>CP092873.1:44029048-44098060 GCA_030710605.1 Cordylochernes scorpioides | reverse complement strand
GTTCGTCTCTTCTGAACGCGGCTGTGGCAAGGCATGCAAACGGCGTCCAATGATGTCCCAGACGTGCTCGATTGGTGAGAGATCAGGAGAGTACGGTGGCCAGGGAAGCATCTGTACATCTTGCAGAGCTTGTTGGCTAATGCGAGCAGTGTGCGGTCGGGCGTTATCCTGCTGATAAAGGGTATTGGGTACCCCCTGAAGGTAGGGGAGTGTCACCGGTCGCAGCACATCATCAACGTATCGTTGGGCCGTCATAGTGCCCTGAATACGAAGTAAAGGTGACCTGGAATCATACGCGATTGCGCCCCAAACCATAATTCCACGTTGTCGAACGGTGGGGCGTTCCACAATTGCTGCCGGGATTGGACCTTTCTCCACGTCGACGCCACAACGCGTACACGGCGACTATCACTGGACAAGCAGAAACGCGACTCATCTGAGAACACGACCCTGTGCCATTCCGTCATCCACGTCGATCTAGCCCGGCACCATTCCAAACGTTGGCGCCTATTCGGTGGGGTCAATGGCAGTCTTCTTAGCGGACGGCATGAGTGCAAGCCATTAGCAACCAATCGACGGGAAATGGTTCTGGTTGAGATGGAATGATCTAGGGTGTCTTGCACATGTTGCAGGATGGCGGTACAAGTGGCTTGTGGGGCCGCCACTGCTGTCGAAGGATACGCCGATCCACACGTGCTGACGTCACTCTGGGTTGCACCGGCATTGCCACATTTCCTTGTTCCAACCATCTTCTCCACAGTCGGTGCACCGTGGACGCACCATAGTGTGTATCAGCTGCGATTTGACGTATGGACCAACCTGCCCTTTCAGTCCGATCACCATGCCCCTCGTAAAAGCGTCTGTCTGCTTGAACTGCCTCCGTTTACGATGACCTGGCATTCTCTGTTATTACACGTGTCTTTTGACACAAGAACAAAATTTCTACAATGATTTTCCTTGAAGAAATAACGACACGAATAATGTCCTTTCTGCAAGTTCCTTCCCTTATATCTTACTCCATGTGCGCACGAGAGCTGCGCATTTTACATCATTTGCATAACTCGGTTAGGCGCGTCTACCCTGAAATTTGCATAATTTTCTGGCCACTATTTCTTGGTGTTCCATTTTCAATGTCACGCAGTGTATATATATAGTCTGTTTAGACTCAATATAATATATTGTAGTAAGAACAGTAGAATTTTTATTTATTAAAAAGAATCATATGTGTCATAAATAGTTCATATTTACAATAGCAGATGACACGCTAATGCAACTTGTTTATCGACTGAATAAAAATCGGCAATTCTAGTAAATTTAAAATTTGAATAATCTATTTAAAAAATGGAGCTTCCTCCTGTAAAAAAAAAGACGACAAATTTAGGCAAGATCTATTAGCCGTCTCTGTACACTAGCAGACTCGTGTCAATGGCAAAGCCACGATACCAGTTTTATCAAACCGAGAAGCGCCTACCTGTGAGACTATGTTTTCGAGCTAATGGCCATCGTCAGTCCAGGGTGGGCTTTAATTTTGAGATTGACAACGTTCTGTGTCAACCGACCCGAGTCTGCTAGTGTTCAGATACTATTAATAGATGACGCTTAGTTTTAGCGTCATTTTTACGGGAGAGACGACTTTCATAGGTCATTATCCCCCCGGCAAATGTCCATCTATATTTTAATCATAGATATGCCCTAGCCACTTTGCCAGCTATAAAAACCTTCTTTGGCTGATTGTGAATATTTCATTCTATTCAGTGTGTATCTCATGGAATCAAAGTCCAATTCGGACTAACGAGGGACATTAGCCCGAAGCCATGCTCGCCAGGTGGGCGCATCTGTTTGCCAAAATAAGTGTTGTAGCTTTGTCACCGACCCGAATCTGCTAGTATGCAAACCCGGTCAATACATCGTGCCTATTTTTAGCATCTATTTTGAAATGGAGAGTTTTTATAGTGTTATGTAATATTTTGAAGCTATTGAGACATTTTACAAGTACAGTTATTTATTTAGAATTTTAGGTAAAAATATATAAAAAAGGTAAAAAACATTACTATACAGGTGTGTGTGGGGGCTTATTTTACTTTATGAAATCAAATGTGAACGCTCAAATGCCCAGGCAACCAAAATTCTAATTGAAGAATAGAAATTCGTAGTTATTGTTTTAAAATAACCATATTTATATTGGTTTTGAAAAATTAAAAGATGGATTTTTGACTCAAAGAAGGATATAAGCCATAAATCGAAATACAATTTCTAATTCGAAGGCTCCTATCAAGTCCTATCGCAACTCTGAGGTAAATGAGCTAAGTAAGCTCGTGAATAAATTGGAATGATTCATCGCGGACATATCCTCGTTACTGAACCCAAAATAAAAATTGACCAATTGCTAAAGCATGATTTGATCGAAGCTCAACATTAATGATGACTATTTAAATTTGAAGTTTTTCTGCCACCCGGTTTTACTCGATACTCATCTGCTAACGCTTCGACTCCGCGGAACATAAAAATATTTCTTCCTATACAAGCCAGATTCGCTGCTGTTAATGTGGAAAAAATTCGGGTGTTACCATCAACCATTTTTCCGCTTCTTTTTGATGACCCTTTGTCAAAGAAAATTTTAATATATGGATCCTTACGTTGTGAGACTAAGGTTTGGAAATTCCCATCTCCTAGGGATTTCTAGTTTCGCTAACTCGTCTCAAGCCGACAATTTCTATTTCAAGAATTTACCTTACAAAATCTACTGGCCTACTTCAGACTTTCCTGCATGTTTTAAAACTCCCAAGCCTCTTCATTAAATCGGGATTTCTTGAACAAAGCTATCGACAAGCCAAATCCTTTTGACTCTCTTGACACTGCTATAACGTTTATTCCCATATTTGTGGATCAGAGTATCATTGTGGTTCGTTCAACCTAATAACATGAATATGTGATAACAGAAGATTAATTTCTTCATTTGAAGTAATTCATCGACCGGACTCTCTCCAAATCTCCTGCGAGCTTTAGTATGGATTTTAATGTCCGCTCTTTCCCTACCTGGGCTATGGCGCAAACCTGTAACCCGTGTAGAAAGCCTTGAAGATTTCTTCCGCAACAACGTAGTCGAATTGGTTATTGCCAACCTCTTTGATATTACATTTTCATTCAGCTTTTTACTCTATCCATGCCTTTAGAAGATTACTTGAGAAAATGACCTTCACTGATAACATCTCAATATTTTCCTTTCTAGAACGGATCAACACACTGAGGCGATTATTCTGGGTAAAATGCTCATGTAAAGCAAGACACCTTCAATCCTTTCCTCATTTTCTGTATCCACAAAATTACTTTCTATACCCACTACATCAGAAGATATCGACGAGGTAGTTATTCTGCGTACTTCCATTCTGCAGACAACCTGTGACTTCCTCATGCGAAAACGACCCCAGCTTCAATATTATTTAAACGTGGTGGACTACTGATCTGATCCCTCCTAGAAAGCTGGTAATGACCCTTCGCCACTTTATTCAGAGTACCCGGATTTCTATTGTATTTTAACGCGGAAATATTTCGAGCTTGTCACAGCTGGCTCAAAGCGACTATCTTCAAACCAAAAATCACTCGTGGCTTGAACTCTTTGAAGAGCTTTCAACCGTGGGTTGGGTTGCCATAGCATCGTTTTATCGCCCGGGCCCATAGATCACTCTATGCCCCACCCATTATTAAATATTTGCCAACTCTCTTCTTTCTTTTGACGAGAATGGCTTTGCAGTTATGGATTTAGTTACTAACATGACTCTCTGAACTATATTACACAAGGTGCATTGCCAATGCACTCGAATGATCGAACATTCAAAGCCTTCGAGGTTTCAAGATCAATCCAGCGCTGTGACAAGAGAAAATCTCTACGTCCAAACGTCCTTTCGTTTTATACCTGGTTCTATAGGCGGCCCTTACCTGACTTCAATGCTGTCAAAAAATCACTACATGTCTAAGAATGAGCCACTTCCCCACTCCACGGAAGGTAAGCCGCCTCATACTCTTGCCTGAACCCTATACTGCGCCACTAAACAGACACACAGCAGGTTAATAGATTCAGACCCATTTCTTTTCTAATTGTAAATGTTTCTAAAAGATGAATTTTAGTGTCTAGTCTTCAATGGAATTCTGATTCATTGACAACCAATATGGATTTGTCAATGGCCGATTAACGGAATACTTTCTGGACAGACTTGCATAACTATTTGATTTAAGGCCAGTCGGGTGGTAGGGTATGAGATCAGCCAGAAGGCCTGTAGACCCAGACTACCATGAGACTATCACATATCAGCATGGCACTGGCCATATATTCAATTTATAAAGTCCTATCAAGCCACTACAGTAATATTACCTTCAAGTTAGAAAGATTGATCCATTATTGGTCCTTATATCAATGTATCAGAACAGTATCAACAGAAGAATAGATATCCAAAAGCAATTCTGTCATATACAAAATCAAAGTATAAATGGCCATCAAATGTAGATCTCGCCCTCCCGTGTTCACTCTAGTTCTGATTTTTGCCGTTAAAGAGCGTGAGTTCGGAACCTCGCGGTTTTTATAATAAACAGATTTATTGCGAAAGATTTATAATAGTATATCTCGAAAGTTTTCTTATATTCACGCACATATTAATATTTGCCTACGATATTTATAATATTATAATTGTATATAATTTTTTAACTAAAAAAATGTATAGGAATTTTATATCAAGGAAGAAATATCAGGCTTCCGGCTATACTTTCTTTTTACAACCTGAGTCTCCTAGACTCCAAACACCACAGTCATTCTACAGGAGAAACACTCTAATATAAATCACCAATAGGGTTAGAATTTTAAAAAAATTGATACATAGATTGTTTACAGTCATTTGAATTCATAGTGTTTAAGAATATATATCTATATATATAAATCAATGTTTGTATGTTTGTTTGTTTGTATATTTGTTTGTTTGTATATTTGTTTGTTTGTATGTATGGTATACAAATTCGCGGTAAGTCACTATTTCAAACCAAAATTTCCATACATAGGTAAAAAAAAAATACGGGGAAGACGATAGGCTATTTTAAAAAATATATAAATCAATTATTAAAACTATATATTCAAATTATTCTACCTAGCTCACGAACAGCCCTCTATCAAAGATTAGATTAAATTATGCTGATGCAAACAAATAGATAATGCTATATAACAAACAATTATAAAAAAATCTTATCTAACTATATATCACTCGGGTAGATATGCACACGGGTCAATCCCGGGCCGAAGCCCGGGTCACCCGTCTAGTAATTGAATATAATTATACAATTACGGTATAGCTGATATATTTTTCACTTTTTAAAGCATTTTTAATTAATGTTTTAAAAAATAATT
Organism: Cordylochernes scorpioides; assembly: GCA_030710605.1. Lineage (NCBI taxonomy): Eukaryota > Metazoa > Arthropoda > Arachnida > Pseudoscorpiones > Chernetidae > Cordylochernes > Cordylochernes scorpioides. The sequence goes on along the minus strand of CP092873.1, from coordinate 44,092,671 downwards.
TTTATTTATTTATAAGTTATTTTTTTTATATACAGTAGAACTTGGATAATTCGAGAACGTCTTTAATCTGAATTTTATCTTGATCCCTAGAATTTTCTATAAATAGAATTTCCGTTTTTATTTAGATTTTTGGCTAATTCGATTTTTTTTAGTCATTTGGGCTTTGAATTATCCAAGTTTGACTGTATATCTAAAACAACTTACTTGTGTCTTTACTACAAGCAAAAAAAAAAAAAAAAACTTTGGAAAAATTTGGCTCACACATCAGTCGTGAATACTACTTCCCAGCGATTTCACCAATGTATTCCAGCATGAGGTATTGTATTGAGCCAATCTGCATACGACACGTATGGGATTTTGGTTATGAGGTTTAAGAAAATTATAGACATATGCGTCAAAAACAATAGGAAAAAATATAAAAACCTGCATTATAACAATTCTCCTCCGCAATGATATTCCTACATTTCCAGTTAGATGATATATATTAATTTCACAATCTATATATGATAAATAAACTATTAATTGTTTGAAATAGCATGAAATTGTTTAATCTTTGAGAGATTGTTAGATCATTTTACCCTCCATTTGATAAATTACATTGAATCAAAGAGCAGAAAAATGTTGCTAGAAATCTTTTATTTGAGCGAATATATAATTGAAAACATCTACCGAGTATCGGGGATCTATTTGATCGAGGAAAATGGACAATGTAATGATAGAGACTGCCAAATTTTAAATACTTAGAGGCAAATAGAGATATATATTTTCTGTCCATCATCCGTATGACTTAACAATATTGGACGAAGTATTTCTAATTTAACTTTATAGATATTTGAGAACATTTCTCTGCTATTTATTGGAAATGTTTTTTGGAATAAGAAAATATGATACGTTTGTATGGTATTCTTTGTTTCAATTTTGAGATATTTATAAATGTTTACAATTTATATTGAGATAGAAAGATAAACAAGGAATGCGAAACAATTTTTCTATAAAATTGATATATTTATCATCAAATTTGATTTAATATTGGATAAATTTCAAAGGGATATAAATATAGGTTGAAATATTTTCTATGGAAGACATTTTGTGAACAGTTTACGCTGGTATTTTATTTTCCCCAACATTTTTTTTTTTTGGAAAATTTAAGATATAAGGTTTACTAAATTATACAAGGTATGATCATAAAATTCGGGAAATTGAGTCGTAAAAGATTTATTAGATGAATATATATATATATAAAAAGGTTAATACTATTAAAATACTGTCCGAGGGAATCTGTACAGCGTTTCATTCTATTTTCCCAGTTCCGTAAGCACCCAGAAAATTCGTCAGAAGTAATGACCCTCAAAACGCTCAGCGATTTTTCCTTTATGGCATTAACCATATCAAATCTATGTCCTTTCAGAACTGACTTCATTCTAAAAAAGAGAAATAAGTCATTTGGTGCTAAATCAGGCGAAAACGGGGGATGAGGCATTGTCAACATGCTATTTTTAGTCAAATAATCACCCACGGAAAGAGCTCTGTGTGCTGGAGCGTTATCGTGATGAAGCATTTTTGGGAACAAATTTCGAAAACTTTTCTTTCAAGTCCAAGATCCTCGGTCATTATTTTTTGACACGTTCCATATGAAACCCCTGTTTCTTCTACTAGTTCTCTGATCGTTGTCCTAGTGTTTTCCCTATTAAAGCACCAATATTTTGGGGTCAGTTCTTCATGATTTTCCAAAGGAGGTCTTTCCTGGCGTGCGTCATCTTGGGTTGACTCTCTACCAGATTTGAAACGGGCAAACCACTTAAACGTTTTTGATTGTGATAATGCCTACTCCCCGAACGCCAGTTTCAACATTTGAAACGTTTCTAACGCTGTTTTTACTAATTTTTAACAATACTTTATGCATACCCTTTGTCACTTTTAAGATCCATTGTAAAAAAAAACGCCGCCCCTTTGTTTCTTTTTTCGAAAAAATGCTTATAAAACTCTTATTATTTAAGATATCGAAAAAGATATAAATATTTATTAGTAGAAGGAGGTCTCGTGATTATGATGATCATTTTTATTTTTCGGAAACTATTTCAGAAATTCTTTTTTGACTAATTCTCCAAACCTTTTTGATCACACCTTGTATTTTATATAATCTTTCAAATTCAAGCATTTTTTTACAAATAATTTAGACTTCTTTATATTAAAACTGAATTAAAAAAAATTCTCATTTAACTATATAGATATATATGTTTAATTTAAAAATACATATATTGGATCAAAATATCATATATTTTACTAATATATCAATTGGCTAAATGTCAAACTTTTTCAAGGTATTATAACATATTAAGGTTCTGAAAATAGAGCAATCCATACTTAAATCATTAGATAGTAAAAAGGCATATATTGGATTGAATAAAATTAATATTTGCCAATATTTTTAGAACACTATGCGGCGCTGAATTTGTGTATATAAAAATGTAATGCCTCGATAAAGGTTGGCGTTGAGCCAACCGAAATATTGGCAAATAAATACAAGGTGGGATCAATAAATAAGGTGAATTATAATTTATAAAAAAAAAATAAGAACGATATTAAAAATTAGGACTTGATTTATTCAAAATAATCACCTTGGCTTTCTATACATCGTCTCCATCGTTCTGGCAACTTGTAAATACCCTCTTTATAGGCATTCTTAGGAAGCGTATGAAAAAATTCTTGCACCACTTTCTGGACATCTTCATCCGAGTCAAATCGCTTTCCCTTTAACTCCTTCTTTAGTAGTCCAAAAAGGAAATAGTCAGAGGGGGCTAGGTCTAGACTATATGCAGGATGTTCTAAAACTCAAAAACCTAATTTAATGATTGTAGATACAGTTTTACATGATGTATGCGGCCTTGCATTATCATGAAGGAAGAGAACACCTTTACTAAGCTTCCCTCTTCTTTTGTTTCTTATACCAGGCTTTAGCTTATTTACAAGAATGTCACAATAAAGGTCGCTGTTCAGACGTGGCCTATGGTAAAAATGAATATTTTTCTATCCTCCAAAATTAAGTTTTCACGCATTTACCGTGCTTGGCGTCGCTGTAACACTTGGTCGTCCAGGCCGCTCAATATCGGTACATGTAATTCGTCCATTTTTGAACTCGTTAACCCCATTTATAAATGTTTTTTTGAGACAAACAAGACTCACCATATATATTTTTCATTCTTTGGCATATTTGAGGTGTTTGAATACACGTTGTTCAAGCGTGGTGCAATCCTTCAAGGGAGCTTCCATTTTAGTTTATTTATAAGTCTCGCGTCGCGCGTGGGAAAAAAGAACAGACAACTTAAATAGTCTCTCGATGTTATATTTTAATATTCTGTGGTTAAAAATATGTTTGCTTTTTTATTTTTCAAGAAATAAGATAATTCATCTTATTTATTGATCCCCCCTTGTATTTTATTCAATCTAATATATGGCTTTTTACTATCTAACCTATTAATGTTTGTCAACAACAAACTTAGCGCCACATAACGTCAATTAAGTTTTCAAAATATTTTTCAATGGGGATAAAATATTTGATGGCGCTGAATTTGTTGTTGACACACATTGATATGTCATGATACCTTGATAAAGGTTGGCGTTTAGCCAAATTATATATTGGTAAAATAAATGATATTTTGATCCAATATGTGCCTTTTTAATTATATTTATTTATGGATTGCTCTATTTTCAAAAATATATACATGCGTGAGTTTTTAATAGGGTTTATTTCTATTGATATAAAATTCAAAATAGTTAATATTTATATCTCATTGTTTAAACTATTAGATGGATATTTTTGAATAAATTATTTTGTAATCCATTTATTTACTAGTAAGATATTACTTTGAAATAAGATGTAATAATTTTAAAACTCTAAGTACTATAGAAAGAATGAGGGAAGTAATTCAAAGAAGAAAAATAAAGTTTAATCTTCGTTAAAATCCAAGTAATGCACAGAACGCTGCTGATAAAGTTCATTAAACCACGAAAACTGATGTTTACTGGACATGTGATGCGCAGATCAGCAGGAGAGACTTTGATGACAGTGTTGGGGGGGAAAGCTCCGGGGGAAGAGATCGAGGGGAAGGAGACGACAGGGATACACAGACGATCTAAAACAATTGACAGGACGACACAAGGAGATGAAGAGGATGGCGGAGGAAGTATGGAGAGACCATTTGGCCCACGTTCGGTAGAGGGCGATATTGAAGGAGGGAGATATGGAGAGACCATGTGGCCCACCCTCAGTAGAGGAAGGCATTGAAGAAGAAGGAAAATCCAAGTAAAAATGAAGTTTTCAGGTAAACGTAACGTGATAGTATGAAAATTCGAAACTATTATAGACGCGTATGGTTATTTTAAAAATTAAACAATTCCTACTGCTCTTACTGCAATGGAAAAATGAATGGGAGGGCCTGGCTAAACCACTGGGGGGGTTTACCACTGATGAGTCAGGCCCTCCTATTAATTTTTCCATTGCAGTAAGGGCAGTGGAATTGTTTAATTTTTAAAATAATCATACGCGTCTATAATAGTTTCGAATTTTCATAACAGATGGCGCGATAATGCATTATAATAGAAATGTATGATTGTTTTTTTTTTAATCAGCACCAAATAATACAAAACGTTCAACTATCAATTCCATCTTATTTTAATCACAGGCCCGTGTTAAAATATTAACATTGCTGTGCTATCATCATAGTTTTCTGACTTAAAATACACAAATCGTCTGTTTTTTTTTCTAAATTGCATATCTGAGATAGCAGCTATGAGACCTGCTTCCTTCTAGATATAGTATTATTGGTCACATATTGTAGGAATGTATAATGGGGCTCGGTGGAACTGTGGTCTAAACGTTGGTGTTCGATCGCTATGATCTGGGATCGATTCCTGCATTGAGAACTTTTTTCAAATTTAAAAAAATGCACCAATGACCCCCGATTCTTGTAGAAGGTCATCCCTACCAGCGAGTGCAAGTAACCAAACGGGGGCTCTGGCACATTTGTAAGTGCAAAGTCGAACTGCTTTCTACATATGCAGACATGTGGTGCATTTACAGTAAAAGCAGTCGCCAACTTCCACCCACCATGATTATCATGATCTGTACTACTTATTCTAGAGAAACTAATTTTAAACACATACAGACCCATCTTTCAATTTTATTTATATATAGAGATTTTTTAAATATTCTGATATTATTGGAAAATAATTAGGTCATTTTAGAAAGTAAAACACCAAATTACATACAATTAATTTAAAACTTCTCTTCAATTTTTATTTAATCGCAGGTTTGTGCTATTTTCACCTTTTTCCTTTTTCTTTCTTTCTATGCCCCGTATATATGACGCGTAACTGCCGAAACCTTTGTGTGAACCTTATTACAGCCCTTTATTGCTGATAAAACAATTGAACATCCTTTTTTGAATTTTTTATTATACAGGGTGATCCAAAAGTCCCGCACAACTTTAGAAATTAATAACTCCGCGAATATTTGCGCTAGAGCAATGCGGTAAACACCATTGTGTTCAGGATGCAATGGGACTTTTTATGGCAAATAATGAAAAATTCGAAATTGATTTTAGTTACAACTTTATTCGCTAGATGGCGCTCTACCAGAATCAGAGATTCAGCGGCCAAATTGTTTGATAAATTGAAAAATATAACTGAACGACACGTATTTTTCCTTTTTGAATACCAGGAAAGAAACCTAATAATATCAAATGATAAATTAATAAAACACCATTTCGCCAAAAGTTAGAAGAATTGGTTTGACGATTTTTAAATACAATCTGAGATATGTAAAATAGGTATATGCAAATTAAAACATGTAGCAAAAAATATTTATATTTTAGATGGAGTTTTGTGAAATAAATTGAATGTTTGAAATAACTACTGATATCAATACACGATTTTTGAAATGTTAATATAGTACCAAAAATTATGATGGCACTACTAATAGGATTTCGTGCTATAAGGAATGTATAGTTTCTTGACTAATTGGCGAAACTTGACTATTTAACTGGATATTTGTCATGATCCAAAAATGAAATATAGAGGGGAGTGACAAAATATATTTGTCGTACTTTATTCCAAATATCCTATGGGTTTGTCAAATGTTATCATTGTTTATTATACTGTACATAATTTTGAAAATGTATATCCCCTCAAAAATAATTCATTTTTAAATCGACCTTTTGCGTTGAAAACGTGGTAGTAAAATAATTTTGTATTATTTTTTGCGCAAAATTTCTAAAGTTGGGGGGAGGGATACAGAGAATATTCCTTATGCTATTTCTTCTAAAGAGCGAAAAGCGATAAACTAAACATAAGGGGTAAAATTGTGTATACCAGTGTTATTCGAGAAGTTATAACACTTTGGCCTGCACGACCTAATATAAAATGTGGGCAAAAGACAAACAAAAAAATTACTGTTCATAGAAAAAAAAAGAGTCAAGATGTGAGGACAGCATTTATTATTCCCATAACCTAAAACAAAGAGCTGCAAAATATAACATATGAGGTAACTGCCTTCTCTCTTGTATTAGGTCACAATCCTTGCTCAATGTGGCGCCTTTCATTCTCAAACACCGCCTGCAGACGATAGATGACAGAATAGTCACAATTAAATAGTTGAAATTTATAAAACGTGCCATCTGATAGAAGCCTTCAACATGGCCAATGTGGTAGGCCGGCATCGATAAAAACGCGACTTAATGTACCCCCATAACCGAAATTGTAGGGCGTCAAGTCTGGTGATATTAGAGGCCACTGGTATATAAAGTGGCGACTTATCAACGAATTTAACCGAACGTATCCTTCAGCAATTGTTTGGCACCGCGGAAGATATGAGGAGGTCCTCCATCTTGCATGAATGTTATTTCGCTGAGTGCTTGTCTGTCCTGCAATATGGGAATAACCTTTCCTCTCAAAAGTTGAACATAACGTTCACCAGTTACAAAAACGGTTTTAAAAAGTTCTTCCATTGATTTTTTCAAAGAAAAATGGCCCAATAATAAAAGAAGTGAACCCACACAAAACTGTTACTCTGGGCTGATGAAGTGGTGTTTCTGTTGCCAAAATGAGGCAGTTTTGAATGTTAAATTCTCCCTTTAGATAAAAGTGAGCATCATCTGTTCTTAGAACATTTGACAGCCAGTTTTCATCAATATCAATTTGCCGGAAAACCCATGCAGCGAATTCTTGACGCTTCTCAAAATCGCTGACTTTCAACTCGTGAAAACTTTTAAATTTGTTAGAGTATTTTTATAGAAAAATTCTAAATGTGTGTTCTCTCCAAACTGTTTCATACGAAATCCCCGTTTGTCGAGACACTTGTCTAGCACTTCACCATACGTGGATAACGTTTCAATAGCTTCAGCATTCTGCAAAACCGTAATAGCCACTGACTTGCATGTCGATGGTCTTCCACTCCGAGGTTTTGCTTCCAGAGATCCAGTTTCCTCAAAACTTTTAATCAATCGCTTTAGAGAGTAGCAACTCATTGGTCCTTTTCCGCTTCGAATATCTTTAAAGGAACGAAACGCTCGTAAAGCTTCAGTGGCAGATTCTGAATCACAATTTAAAAAATTCACCAAGAGGGTTGTATCCTGTAGTAACGGCATTCCAGGGGGAAGGGGAGAAGTACGACCACACCTCCTTGCGGTCCCCCCTGGACCCTTGGAATATTTGACCAAATTCTGGTTCGTTTCCAAGATGACTAACGTTGCAACGGCACCCATTTTCAAATGATGAGCATAACTGATATCTCCAGTAATGCTACCGCGTCCGGGGTAACCGCCGCGTCAGGAGCTGCAGCTCGAGCTCATGATGAGAAATCTACTACGAGGACACACAATTCAATCTACTACAACTCAATATAAATGGTACCCAGAGGAAAATAAAGAGCTGACTTGTCTTCTCTGTGACAACAATGTACATATTTCCTTGTCCTCAGGAGACAAAATGGAATCAGAATCTGAGATTCAATATCAAATATTATACAACACTACGAAAGGACAGACCGGGAAAATTCGGAGGAGGACTTGCCGTTTTGATTAAAACCTTAGAAATCAAATTTAAGGAAATCGCCTATAATCAGAGTAAGCCTAGAGAAATCACGACAGAAGCTCAGGCAATAGAAATCTATCTTACAGATAAAACAATTTCAATCATAAATGTTTATCACCACGATAATACTAGCATCAATACAGGCCTGATAGAGACATTAAGTGAAGCGTCTTCGGATATCGCAATCATACTTGGTGATTTTAAACGAAAGACCAACTTGGGGATCACCTGTCCAGGATAACAAAGGTCAGCAGGTTGAGGACATGCTAACCGACCTCGATCTTACACCGTTAAATAACGAAAAGAGCACCTATCTATCCAAGTCCACAGGCACAGAATCCGCAATAGACATCACAGCGATAAATTACAACATCGCACCCACAACACAATGGAAAATTCTGAAAAGTGCAATCAGTGACCACAGATCAATTTTAACAACCCTAAAATTCAAAATTGAGAATTTCCAACAGAATAAAAGAAAACTGGAAAAAAAATTCACAGAAAAGATTGAAGAACTGTGCAACGAAGAATTAAATCACAGAACGATTGACAAAAAATTGGAAAAATTCTCTTCGAACATATCCAAAGCTGCAAAAGTATCGATACCTAGAGATAGACGTAAAGACCTGTGGATACTTTACTGGAAGGACCACAATATCGAGGCAATTGATTGCAGAGAGAGACAATATCAATGAACCTTTTAAAACAAATAAAACAGAAGAAATCATAAAGGAACTCATTGAAATTAGTCACAAAATAGAACAAGAAATTTGGATATTCAAACAAGAGAGAGAGAGAGAGAAAAAAATGGGCAGAATTCTGCGAAAAAAAAAATGGATCCAAAAAAGGAAAACCATCACTGAAATATAATTAGTGTTATAAAACAATCAAAACCAACACTGATCCTCCAATACTCTAACCGATATGAATAGCGAGAACAAAACAAACAGATGGCTGAAATAATTGCTGAATATTTTTCAAGCACTTCCAGACTCAGCTATACAAATGAAGGCAGGACTATAAAAAATAATATAAACAGGTTAGTTAAACAAGCAAGAAATTACCATCAACAAGATATTTACTCGAGAGACTTCACACTGAATGAGCTAAACTCATCAATAGAAAAGTTAAATCCAAGAGGTCACCAGGAGATTATCTAATTTTTGGTAAAATGATTAAACACTTTGGAGACAAAGCTAAAAATCAACTCCTACAAATGCTGAACATTTCATGGCAAACTTGTAAGCTACCAAAGAATTGGAAGATATCAATTATAGTGCCAATACTGAAACCAAACAAAGATGCCAAGGAATACAAGAACTATCGGCCAATTGATCTCACCAGCATACTTTGTAAAATAACAGAATGAATTATCCACTCTAGGCTCATAGTCTGGCTCACTAACAATAATAAAATAAACTTCTACCAAACTGCCTAAAGATCCAGACACTGTACAACTGATAAATTGTTCTACTTCTGTCAATCAATAATAGATTTCTAGGAAAAACCGCCAAAGAAGACAAGCGTAGAAATTATTTGAAAGGCTGCACAACATCGGAGTAAGAGGAAAAACCATAATCTGGATTACAGACTTCTTAAGGGGAAGAAGGATAAAGTTTCGGGTCAGTGGAACATTTTCCAAGGACCGAAGAACATGGGCTGGTGTACCTCAGGGATCTGTGCTCAGTCCTCTACTCACTCGCTATATATTAACTGTTGTTTATGTAAAATAGAAAAAATATTATTTGTATTATTTAAAGCCTCATTATGTAAAAAATATATCTCTATATATATAAAAGTCAATTTCTGTCTGTCTGTCTGTTTTCGCGATAAACTAAAAACTACTGAACCAATTGGTACCAAATTTTGCATGTCGCTTTTTATAAACCTGAGGAAAATATTTGGATACAATTTGCTTAGTATTTTTGGCTATTTCTTTTTTTTTCATTTTAAGAACTTTTTTTTTTACGCGGAGTAATCCGGAATGGAATGAATACCCAAATATGGCCATTTTGTATACGCATCGGTGGCTCAGTGGTAGAATGCTCGCCTGCCACGCGGATTCGATTCCCGGCCGATGCATTTTTTTTTAACAATTTTTAAAACTCATTTATATTATATCTTCTATATATATAAAAATGAATGTTTGTATGTTTGTTTGTTTGTTTGTTGGTTTGTATGTCCGGTATACAAATTCGCAGTAGTTCACTAATTCAAACCCAAAATTTCCATACATAGGTAAAATAAATACGAGGAAAACGATAGGCTATTTTAAATTATATATAAATTAAATATTAAAACTATATATTCAAATTATTCTACTTAGCTCACGAACAGCGCCCTCTATCAAGGTTATAAATACGTTTAAAATCGAAATCTTCTCAAAATTTTATTAATAATAGTTCGCTTAATAATTAGAATACTTGATCTAAATCGAAATATTTATAGACGCTCGCTCGATTTGAAGATTTATATCGTAACTAATCTGACTGTAAAGTTTGGAGCGGGACGTTTCACAAGAGTGACATCCACGGCGCCAATTTATAATTGTAACGAATAGTGTTTGAATAGAACATTTAATCGGGTAAACCCGGGCGTTGCCCGGGTCATTCGTCTAGTGTGTATATAAATTGGACATTTGTTGTTGGCCAAACGAAAAGAATAAGAGCTAAAAAAAAAGTCATGGTCAGGTTTGAGTTGTTGTACACCTAATTACAACACAACATTAACAACATCCATCCTCACTGAAGACACAAAAGTTGCCTGTTATTCAGATTATATAGCCATATGGCAAACAAGTAGCAGTACAGAAATATTAGAAAAATACTGAACACATCAATGAGAGGACTGGAGAAGTGGGCAATGAAACTCAAAATGACAATAAACCCAATAAACACAAACCTATAGGTCTCCTACACTGACAGGAAAAAAGGCATGAATTCAACTCCAAAATAGCATAAACAATCATATAATTCAATCAAGAAAGGATTAGAAGATGAGTTTCTTTATTGTAAGAACGCCTACGAGCTTTCGGACAAAAGTCCTTCAACGGGCATAAATATAACTATACTAAGAAAGATAACGATGGCTGTAGGAAATATATACACGGATTGGTTTTACATAGAATTAAAAATAAAATATTAAGAATATAAAAAATATTAAGAATATAAAGAAGGACATGCAAATGATCAATCTAACTATTTGTAAAAGTGAAAAATACGGAAATAAAAATTCTAGAGAGCAAATCAGGAAATGCAGAAAACATTAGTTGAAAGAAAAATGAATATTAATGAGACAAAAATATGACTGTAATGGATGGTGGGAAAGGGGGGGGGTTATTAATATGCTAAAGGTAGAATCTGAAAAAGTTTAATTGGAAATGTAGTTTGAGTAGACTGCGGGGATGTCTATTTTAATTGATAATATTTGATCTGCAAATTACCTAGGTGTGATACTTGATGAGGAATTGCGATTTACAGAACACATAATTAGCACCTCAAATAGAGCTACCAGAAACCTAAACATTCTGAGAAGGCTATGTGGAATAAATTGGGGAGCAAAACCCAAAATTCTCAGAACAACATATATCACCTTAATAAGGCCAATAATGGAATATGCAAAACCTGTTTGGGCTCCCTCAAGTTCATCACTAAAAAGAAGACTAGACAGTGTTCAAGCAAAAGCGGCCAAATTAATCACTGGTTCTATTTCAAATACCAACAATTAGAAAATTCAGAGACAATGTGGTCTAGACTACTTGAAAGCAGAAGACAATTAAAAACAATAAATTCACCTATAGCTTAAAAAATAAAGAAACCGAACACATGTCCCATAAAACCTATTTAAACTGGACACAAAAAGAAAGGCTCAAAAGATCTTCAACACTTCAGTACGACAACAATATTAGAAAGAGCATAAATATGAAACATAATGAATTTCAATTCGAGAATAACCAATTTTTCCTACCCCATTGCCATCAAATGTAATCATCAATCTTAACCTGAATGAACCCTGCAATATAAAAAAAAGAACAAAAACATACTTAAAAAGAAAGGACTTGACACAATTGGTTTATGCGATCAGATAAATTATTTAACAGCATATTCAGATGGATCATCAGACCTTACCATAAGTAATGGAGGGGCTGGAATTAACATAATACTGCAAGATGGAACATACATCAGAATCAAAGAAGGAGCAAGAAAGATTTCGTCAAACTTCACTTGTGAACTGACAGCTATCTGGAAAGCTCTTGATGTATGCCTGAACCAACCATCCCTGCATCAAGCAGAAGGAATTATAATATACCGTACAACGACTTCATATCCGATCTAGAAGCAATTCAGAAGGGCAATACTATAATCACACAGAAAATACACTCGTTACTTACTCAACTGATATCATTGGAGAATAACTGCATTCTAAAATGGATTCCTGCCAGTGTTTGGATCGGGGGTAATGAAATGGCAGTTGAATTTGCAAAAGAAGCCAGAATGTTGAGCCAAAGAAAGAACAAATGTCATTATTTGACGCTAATGCTTTTGAAAAATACAAGATGATTAAACAAAAAATAAGAAAAGATCAAAATGTGAAATAAACTCCGGGAGAAAAATGACAAAACTATAACAAGATTTAGAACAAAACATTATAAAGGATGACAATACATCCAGATGGCACAAGAACCTATAGAACATGCAACAACTGTCCTGGTGTGGTACTAACACCTACCCACATATTCTCATGCCCGCAGCCTTGCAGAAAATTGACATAGACCCAGAGCAGCTGATTTACACACCCAAGATAGTGGACAATGCTGCTGCTGCAGTGATAGAGAGATGCATGGACAATCTGAGGCTCTTTATTGGACACGACAAAAATAACAACGGCATTCCAGAGTAAAATAAATCATCAGAGATAGATAAATATTTTTCAAATGAATTAAAATAAATATAATCGATACTGAGAGAAAGTTGAATTAAAAAAAATTGAAAATTATTATTTTCGAAATTTAAAAAGCTGAGAGGATTCCAGCAAACCGCATCTAAAATATCTTTTTTTTTTTTTGCTACTTGTTTAAATTTGCATATACCTATTTTACATATCTCAGATTGTATTTAAAAATCGTTAACCATTTCTTTTAATTTTTGGCGAAATGGAGTTTTATTAATTTATCATTTGATATTATTAGGGTTCTTTACTGGTATTCAAAAAGAAAAAATACGTGTCGATCAGTTATATTTTTCAATTTATCAAACAATTTAGCCGCTGAATATCTGATTCTGGTAGAGCGCCATCTAGCGAATAAAATTTTAACTAAAAACAATTTCGAATTTTTCATTATTTGCCATAAAAAAATCCTATTGCATCCTGAACACAATGGTGTTTACCGCATTGCTCTAGCGCAAATATTCGCGGAGTTATTAATTTTTAAAGTTGTGCGGGACTTTTGGATCACCCTGTATATACTTTATATTTTCATGTTCCTTAATTACTTCATATTTTAACACATTTAATTGTTGAAATATCTAAATCAAGCACTTAATTTATACTAATGATTCTAACAATGAGAGATAGATAATTTAATTATTAGGTTTTAGCTTGCTAAACTGACAAAATATTATCCAATCAAATTTTAATTTTATTTATTGAATATCCATAAAATTTAATATACTTTTTATAATTGTATATATATAATCCTCTATGTACATATATTATAATGAAAACAATTGGGCTCTGCGCTGCCTGGAGTATAGGATCTCCATCTTTGATTCCTTCCAGTGGTGAATCAGTATATGACCGGTGGTCTTAATAAAGCTGTATGTGTGTATGTTTAATAAAAACAATTTTATAAATAAAATAATTCTAAATATATTCTCTCAGACCCGTGAAGACAGAAGTAAATGAAAGGTGCAAACATCACGAATTGCTCGTTATACGAAACCTCACTCTTATTCTGAAGTAAAATTATGACAAAATGCTCGTATGTCAAAATTCTCGTATTCTTAGTTAATAATTATCTGAAGAATCACACTGTTTATCTATATTAATAAAAAGGAAATTTCATAAGTGGACATCACTAAAAACCTTCGTTACAATGCATCAATTTCAACCAAATTTTCAACATTTATGTAAAACGAGATGGAGCAGGTTTTGCTTAACATCAAAATATATTTCCTAACAATAACATGCGTAACTTCGCTGTTATCGATTAAATACAACAACGATATTACATCTTTCTCACATATTCACACACAATCTTGATTAATAATTAAAATAATCTTTAACATTGTTTATTATACTTCAACTTTTATTTCTACATTTGTTTTTAAATACCCAATTGTTTTATCATGTTTCTAATTTCGCCTAACAAATATACAAATTTATAGTGACCAACATATGCAAATTTTATCTTTGTTTTTATTTAACTTGATATCGTAAACATAACATCCATTGTAAGCATTTTTCTGTTCACCTTCCGTGGTTTCTCTTTTCTCTGATAGTTTTTAGGTGTAGTATATTTTCTTATTACTAGACTACAAACATTCCCTCGAGAAAAACCTGGGCGAAGCCGGGTACATCCGCTAGTATATAATAATTTTTGAAAAATTTAATAATTCTCCTAAATATGTAAAAACCTTACTTTTATAATATACAATATTTCACGGGATGTGATAGTGTTGATCCATTTACATGAAATTGGACAAACCTACTCTACAAAATGTCCATTTAATATAAATAAAGAGAGAATCACAGCTTAGAACATATCTTAATCTGTATATCACTTATTACAAAGTCGTGTTAAACATGAATTACAAAATAAGACAAGTAATTGAAAATGGGGTTAAATAATTGAAATAAAACAAGTGTTTTTTTTTTTTTTTTTTTTTTAGTTTTAACCTCAGATATTGACTGTACAAACTGTTGGATTTATTCTCCATACAATATTTGGTAAAATTGCAATATAATTATTTACTTCGATAAATAATACATTTCTTAGGTACCGTTTTCAGCTCGTATTTCAATAACATCTAATAAATTGATAGGAAATAGTTCAAATATCTCAGAAATTAAGAAATGCCTTATATAGATTCCTCTCTCAGTTTTATTATCTCGAGTAAATAGAACCAATATTTAGTTAAATATCTTTAAATATCAGTTAAATAGCAATTCTTCCTCTACCATTGTTATCATTTATTTACATGAAATCAATCAAATGATGAAAATAAATATAAAATATATTAAAAAAGGTGCCACAAAATAATTTGGGTAATAGGAACCATTGACTTCTTTGCTTAGTAAATTTATCCAAAGGTTGGTTAAATATTTTCCTATCTAGAAAGGTCAATGTTAATTTATTTTAGAAACCATATCTAGCTGCATTTATAAAAGGAATTTAACAAATTGAGAAGGGATATTCCGAATATTTCATAGGTCATACCATAAAATTCATAGGACACTATATAATATTGTTACGACGCTTCTCAGCCGTCGATGTTTGCGTTCAAGGTTCTAAGAGAAGACAATGTGGATTCTTTAGGATACAGCTTAGTGCGGTGTATTTGTTATAAAATCTTAAAAGAGTAGATAAATAACTATACAGTAGATGATTAACTTGCCTTCAATGTCCGCCACTAGAGGGATCCTTCTCCGCTACCGTCTTCCCGGTCAGTCCATACGGCCACACGTTCGGTGCCCACCTGCTGCGTCTTTTGTCCCGCCGTTCTCCCTGCTGCAGGTCCCGTTGTCACCAGACAGACTTCTTCCCCCAGACTGCTATCTCTGCCAGACAGTCTTCTCGGCACACACCAATCTCCCGGCAGGCCGGCCGACTTCCTTCCACCGCGGCACCAGCTGGACCCCTCTACTGTCTGCCACCCCCTCCTGGAATTTGTCAATCAACACTTCCGAGAAGGGGCCCTTCTTCTCTTGACGTTCCCACTTCTTCCCTGCTACTTCTCTGCTGCATCGTTTCACTGCCCCCTTCTCAATCCTTTTCGTCCCGAAAAGGCTGATTTCACCAGAGGCGCTGATCGGCGGCCCTTTGATCTCCCTGACGTCTTTGGCCACATGAGGGTTGTCCGCCTCCCGGAAGCGTAGCGGCAGGGTTAACACCAACCCTTGTTTGCAGAACCACATCTCAACTCGGGCTTTCTTTCCACTCTCAACCAGTGCCGACGCCATTGATTGGTCTCGCTGTCTAGCACAGGGCGGTGGTTCTCCACAAGATGGCGGCCATATTTCACTGCCTACGATGCTTCCATCTGATATTTTGAATTCTCCTTGTGAACACACTGTAGCCGCAATGTACAAAGGGTTGTGATCGTTTGTGTTGCGCTTTCGCCGCTTCCTTCCACGACGGGGCTGTAGATCGCCGATCTTTACAGTGGATTCGTCCACCCGATCCACGCTGTCCATATCGTGGCCTCCCTTTTCTTCTTTAGGTTTCACATTCTCTTTCTCTAGAGGCTCTCTCTTTCCAAACCCTTCAAACCTGGGCTTCTTAGTGCCGACCACGCACAGGGCTGTGAATTTCTTAAACCTTCTGGAGGTGTCGGATCCCGTGGCAGTCTCAAGATCGGGAGAACTTTTCCTAGGCGGTGGCTGCTTGATCTGTACCTTGTCGGGCGAAGGAACGAAGATGAATGGTGCACATTCTTGGCACATCTTTTCAGCTTGCATTGCAGACGACGGCGCTGACACATTGCGTGCGACTTCCGCGTCACAGACATTGTCGTCGGACTTCCACAGAGCGTCCAATGCTCTATCCCGTTCAGTCGGGTTGCCGGCTCCAACTTCAGGGTGCTTCGACCATCTAGCCTTGTCGCACTTCCACGGAGCATCCAGCTCCGTCCCGTCCAGTTGGATTGCCGCTGTAGTCCCTGACAGTCTGACACTGTCGCTGAAGTCAGCCACGCTGTCGCACTGCAGCTCGCCAAGATCGTTGTTGTTCTCATGGAGTATTTCAGAAAGAATCCCAGGGGTTGAATTTTCGCTCTGTATATCACCTTGAGGGCATTCTCCTTCCGTCCGCTTGATTTTATACACAACACTCGTGCCACAGCCGTTGTCGGAGGCGATCAGCTCACCCTCCTCCGCTGCACAACCAGTCTGGATCATTTCCTGCTGTCGACACTCTTTGGACTTCTGGATCACGGGAGAATCTTCTAGAGTAGATTCTGGCAGTTCACTTACAACGTCTCCTGACGTGATGATCTTTGTTGTGATGGTCTTGTCGGGATCTTCATCACCTGGGATCGTCTTTTGTCCCCTCAGACATTGAATACGTGGGCTATTGGTTGCTGTGATTGGTTTTGAAAAGCCATCAGGATTTTCTGGCGGTAGTACATTGAACTTAACTTCGCAAGACATGGGTGTGGCAGAACGTTTGACATTCCGAATATGCTCCAGTCGGCTCAATCGAGTATCCAAGTTTTTCTCCGAGCTCATCTACTTTCTGGCTTAATAGTCTGAGCAATTTTGTGAATTTTTCAATTTCGAGGTCGGTTAGTTTTTCCATTTTCCTTTTTAAATTAGCGCAAAATAAAATCTTCAATTAAAATTAACTAGCTGTACCCCACTTCTGACACCAAATGTTACGACGCTTCTCAGCCGTCGATGTTTGCGTTCAAGGTTCTAAGAGAAGACAATGTGGATTCTTTAGGATACAGCTTAGTGCGGTGTATTTGTTATAAAAGCTTAAAAGAGTAGATAAGTAACTATACAGTAGATGATTAACTTGCCTTCAATGTCCGCCACTAGAGGGATCCTTCTCCGCTACCGTCTTCCCGGTCAGTCCATACGGCCACACGTTCGGTGCCCACCTGCTGCGTCTGTTGTCCCCGCCGTTCTCCCTGCTGCAGGTCCCGTTGTCACCAGACAGACTTCTTCCCCCAGACTGCTATCTCTGCCAGACAGTCTTCTCGGCACACACTAATCTCCCGGCAGGCCGGCCGACTTCCTTCCACCGCGGCACCAGCTGGACCCCTCTACTGTCTGCCACCCCCTCCTGGAATTTGTCAATCAACACTTCCGAGAAGGGGCCCTTCTTCTCTTGACGTTCCCACTTCTTCCCTGCTACTTCTCTGCTGCATCGTTTCAATATGTTCATATTTTATTACCTCGATGAGAAATATAACTAATAGTTGATTTAAATGCTCAAATATATTAGAGTTAACTGAGATATATTTTGAAAACAATTGTAAACGTTATCTGAATGAAAATATCAAATAATGAGTAAAAATGATCTCTTAAGAGATAAATCAAAATTAAACGGAAAATTATTTTATGCAAACTATAGAACGTGTTTTATTGTTTTTTCTAAAACATATTTATATTAAAAAATTATTTTTCTCTATATATTTAATTATATACTTTAATTTATATATATATAAACGTGATAAATCATTTTCAATTATAGATGGCTCTAAGTCAATGACAATATATTGTAAAATGAATGAGAAGCTATCAAAGAGGCCAAAATTCCAGAGTAAAGTTGGGGAAAGATAGGTGAACTCAAGCTGTCATATTTGAAGCGCCAAAAACGGCATTCCTGTATGGAGGAGGACAACAGGCAGTCTGGTTACATCTGCGGCAAGTAGAAGACGTAGGGAGTTGTCTCCTGGCGTGTGGATGATCGTGCAAGACGGTGCCAGGAGAGCCTGACATCGGAGCGGCTTACAATCCGATGTAGTCCAAGCTGGACGTGTATAGTGTGGAGCGGAAAGTTTCCCAAGAGTGACTCCACGGCGACAAGGACTCTTCTGACGGGGAATTTGAAGTCCTACTTATTGTACTCTTTCTGTTCAGTGCGACGTATAATAAATCTATAACTTTTGCTGCATCCTAACGAACCCACGTGTATCTTTGTGCCATCCTGATTAGACAAAGAACAGTGTCTAGGTACGGGGTAACAAAGTCAAATATTGAGAAATAGTTGAATATCTGAAATATTTCGCCCCATTATATATAGAACAACTCGCTTATTTATACAATTTTCAATCATATTTCCATCAGGAACAACTATTGTTAACATTTCTCATCTCGAAACAATATATACTATCGTTGGTAGTAAAATTTCTCAAATATCTATGATGCAATCAGAGATTTCTCAGTAAACAATCAAATGCTGATGAAAATTATTAAAAGGTTACAACATCAGATATAAAGCAAACATTGTCTTAGCTAGAGATTAAATTTATCCAATAGTCGCTGAGATGCCTCAAATTCTGTAAGTTTTTGAGAATATATACTTTAAAAGCAGCAAAAATAATGGATACAGTAAGGAGTGAATGTTAGCCCAACGACTATTGTTTAACAATGTTTGTTAGGCAAAATTTCACTTGTGTAAAACAAATCGGGCGAAGCCGATTATATATTCGCTAGTATAATATATACTAATATAATAATTAATATGATGCATTAGCGTCATAGCGATTAAACTGGCGAAACTGCTGGGAAGGTTCACCACTGATGAGCCAGGCCCTCTCATTATTTTTATCATTGAAGTAAGGGCAGTAGAAAATTGTTTTATTTCGAAATGAATCATACGCTTCAAATATAGTTTAAATTTATTATATAATGATTAAAATAATTACATATATATATTAAATAAATTATTTTATTGAGATGAGAGATTAATTTCCTTGATATCTTGTCGGATATATTGTTATGATAAATTTGAGACTAAGAATGAAATTATCTTCTTATTTTGAGGATACATTAGTATCTTTGTGATATTGCAGTCGTGATAATAAAAATAGTTTAGATCAGAATTATCTTAACCTTAGGAAATATAAAACACCTAATTTGAGAAAGTACTACCTGAATAAAGGCGTAAAGTATAAAATAAAAAATTACATATCTACAGAAAGATTTAGGCCGGCCAACGGGAACCAACAACAATGTGTTTATATAGGGAAAACACCGACATTTGACGGTCGACTCTCTCAACAGAGTAATTCGATTTGGGAATTATAATCTTAAAATTAAATACAATTTTATTTAACATAAATATAAATAGATTTTTTTAATATTAAAGAAAGTTTTAGAATAATTTGATATCGATTTGAAGCTATAATGCCAGTATTGCAAGCTATTACTGAACAGTAATATTGAGGTATAGAGGTATATTTTTAGAATATGAAAGAAAATTGGTATAAGAGAAGGAGTAAGGATAGCTAAAATGAAGGTAAATAAATATTATACTTTAAGGTATCAAAAAGGTTTTGTATTTTTGTAACAAATTAGGGCAATGACAAGTTCACACTGATGTTTCGGTAATTACGCGTCATATGAGCGGAACATAGGGGGAAAATATAAAAGGAAAATTTGAATATATTAAAATAAGAAAAGAGAAGAGACAGAACTATGTTAACCTTTTATCAAACATTTAAAAGTAATAAAGAATTTTAATTTAACTTTTTATGAATTTTTTGATTTTTTTTACCAATAATATATCATATAATATATCGATTTTATGAATTGATAGTTCAAATTGGAGTCAATTTGGTTATTTTTTGTGTTATTGGGTACCATTATGGTTTCATAATGGTCAACCAGGATGGAAAGAGATTGGTACCAGGCCGGGTCTTTTCAAAAGTGACCCTGGCGACAGTTTCAACCTTTTTACTCAAACCAATATTTTCGACCATGATTAAACGAATTGAAAAATAAAAAGAAAGAGAAGGAGTACGATAAAACTGTGTGTGTCTGTATGCTTGTGTGCATGTATTTTTTTTTTATCTTACTTCCTCACTCTCTTTTTATTTTTCAATCCGTTTAAATCAATGATCGAAGAGATTTATAGGGCATTGAGGGTTGAAACTCTCGTTAGGCTTACTTTTGTCAAGACCGCCGGCCTTGTACCAATTTCTTTCCATCCCGGTTGAACCATTATGGTGTCCATTAACACAAAGCATAAACAAATCACTCCAATTTACACTAGCAATTTCAACCAAAGATCTATTTTATTAACAAAAAAAAATCATTACCCTTGTTAAAAATACACAAAAAATTAAGTTATCTTCCTTTTTATTTTTAAAAGTTTGATAAAAGGTTAAATGGTTCCTGCCTTTTCTTTTATCAAATCATCTTCAATTTTCACTTCCCCCCCCCCCCCCATGTTCCGCTCATATGACGTGTAACTACCGATGCTACAGTGTGCACTTGTCATAGCCTTGATTTTTAGCCCTAAATTTTTACAAAGAATACAACACTTTTTTAATACCTTAAAATATAATATTTTCTACTTTCATTTTAACTATCTGTACTACTTCTCTTATACCAAATTTCTTCAATATAATATAGATATAACACTACTTTAATATACCTTTAATATAAATACTTATATAGTATAATAGTAATTTAAATCAACAACCTTATATATTGTATATTGTAGCGTAGAAATCAAGCCTTGAAATATCCTAAGATGTAAAAGTATTTATTGATGACGTCCCAGCGACGAGTCGACAATTATTAACAAGTCAGCAAAACTATTTACAGCTAGGGAATCTTAAGCAAGCATGCAAAGAAATATTTTAAAGATGATTTAACAAATACAGAGTAATATATATTTTTATAATCTGTTGAATATTTTCATTGAATAATATTATATTAAATAAAAAAATATTTCTTCGCCACAATATAATATAACAAGATTCTCATGTTGTATAAAAGAAACACTTCTTTTAATAATTATACGCATGATTAACATGTGTCATTACATCATCATATGTGATGTACTTTGTACAAACTGAGGATACATAAATAAAAATCTGTAATAGATTAAGATTAAAGCTGAAGCAGAGATTGAGATAGAAGTCCAACGAGGCCTAGAAAGATGTCAGGGCGTTGCCAGAGTGTACAATATCTTCCTGTCCACGCCCTTGATGCATCCGCTGAAATCCAATACTTCCTCTCGCATAGATAACAAGCCTCCAACAGGGCCAGAAATAAATAGTCACTTCACCATCAGCGGGAGCCCTCGTCAATGTCCCCAAAGTCCGCCCCATCGACCATGTAACCAGTAAGAACTCTTCTATTCCATCTTTCGCTCCTAGCTCGACTTTTATCTGTTTCACGGAACCTTCCTAGTACAACTGTGTCCTCTCGTTTTTCGTGTGGACATTCCCAAGCTTTCCACTCTGCCTCGACCACGACTGCCTGTAACTCTGTGGGAACTGTTAAAGGATCTTCCAATCTCCACATCCTGACTGTTCCTCTCGGCCAACACAGTATAGCGAAGTCGACAGGATCTCAACCATAATTAAGTCGGCAGGAATCCCCAACGACAGGATTCGACATTAAATATGACACACATTAAATAGTTTAACACTATGATAAAGGTTGCGTTCAGCCAACTGAAATATTGGTAAAATAAATGATTATTTTAATCCATTATATGGCTTTTAATTAAAAAAATATGTATAATATATTAAAAAGAAGAAAAGCATATCACTGACCACAAGCACATGTGCTTTTTAAATTTAATACATTTATTTATTTATTCAATTAAAGCGCTATGTCCTCCTAGGACACTTACGCTGTCACCTGTAGCCTTTACAATTGTCTATACATATATATTTACAATAATTGTAGGTCGTGAAGAATATTCATATATATTAACAAAGAGAGAGAAAAAACGTGAACAAAGAACTTTGTACAAAAGAAAGAAATGTTTTGGGAATATTTCCTCAATTAAAATGATAAATTAGCAGTTTCTTAAAATATATTTGCGCTCTATAATTAAAATATGTCTACAAAAGGTATTCATATATATCTATTAGAGTATGTCTAAATGACGGGTAAAAAGCCGATAATAAAAGACGTTTCTTGTTAAATTTTTCTTTTAATTTTCAAAATTTCCTTTTTTCTATTTAAAATAAAAACATATTAATTCTAACATATAATTACTTTTATTACATTTTTCTCTCCTTAAAAAATATATAAATATAATACATAACACTGCCGTGACATTGAAAATGGAACACCAAGAAATAGTGGCCAGAAAGTGATGAAACTCGGCAGACAGAGAGAGACAGGACGAACAATAAGTGATCTTTATTTCAAAATGATTGTCATAATACAGAGCGAGAACGGCGTCGGCTTAGTAGCAAGTAGGACCACCGCGGACGGCGATGCACGCAGCAACACGTCTAGGTAGAGAGTCAATCAGAGTACGGATGGCGTCCTGAGGGATGGCTCTCCATTCCCTCTCAACCATTTGCCACAGTTCGTCTTCTGAACGCGGCTGTGGCAAGGCATGCAAACGGCGTCCAATGATGTCCCAGACGTGCTCGATTGGTGAGAGATCAGGAGAGTACGGTGGCCAGGGAAGCATCTGTACATCTTGCAGAGCTTGTTGGCTAATGCGAGCAGTGTGCGGTCGGGCGTTATCCTGCTGATAAAGGGCATTGGGTACCCCCTGAAGGTAGGGGAGTGTCACCGGTCGCAGCACATCATCAACGTATCGTTGGGCCGCCATAGTGCCCTGAATACGAAGTAAAGGTGACCTGGAATCATACGCGATTGCGCCCCAAACCATGATTCCACGTTGTCGCACGGTAGGGCGTTCCACAATTGCTGCCGGATTGGACCTTTCTTCACGTCGACGCCACACGCGTACACGGCGACTATCACTGGACAAGCAGAAACGTGACTCATCTGAGAACACGACCCTGTGCCATTCCGTCATCCATGTCGATCTAGCCCGGCACCATTCCAAACGTTGGCGCCTATTCGGTGGGGTCAATGGCAGTCTTCTTAGCAACCAATCGACGGGAAATGGTTCTGGTCGAGATGGAATGATCTAGGGTGTCTTGCACATGTTGCAGGATGGCGGTACAAGTGGCTTGTGGGGCCGCCACTGCTTGTCGAAGGATACGCCGATCCACACCTGCTGACGTCACTCTGGTTGCACCGACATTCCTATAAATTGCCACATTTCCTTGTTCCAACCATCTTCTCCACAGTCGGTGCACCGTGGACGCACCAAGGTGTGTACCAGCTGCGATTTGACGTATGGACCAACCTGCCCTTTTCAGTCCGATCACCATGCCCCTCGTAAAAGCGTCTGTCTGCTTGAACTGCCTCCGTTTACGATGACCTGGCATTCTCTGTTATTACACGTGTCTTTTGACACAAGAACAAAATTTCTACAATGATTTTCCTTGAAGAAATAACGACACGAATACTGTCCTTTCTGAAAGTTCCTTTCCTTATATCTTACTCCATGTGCGCACGAGAGCTGCGCATTTTAACATCATTTGCATAACTCGGTTAGGCGCGTCTACCCTGAAATTTGCCTAATTTTCTGGCCACTATTTCTTGGTGTTCCATTTTCAATGTCACGCAGTGTATAAACAACTATTCAATCATCTACCTTAAACAAAAAAAAATATTAACTTTTATCTTATATATTTAATTTAGATTTAGCTTGCTAATCTAATAGAATTCCCTATTTATATATAAAATATTACTATTATTACAAGTTTTTAAATATAATTCTGTCAATATAAAAATCCATGTTACCTTACTCTATAATATCAACTTAATTTAAATTTATATTTAAGATTTAAATTTTTATTAGATAAACTTTATTATTTACATTTCATTATATATATATATATATATAGCCGTGCGGCCACGCGTCGCGCGAGCTCCGCATCTTTCGCTTCTTTCATCCCTTTAAATCAACTTTACTTAAATTTAAATTATATCATCTTATTCGCCTTTAATCAAGCATCATTTTCAAGCCATCTCTTGTAAAATTTCATCGATCTTTATATTTTCCCTATTTTTCATAACTTAGCAAAGTTACAAATTGTAACTTTGCATCATCGCCATGGCAACGGCCAAGCCGGTCGTTGCCCTCATCTTCATCTGCATCTATCACTCGGAATGCAAATTTTCCATCAAAATCGCACATCATTACCGAATCATTACCTCACCAATCAACAAATGACGAAAAAATCATAAACGTGCAAAATCAGAGAAAACGATTCACCTCTGAAGAACTCAAAAAGTTCGATGAAAATAGAAGGAAAACCTATGAAGGAAGAAGCAACTCTATTAAAGCTACAATCCAATTTAAGGCGATTCAAGACGCCACGGCGGAAGAACACCTGATCGGAATTGCCGATCTAATAGGCTTCGAAAATATACACTCCATCGGTAGAATAAATGGGGCAAGCCATTGTTTCCGTCGCGAATACAGAGCTGGCTGAATCGCTCCTAACAAAAGGGTTCAAGGTCGGAAACGAGGTAATCTATCCCTCGCCACTTTTCAGAACCTCCAAGAAGTACATTCTCTCCGGCGTCCTGTCCTTCATACAGGATAAGGACATTGAAAAAGGCCCTCGAACCATACGGACACATGATTAGCATCAGGCCTATTCCCTTCCCCACTGAAAATCCACTCCTCAAGCATCTTTCCTCACTAAGGAGGGAGGTTGTCTTTAAAACCAAGGAAAATGCATCGATGCCCGCCGTCAATCTCCATTAATTATATGGACCAAACATTTAAAATATTTATAGGAGAAGACGTGACCTGTTCCGGTTGCAGACGGCACGGTCACATAAGAACGCGATGCCCATTCGACCCCGAGATCAGGGAAAAAGTAACAAGATCCTTCGCTGACGCCCTATATCCGACTTCACAGCCACAGACCCCGAAACGGCCTCCAACGGAGAGAGATGTCCCCACTGCGAGAGAAATCAGGACTTCCTCGAAAAAAGACACATCCCGCGACAAGCCCTGACAGAAAATCAAGACCAACCCCCCCAGCGGAGGAAAAGCCACCCACTCGTGTTCTGAGTCGGATATCTCCACAGGGACATTTTCTCTTAGAGAAGAAACATCTCTCAGGTGCGAAGAATGGTCGATGGACTCCTCCCAGCTCCAGAATGAGTTGAAAGAATGTGAAAAAGGTGACAATCCCGAAGTAGATAAGATCATAGCAACAATTTACAGGAGAGCCTATCTCTCCAGACAGACCAAAGTCCTACAACAGCTCGAAATATATCCCGACCTGGAAACCAAGATCTCCCGCCACCTCAAGAAATGGAAGGCATCAAGTTCAAAACATTCGATGACCTTGACTTTGACCAGAGAAAAGCCATAAATGACAAAGTGGGAAGAATGAGATTAATACTAGCTATACTTAGAGAAGACTCTGCAAGCGAAAATGAAGTACCTGCGATGTTTAGAGAGACCGATCGGGTGGTATCGGGAAGACAACGTCAAACAACGAGAAAACAAAAAACAAGATAGAAAAACGGTGTCAACCCCCCCGGGAGCGAAGACAACCCCTCCGCTGTGGAAGGACAAGGAGATGGACGGAGAGACTACGACAAACAGATTGACGACATCTTGATGCTTTCTCATTGTAAAAACTGCCGATTATAATTGCCTCCTTTTTTTCAACTGAATAAAGACCGTTTTTTGCGTTTATATATATATATATATATATGTAATGAGATGAGAATTCCAGGAGTTTTTGTAGAGTTCCTGTCGACTACTGAAATAATGTTTGAAGTCCTGGTAAGCCTTGTGTACTGTGTTGACCGAGAGGAACAGTCAGGATGTAGAGTTTTCCAGTACCTCTCTGCACCTTGGAAGACCTTTAAAAGTTCTCACAAAATACAGGCAGTCGTGGTCGAGGCAGAGTGGAAAGCTGGGGATATCCATACACAAAAAACGAAGACACAGTTGCACTAAGAAAGTTCCGTTAACAGATAAAAGCTGAGCTAGGAGCGAAAAGATGGAAATAGACGAGTTCTTCCTAACTACATGTTGGATGAGATCGACATAACATACGACCGACGCGGCTTGCACTAAGGGTGAACTCAACTGAACTGCACTGAACTGACTGAACTGTCAAGCCACTGTCAGGTGATGTAATATATAGGTTAAAGACGGGGGGGGGGAGACCTTATGTGACAGGGGCGTTTGAGAAAGGGCGCCTTTACCTGTCCAGGTGTGAGAGGGGTCTCTGCATTCCACCACATGTGACAGTGTGGGTGGCCTGTCGTGGGAACTGTGAATCTACCTGATTTATGACTTCCCTCTTTAGACTGTTGTTTTGGCAATACTATGCTCGATCTCTGCTTTAGCTCAACTCTTAAATCTATTACAGATTTTATTTATTTATCCACTTTGTACAAATTACATTACATAGGGTGATGTAAAGACACAGATTAATCATGCGCATAATTATTTATAGATGTGTTTCTATATACAACATGACAATCTTATTATAAGTTATATACACAGTATGGGGTTGTTGGTTTAAATTACCATAGATGGGCCCCGGGAGTGGAAGGGTTTATCCGGGTTTAGGCGGGTAAAGCCTCTCTAACACAGGTAAGTAATTAAAATTTATTTTAATTAATTTAAACTGTGAGGGTTAAAAAGGGCTATAACAAGATGATATTTGTTGGATATATAAAAGTGAAATAAAAATGACATTGTGTTTGATTAACAAAAATGATGATTAAAATAAAATGATGACATAAAAATTCACATTCTAAGAGAATATTGGTGGGCGTTGGAAAGGTTAGTAGTTAAAGAATAAGCAATTGTGAGATTTACACATGCAATCAAATACTTAGGTCCAGGTGCAAAGCGAGGATATGGACTTGAGCGTCTTCCTAGGCAATGTTTCACCTGTGATCCTGTATAGGGTAACAGTGCTTTGTCACAATTGTAGTGTTATTGGGTTGAAAAGTTGTTGAAGAATATGTAATTGTTAGAAGTGCCCATGTAAACCAAATACTCAGATCCAGGTGCAAAGCGAGGATATAGACTTGAGCTGTCTTCCTTGGCAATGTTTCCCTTGCGATCCTATATAAGGGTTACAGTGTTTTGTCACAATTTAGGATTATTGGGTTAGAAGTTGTTGAAGAAAAGTTGCTTATTAATATGATTGAGAAAGGAGTGAAATAGAGCCATGCGATAAGTAGAATTGTAGCGACAGTAGGTGATCTGACTTGACTCGAAATCAAAGGTTGAATGTGGTCCGCTAGAGCTGAAAAAAAAAGTTGAAAGTTGAAAAAAGTGAACGCTTTGTGTATGCGTTGGTGATTTGCTCTGCGGATGAAATGAAATAAACTCTTGAAGCTTGTTCAGACCAGAAGTTTGGATTTGTAAGTCTGGGGAACTGTGTTCAAGGCGTTTGTTGAATTACGAAATTAAAAATAAATTGTCCAAGCAGTGCTGTCGTTTTTCTACATTGATGTGACGCAATGACTGAAAAGATAGTGATGTAAAATATAGGGAATTGGTTAAAGAATATGATTGTTGAAAACGATTGTTGTAGATGCCCGATAGTGGATGATAAACCTTGTCAGATAATAAAGGTATTTAAACAAATAAAATATAGTGAATAGAAATATAGAAATATGATTGCGGGTACAAAAAGTGTAAGTGGACAAAATTAAACCTGTAATATATAAAATTATATAATAAATAATAAAATAAAAATAATTTTTGAAACAATTAGATGCTTTACAATACTAAAATAATATTCATGAAAAATAAAAGTAAATTTGATTAAAGGTTTTTTTTTTTTTTTTTAATGTTGGATTAAAAATTTTGTTTATATAATTGAAAGGTAAGAATAAGAATAATTATTCAAGATTTTATACAAAATTTATAATATAATTGAAGGTTATTAATGATTGGATAAATTTTAAGTAGTGTAAAATTGAACAAAAATTGTATCTTTTGAAGAAAAGTTACAGTTGTGGTGTGTGACTAGATTATATCCCTTTGGTAACATCGGTGTTTCTATGACTCTGAAACTGGGAATATGTGAAATGATCTTTTCGTTTGTCCTCAATGCTGGTATGTAGAGAATGATTTCTCTTTCGCGTTAAAAAGTCTATATAAGACTTAACCAAATTGTTTTAATTGGTGTTATCAATTAACATGTAAAATGTTTAAAGTATGTTGTGTTGTGATATCTCGTTGGTGAGATTTGTGAGATTCTCGAGGAAATCTAAATGAGTAGTGTGACACATGTGTTCAAAATGGCGTCATGAAGCTAGCGGTCAAGAAGATCTGCCTTGAGAGGGGAAGAGAGGGCATGTCCAAAGATATTCTCAAAAGATAGTAGTGACCAAGGGAGTGGCGTCAAAAAGGGCGTCCACTTCCTTTTCCTCACGGAAATTCCATTCTTGGGGGTGGTCACACATGTGGGGATGGTTCTCCAGGCCTGAGATTCACTTGAAACTGACTTTCTCTCTCTCTCTCTCTCTTGTCGAGGTTTTGGCAATTTTCTGTTATAAATGAAAAATATAGTTTTCTCGATGTTCGTAAGTGGTTGTGTTTTCGAATTTAGTTTAGACTTAGAAAAAATGTTATTAGGTGATGTCAGGTTTAGATGTGTGGTGAAAGTGCGACTTTCGACGTAGACACGCTTTGGGGTGAATTGTGGTGTCACAGGCGTGAAGGGCGTCTTGGCCTGAAAAGTGAAAAAGTTTTGTGTGGTGGCACTGTGACACGAAGTGAGAAATGTGAATGAAAAGGTGTAACGTGAAGTCTTAGTTTGGCACAAAATCTAACCTGTTTCACCATGAATAACAAATTTAATAAAGTCATGGGTGGTTGTTGTATGAAACACATCGAGAGAATATTTGACTGTTAGTGGATTTGGCAAGTTTAATGTGAAATTATTTTATTGTGGCGGACGATATAGAGTTAAGAGGAGCTTGTGTGGCTCAAGATTTGGATTTGTGTGTTAAGTCGCGCACTAAAAATGGTTGCCAATTGTATAAAGTGATGTGTGAGTGTTGTAACATTTGTTGAGAGAGATTTATTGATGCTTAATTATGCATGTAAAAAGTAGAGGACGAGGGGTGTGTATCTAAGTTAGAATAAAAATGTTGTTAATAAGTTTGGTAGGTTGTGACCTAATTTAGCTACTGGCGATGAAGTGGAGGGAATCTTTATTTTCAACTTGTTTTGGGAAAGATTGTTGTTTTCCCTAGTGGTGTTTTTGAAGATATTGTATCTTCCGATTTTTGCAATTAAAAAAAAATGCGTTTCACCTATGTTAATTTATCTATTTAAAATTTGAATATACTTTTTAAATTGTTGATTATGATAAGTAAAATAATTCTTATAAAAGGGCAATGTCGTTGAGAGTTACAAATAATTTGAATTGGGGCGCTTACTTAAAATAGTGAACATTAACCAAATTTTAAGAATTGATAAAGATTATTGGTCTTTTGATATATAAAGATAACTAATAAGTAAAACAAAAATAAGTTGAGAATTATGATGAATGAGATTTTTTTAAAAAATAATAGATAGTGAATTTTTTTTTTCAAGTCGTAGCTTTGGATAATGCCATTTTAGGTAAATTTAGGAAAGGCATGTAAGATTAGTAAATTAGGTAAAAATGCGTGATGGGCGAATTTTTTTTTTTTAAGTAAAATTGAGAGTAATAACTTGAAATTTATAATCTGATTAAAAATTAAAGTAAATTTGATCAATGAAAATGTGAAAGTTTTAAAAATTGAATTAAAAAATTGTATAAAAAAGGTAAAAATTGATTTCAAAATGCTTAAAGTGTAAAGATAAATACAAAATTTATAGGGAATCAAGTTTTGAACTTGAGGATAAAGTTAAGGTAGGTTTTTTTTTTTTTAAACTTACAGTTGTGTGAAAGTTCAGTCAAGAAACTTGGTCTTGGCTTGTATTCCTGCTGACGTTGAAGACGCTCCATGTAGAGCTTGTAGACGCTTGTAGCTTCTGTGAAGTTGATTGTGGCTTGTTGCCTTGAGCATTGTCTCGACGATGTCAAGTCGAAGGTGTGGAACTTGTCACAGGGTTTGGGCCACATCGCTGCTCGTTTTCCATGTCGTGTGGGAAGTTCGGCTGTGTCGTTGGGGTGGTCAGACAGCTTGCTCCCGGCGTTGGCGATCGGTTAGCGGGTATGCGGAAGTCCGTTGGGGCGGCGTTTCTTCCGTAAATATCGTCTCTTGTTGGGGGGAGAGATTGCTTGGTTGTTTCGTTGGTATGGCGGGCTTGTTCCTCCATCTTCGCTCTTTCTCGCTTCCTATCTGAACAGTCTTCTTACCTTTTCGTTGTGTCATCCTTCGTTTTGGTCATCCTGTCGGCTTAAATGTGATGAGTGAGTTGCTGTCGACTTATCTGTGATGAGATCCTGTCGACTCATGTAATGAGATGAGAATTCCAGTAGTTTTTGTAGAGTTCCTGACGACTACTGAAATAATGTTGAAGTCCTGGTAAGCCTTGTATACTGTGTTGACCGAGAGGAACAGTCAGGATGTAGAGTTTTCCAGTACCTCTCTGCACCTTGGAAGACCTTTAAAAGTTCTCACAAAATACAGGCAGTCGTGGTCGAGGCAGAGTGGAAAGCTGGGGATATCCATACACAAAAAACGAAGACACAGTTGCACTATGAAAGTTCCGTTAACAGATAAAAGCTGAGCTAGGAGCGAAAAGATGGAGATAGACGAGTTCTTCCTAACTACATGTTGGATGAGATCGACATAACATACGACCGACGCGGCTTGCACTAAGGGTGAACTCAACTGAACTGCACTGAACTGACTGAACTGTCAAGCCACTGTCAGGTGATGTATTTATAGGTTAAAGACGGGGGGAGACCTTATGTGACAGGGGCGTTTGAGAAAGGGGCGCCTTTACCTGTCCAGGTGTGAGAGGGGTCTCTGCATTCCACCACATGTGACAGTGTGGATGGCCTGTCGTGGGAACTGTGAATCTACCTGATTTATGACTTCCCTCTTTAGACTGTTGTTTTGGCAATACTATGCTCGATCTCTGCTTTAGCTCAACTCTTAAATCTATTACAGATTTTATTTATTTATCCACTTTGTACAAATTACATTACATAGGGTGATGTAAAGACACAGATTAATCATGCGCATAATTATTTATAGATGTGTTTCTATATACAACATGACAATCTTATTATAAGTTATATACACAGTATGGGGTTGTTGGTTTAAATTACCATATATATATATATATATATAAGAACTTTGCAACCTCAGGGTAATTTTTAACGCCTTGCCTAATGCTTTATTTTTATCTACTTCTCCTCACGAAGACAAAAGATATTTTCGAAACGCTCTAACTGGCCGAAGTGTCTATTTTTCATAGAAATAGACATAAAAGTTATGCGTCTTCTTTAAACGATTATTAGATGTCAGAAAGTGTACTGGAATATTTTTAAAGATAGCTTTGTGATTTAAATATTATAGACCCGTGAATATTTATTTATTCAGATGAAATATGGATAAGTGATATAGGTTTAGTAGAAAGATAGGAAGAACTACATTCTATATGGTAAGCCACTCTAACCAATTCCCAGATACTAGTACCTATTGATCCCCATAAAGACGACCTCCCAGGATGTCTAATAAACCGGTCCTAGCTGTCCACTCACATTAATGACATCGTAACATCTGACAGTGTGTGTCGAGGTAAACGCTCTGTTACTTTATTAGAAGTCACCAGTATATATATAACAACCTCTATTTTACACATCTCTTTATTAGTGGCTTTCTTACTGAACACCACTCTGTCTTCTATAAATACACATTTATTATATACATTTATATTGTAATATTATAACTCAAAAGGAGCCTTGAAAGCTAGCAGAATGAACATGTTCTATAGAAGAAGCTTTTTTGAGTTTATAATCTTACAATATAGTTATGGTAATGTTGATGTCTATACATTTATCATAGAGTAAGGGGGGTCGGTGGAAGCGTGGTGTAAAACCGTTGGGTTTCGACCGCTACGACCCGGGATCGAATTCCACATTGGACACTTTTTTTCTGATTAAAAAATATGCTCCAATGGCTCTCGAATTCTTTCAAAAGTCCAACCCCAACAGCGAGTACAAGTAACCAAACGGGGCTCACATTTATAAATGCAAAGTCGAACAGCTTTTCACGTGTGTAGATATGTGGTGCACTTACTGTAAAAGCAGTCGCCTACATTTACCCACCATGATTATCATGTGCCACGTGTATTAGGGATAAGCTAACAAAAATTAATAGAGTAATCAGTTAATAAATTTCCATCAATATCACTAGTTCTTTGTATGGAATAAGGAGAGGTTGAATATGTATGAAAGATGATAAGAGTTCATTCATTATTATTTAAGAATTTTTAATAGTTTTTATGAATAATTGATATAAATTCTAGCCGTTTTTTTTTTGTTTTTGTATCAAATAAACAGAAGTCAATTTGAACCAGTATTTGTAAAATTAAGCTACTTTTCTATCAAATCAAAGGACATATTCTATTTTTATGAATCATTCGTATCAGTTCATTCATAATGTTAATTTTACAATTAGCACTTTTTTACCAAACGGAATTCCTACACAGTTCCATACAAATTTTATAGTCACTCAATTTGTCACATCACACGAAAAATTCCAGAAATATTTATATAAAAGCGGTTTTAAACACCAAATTGTTCCTGCGGAGAAACTGAACAAACTGCTCTTCACCTTATCTACGACTGTCCGAACTTTGCAGAAGTGAGACATGGATTGTTCCCTGATCTAAATCATTTAACTCTCTTACCTTAGACACTTTGTCTATATAAATTTTATGAACTCTTCCGAATAATACATGTTAATTTGTAAATATTTAATTCTAAGCTCTAATTTGTTTTTTGTTTTGTTATTTCCTCTGTAATAGGCGCAAAAATTCAATATCGCGCCTGGTTAGTTGATTAATAAAATTTAAAAAATATATCAAAAGACATAAAATATAATTTCGAACAAAGCATGAATAAAACTAAATTTTTCTTATTGAAAATAAAGGTTATTTGATTCGTACAAGAGGAAATATTTATAATAGAGTCTATTGACATTCCCTAAAGAGAGAGATAACAGATAAAATATAAAATATTTACTTTCTCAAAGGTTTTTATAGTACGAGTTTATCTCAAAGGTTTGTTAACACCTGCAACTACTTTTATTATTACTTGGCGAATAGTATTATTAAAGCGAATACATTACAATAGATAAAAAAAATTCGTGGTGTCTTGTTCATGGAACAGATCATAATACAATTACTTTATACATAAAATAAAGACCTTGTACATCGATATCGAAAGTATAACTACGATTAATATAAAACAAAACAAAATTTTGGGTAATTATTATAATATACATCTCTTACTTCCAAAATCTCTATATTTCTAAATAATTTCATGATTGATTCTCACTTCATATAAACATCGACTTGATGATCAAGAACAATAGCAATATACGGTATTAAATTGAAATTTTCTTATTTATTGTTGAATAGTATGGTCTCAAATTTTCTAATTTAACAATCTTATGGAAAATTAGTTTCCTATTGTATCAGAATACTCGTATTACCCATTAAAATATATAATACATTGTCTATTTTAAACATTAAAATTTCTATGATAATGTATATATTTTTGTTTATAGTGAAATGAGATTCAAATTAACATGTTTTACGCTAGAAGTGAATATATACTATAAATATATGTAAAAACGTGTATAAAGATGAACAATTCATCAAGATAGTGAAGAATTTCATTTTCTCTCTACCTCATATTCATCTCTAAAATGTAAAATTTCTCTTCTCTGTCATTATAAAAGACGAAACTTTATTTGCATAGTGTGCATTTCTCTCAGCACAATCAAGCAGTCAAGTAGTATATTTCATAAAATCAAAGTTGGCTGTTATTGAAGATGATCTGGGTCGAAAATAATAACTTACATTTGTTTTATAAATTTTTCTAGGCTATGATTGTGTGACATTTCTGCTCCCTAAATCTGCATGATTGCAGAAACGGTTGCAAT
This sequence comes from Cordylochernes scorpioides, assembly GCA_030710605.1. Taxonomy (NCBI): domain Eukaryota; kingdom Metazoa; phylum Arthropoda; class Arachnida; order Pseudoscorpiones; family Chernetidae; genus Cordylochernes; species Cordylochernes scorpioides. Next base: position 44,057,736 of record CP092873.1, on the reverse strand, counting down.
ATTAGGCACGGGTTACTCTTTACAATTAGATAATCTACAATTAATTAAATTTTATTGACATCTTGTTAATACATGCAAATATCTGTACTATTATTTTGAAATAATAATTAGATATATACAACAACTATTTAAAAATGCTTATTTTAGATCATATATTTTTATAAAAAATGGCATATCCTGACCAGGAGCACATGTGCTTTACAGAGGGCAGAGCGCCATCTAGTGGAACAGAAATCAACTAAACATTGAATAAGCCTGTTCCCTGATATTTGGCCAACCCAATTTCTTGATAAATCAAGAAAAGCCATCGACGAACGCGTTTTCGCGCTTTTTGGCGCTCGTCAGCGTGGAGTAGGCTTATCAAGAAATTGGGTTGGCCAAATATCAGGGAACAGGCTAAATCAATGTTTAGTTGATTTCTGTTCCACCAGATGGCGCTCTGCCCTCTGTAAAGCACATGTGCTCCTGGTCAGTATATGCCATTTTTTATAATGATTTCAACACCTGATCTTTTTATCTTTTATTTTTTTATTTCGTTTTTTAATGTGCTAAGCGTATTTACGCAAGTTTGGCCTTAAATACCCATTTCTTGGTTTTTCGGGAAGCCATTGGGATCAAAAAACCTTTTTTTGGTCTCAATGGTTCAGCCTACTCCACGCTGACGAGCGCCAAAAAGCGCGAAACGCGTTCGTGGATGGCTTTTCTTGATTTATCAAGAAATTGGGTTGGCCAAATATCAGGGAACAGGCTAAATCAATGTTTGGTTGATTTCTGTTCCACCAGATGGCGCTCTGCCCTCTGTAAAGCACATGTGCTCCTGGTCAGGATATGCCATTTTTTATATTGATTTCAACACTTGATCTTTTTATCTTTTATTTTTTATTTCGTTTTTTAATATATTTTTATTTTCCAATATTTCGTATGGCAAATCGCAAACTTCTTTGGGGAACAAGATTGTTTTGATATGCTCGCGTATCAGTTTCACATACTCGTGATACCCGAGCATCTCAAAGCAATATTGTTCCCCGAAGAAGTTTGGAGAGTTTGCCTTTCGAAATATTGGAAAATAAAAATATATTATCCAAAATAAGCATTTTAAAATAATTTTATAAATGGATTGCTCAATTTTCTAAAATATACAAATATGTTCAATGAATATATGCACGGTGCATGCATGTACATGCCACCGTTGCCGAGTTTGGTGAACAATCACCAGCGGGTCTCCAGCGACACCACGTATTTCGCGATCTACGAAGAAAACGCAGATCGCGTGTTTCACTGCTGAGGAGATGGAGATCGTTTAGATTGACGAAATAGTTCATTTTATTTTTTAGGTTTGTTTCATTTCTGAAAACCTTCCCCAAATATACTATGCCAAATATCTAAATGCTTTATATATGTTCAAATATATTGAAAACTTCGTTATTAGTGCACATTTATTTCTAAACTCTTGAGAGTCTGTTCTTCCTATATTTGTTACATAAAATTAGAATAAATATGACATTTTAAATATATATTTATGCTCATATTTTGAAAGGTTTTATTTTTCAAATCTCTATATCAGAATATATTCCTTTAAAAATATCTACTTTAATATATACGTCTATTTATTCATAAGTCTGATTTATCTCCTTTCTGATTGGCTGTTCATTACCAGGTGACTTTAATCAGCCAATCAGAAAGTGGTGTATCTTTAGCTCGAAGGTATTGTACAAAGAAAACCTTTTATAAATATATGTTCGTAGGTTTTACTTTACGAAAGGTTTTCTTTTATGTAATATCAAAATATTATTGTCATCCTATCTCGACTTTGTCAACTTAAAATTTGATAAATTGTTGTTTTTATGAAATATTTTGAAATTAATCTCCTTTTACGATGGTAAAATTTTAAGCGAAAAAAAATAGTTCAATATTGTTATAACGACATTATGTTTAATTACTCCCGAAATTTTCCGTCACCGGTGCGACGAGCTAGGTGTTATGACTACTAGAGTAGTCAACTTTATTTTTATGTAAATATATTTGTAACTTAAACTAAGTATGTAAATTTATTTTAATGTATAAATTAGTATGTAAATTTCTTTAATTAACAATTAATAGGTAATCCCATAATATTATGTTCAAATCATTAGGCTTGAGGGATAAGTCTCTTTTAAATACATTTATTTCAAGCTTTCGGGCTCAACCGCCCTTCGACAGGAAAAATTATATTAGATACTAAAGTTTTCAGATCCAATCTAAATATAAATTTAAATTTGTGAGACGCCTGTGTCTCGAGTGTAATGCGAGGCTTGCCGCGGGAGGGGGTGAGATCTTTGAAAAAGATGGCCGTTTAGCCCATTGAAATATCGGAAATAAAATATTATTTAATGAATCGCAAAGTTCATGATACCGAGGGGGGTGTGGTGGCTGCAGGGAATATTACATTGTAAATTTCAGGTAAATCAATTTTTCTATTGAGGCTATGTAATTTGCTTGATAGGATAGATTCAATGATAAGTCTTTGGTGTTTGTTGGCAATATTGGAATAGTGAATTTTCGGTGATGTAATGTTGAAGGAATGGCCAGTTTCGTTTATGTGCTGTACTATTAAGGATCTATTGTCTAAGTTATCAATATTTCTTTTGTGTTCATGAATTCTAATATTGACTTGTCTCCCGGTTTCGCCTACGTAGACTTTTGGGCAGTTCAAACATTCTATGGAGTAAATAGCGTTTCTTGGTGTGCTGCTAGGTTCATTGAGTTTCATGATCTGGTTTCGGAGAAGGGATCCAGAGGTAGGTGTGCAGGTGAAGTAGGTTTTGATTCCAAATTTCAATAAGAATCTCGCTATTGTAGAGGATAATGGTGAATATGGCATATTGCAGATAGATCTGTATATTGGAGACTGTGTCTTTTTAGTTGGGTCATAAAAGTGTCGCAATATAAAGGATATCGGGTATGCGCAGTCCCTGAGGTTAGCTAATATGTTCTGTGTTTCGAGGTTCTTGTACATCTGGAGGGAGCAGTGGGTATGGACTCGTTTTGATAGAGCAATGACTGTGTTGATTTTGTGACTGATAGGACAGAAGGACGAGTATTGAACATAATTAGGACGGAAGGATGGTTTATAATAAACGGTGGTGTGCAATTCATGTTGATGCCGGATGATTTTAACGTCGAGAAATGGAAGGGTATTATTGGTTTCTTTTTCAACAGTAAATTGAAGATCAGGGTGATAATTGTTTAGATTGTAGAGGATGTCATCGGTTTTGGTGGTGGTGCAAATGCAAAATATGTCATCGATGTACCTGCGCCAAAAGAATATATCATTGGGGAAATTGGCGGTAATCTTTCGGTCTATTGCGCGCATAGAGATCTCTGCAATTGTGGTCGATAGAGGGCTTCCCATTGGGGACCCTTTTGCTTGCCTGAATGATTGGGAGTTATATGTGAATATGCAGTTATCTAGACATATGGAAATTAGTTGTGTGATTTTTTGGATGATATCTGTATCAATATGCTGTTCCTGCAGAAGTTCTATTGTATCACTTATGATCAGAGGATGTGGAAGGCTGGGGTATAAGGCTTGCACGTCAAAAGACACCATGATGCGGTCAGATTCAGGTTTGATCTTTAGTACTTCTCCTATAAAGGTTTGGGTGTTGGATATGGGGAATGGGTCATTCTGTAATTGGAGGAACGGTTTTAGGAAGTTGGCTATAAATCTGGAAAGAGGGGCTGTAACGTACGTAGGCGAAACCGGGAGACAAGTCAATATTAGAATTCATGAACACAAAAGAAATATTGATAACTTAGACCATAGATCCTTAATAGTACAGCACATAAACGAAACTGGCCATTCCTTCAACATTACATCACCGAAAATTCACTATTCCAATATTGCCAACAAACACCAAAGACTTATCATTGAATCTATCCTATCAAGCAAATTACATAGCCTCAATAGAAAAATTGATTTACCTGAAATTTACAATGTAATATTCCCTGCAGCCACCACACCCCCCTCGGTATCATGAACTTTGCGATTCATTAAATAATATTTTATTTCCGATATTTCAATGGGCTAAACGGCCATCTTTTTCAAAGATCTCACCCCCCTCCCGCGGCAAGCCTCGCATTACACTCGAGACACAGGCGTCTCACAAATTTAAATTTATATTTAGATTGGATCTGAAAACTTTAGTATCTAATATAATTTTTCCTGTCGAAGGGCGGTTGAGCCCGAAAGCTTGAAATAAATGTATTTAAAAGAGACTTATCCCTCAAGCCTATTGATTTGAACAAAACAAATTTCTTTAATGTATAAAATGAGCGTGGTTTTCAATAAAAATGAGTTCTGGATAAGTTTTTGGGCGGTTGATAGTCGTCCTTAGAGCCTCTTCCTTGGAGTTGCGGAGCTGGTCAAGTAGCTGGACTAAACACTAGGTAAAGCTCGTCTCTCAAGGTAAAGAGAGACAGCAATCTATATTGAGAACCTCCTCAATATTTGTGGCGAGCCTGCCAGGATGGAGACGTCAAAAGAAACTGTGAATTTGAAAATTTTGAAGAGATCCAGAATTCCACGAAGAATTATTTTCACCAAGGAAGTGAATGAAACTCTGGAAGAGTTAAAAGGAGTCTCCCCTGATGAATACCTCTTGATAGGAAAAAGAGATTTATTGTCCAGTACTACCAGCAGATAAAACAATATGATGAAAAATAGAAATAGAAATGATTAATGCAGAGGAATATGACGGGAAAGCTGTTATGAAAGAGCTAGAGTCCACTGCAAATTATCCAAAAATGTATAGTGACATACAGATAAGGATCAGCAAGATCCTAGAAGCTAAGGTTGAGGAAAAGAAGGCAATATCAGAAGCCGGAAGTGAAGGCTCAAGAAGAGCAAATATAAAACTGCCAAAGATGGAATTACCGTGTTATGATGATGGTTTGGAAAACTGAATTTCATGGTGGTCCAGGTTCAAAAAGATCCATGAAGATAGGGATTTAAATAACGATGAAAATATGCACTATCTGGTCCAGGCAATGATCCCGGGTTCCCGGGCACATCGATTGTTGGGAGCCTACACTCATACCGGGGAAAATTATGAGAGTGCTATAAGAGCTCTCAAGGGAAGGTTTGGGGACAAAAATATATTGGTTGAATTGTATTTAGGAAAATTATTAAATTTAGTTGTGCTCAATGCACGTCAACAAAATACAATTTTGGATCGTCTTTACGACGAAATTTTGGCATGCATTCAGTCCTTGGAATCATTGAATATTCTTTCGGAATACTTGGAGGTCTTTCTTTTCCGCTAGTGGAGTCTTGCCTGCCCACACAAATATTACAAGTATGGCAGAGAACACCCGAGGTCGGTTATGGCCGGGATGACGACCAGGATGTAGAACAAGGAAAGGGGGATCGACTGAAGGCCTTGATGAGCTTTTTACGGGCCAAGGCAAAGGCTCAACAATGAATAATTTTCAAGGATTGGAGTGGGTGAGAATAACCCCAAGCCCAATTTTCCTTCATGACCATTACATTTTAATAAGAGCGACGAATCAACAGCAGCACAGTTGTATGTTTCGAAAAATAAAAAGTACAAATCAAGAATTATTTTTGAGAACGAATTACGAGAGAAAGACCAAGTGCATCTTCTGTGATAAACTGGGCCATGAAAGTTGGAAATATTTCAAAATTGGAAGAATGACTCGGGAAGAGCAACTCAAGAAGATGTCTGACGCAGGAGTCTGCTTCAAGTGTTTAAAAGGAAATCAGCTAAGAAGACACTGTTGGACAAAAATTATTTGCCAGAATTGCGAAGGACCTCACTACTTAATTTTCTTTCGAGGAAACAACTCAAGAAAGGACTCAATCTCGGAAGATGGAGGAAGTAGTAATGATAGGAAAGGCAATTCTTTGGTACAAAACCAAAAGTCTTCCGTTCTGCTCACACACTCCTGTGCATCCGAAATACTTTTAATGACAGTGAGAGCAAAAATCTGTAGCTCTGAGACATCAAAAATTATAAATGTTTTGTTAGATTCAGGGAGTCAATATTCGTTCATTAAAGAATCCTTAGCAGAAGAATTGGGATTAGAGAAATTGGGGCAACAGAAATTGACGAAATGCCTTTTTGGAGATCGACGAACAAGAGAGGAAACGCACAACCTTTATTCCTTTTCCATCACAAATATTTTGAAGGAAGAAACCGTACAGATCAAAGCGATGGGTCAACGGATGATCTGTGACAGAGTTCCTATTTTGACAGCAGGAACTTGGGTGCAAAAACCTCGACAACAAAAGTGTCACCATTATTAGAAGGGAAAATGTTGAGGCGTCAGAAATCGATCTCCTGTTGGGCACTAACAATTTAAACAAGATCTGGACTGATCAGGTGGTTTATTTAGAGGATGGATTAACGGCGATCAAAACGAAGATTGGTTGGTCAATTTTCGGAGAGATTTCTTTGAAGGAGGGTTTGGCTTTGGAGTATATATCTCCTGTTTTCTTGACCATGAGTTATAAAATAAAATATATTTTGGACCTAGAAATGTTGGGTGTACGAGACCCTGTGGAAAATATTTCGCAGAGGAAAAAGAACAAAGATATCAAGTTTCATTGAAAAAAAATATTAAGAGAGATGATGGGTATTATTCCGACTCTCTCCCTTGGAAAGAAGGCGTTGATGGCATTCCTTCTAACTTCAATGTTGCACAGAAGCGATTGGAAAGGTGTGTTAACAAATTAACAACACAAAGAAGATTAGAAGATTATTCTAAAATATTCATGGAATGGGAACAAAAGAATATAATTGAAAGAATTAATGATGATAACAAAGCCGTAGGCCATTATTTGCCCCACAGAACAGTACTTAAAGAAACCAATAAAACTACGCCAATTATACCAGTATTTGATGCGTCATGTCGCACTGTCAAGGGAATGTGATTGAACGATTGTTTGGAGACGGGACCAAACTTACTGGAACTGATGGCCTGCTTAATAGGAGCCAAATTAGCAAGGTGTATTTTGGAATCTCTTACAGTGAGATGTCCACTTTATCTCTGGACCGACTCGTCCACCGCCTTATCCTGGATTCGTCGGAATCGTAATTGGAACATATTTGTAAAGAATAGAGTCGACGAAATACAAAGAACAACCAAAGTATCCAATTGGAGATTTGTTCCTGGCCTTGGAAATCCCGCAGACCTCCAATCGAGAGGTTCAAAAATCGGATAATTATTGCTGAGCAAATGGTGGGAAGGTCCTGATTGGCTGCGTCTTTCTAAGGATTTCTGGCCTTCAGAAGAACCTATCATAGATGAAACTGAAGTGTTTAAGGAACAGAGGAAGACAGCTCTGGTGAATATTGTAATGGAACCAATCACCCAAGGGATGTTTAAGAAAATATCTGAATGTCAGGGTGTTAGCCTGGATCACAAGATCTATTAACAAATGTAAGAAAGGCGAGAGAGAGAGCGAGAGAGAGAGAGAGAGAGAGATTAGGGAATCTGAAATTCAATAATCTAAAAATCGTAAAGAATTCAGGAGATTTATATTTTGTTGAGAAAGAATTGTATTTTTTCGGATCATGTACCCTGTACCTAAAAAAGCGGGGGGAGTATGTTACGACTACTAAAGTAGTCAACTTTATTTTTATGTAAATATTTTTGTAACTTAAAATAAGTAGGTAACTTTCTTTTATTGTAAGAATTAGTATGTAAATTTATTTAATGTATAAATTGAGCGTGTTTTTCAATAAAAATGAGTTCTGGATAAGTTTTTTTTGGACGGTTGATAGTGTTAGAAATGTGAAATTTATAGAGTCGCTGTCTCATCCCAAGTTGACCTTCGGCACATATACACTGAGGCGGCGCCACCTATACCAGCGTGACGTCACTACTTACCCCTACTTCCTTCCTGCCAAGCTGCTGGCTGTTTACAACTGTCATTCTATCCCTCTCTTGATTTTCTCTAAACTTGTATAACCAATAAATCAATTGGCACTCTGCTTTAACGAGTCATTCGTTAATATTTCCAATAGGTTATGGGTCCTGACTACGCCCCAAATTTGAAGAAGCAAACCTAAAGTGAAACTGCTAAGCCTAACTCGTGCTAAATATGACGCACCTTGAGAATCAAGTCCGCCAGTTCAAAGGCGAAAACTTCTCCCTTTGGAAATTTCAGTTCCGACTACTATTAGAGCAAAATCAACTTTTGGATATCGTGGACGGCAAAGAAATCAAACCAGAGGTAAGTGACGCTACCTCTGCTATACAGGATGCACGGCACGCCAAAGATATCAAAGCCCGAATGCTTATATCACAGGCACTTGAATTAAGATTTCTAGAACCTTTGATGTCCTGTAAAACTGCCGCTCAAATGTGGACAAGGCTCATGTCCATCCACGAACAGAGATCAGAGATCGCAATTGGCATGTTGTAGCAACAATTTTTTGACGCCCGAATGTCGTCATCAGAGGATGTCAGCAGCTATATCGCCAAGATTGAAAATCTTAGTGCAAGAATTCAGGATGCAGGAGGAACGATTACAGATGACCAGAAAGTGGCAAAGATAATAACAGTATAAATCGCAGAATTGATTTACCAGAAGCATATAATTCAATAGACTTAAATAAAATAAGATAAAAATAATTCATTCACAGTATAAGATATCACATGTCTGATGGGATACCTTGCAAATTGAAATGCACGTGTATTGTGGATATGCACGTTAAATTTAAATATAAATATTATTTCAAACTAGTTGGATTATTGTTTATTAATTCCTGTAGAAGGGCGTATGTGCCCGAAAGCTCGAATATATTTGTTTTAATAAAGAAACGCAGCCCTTGATGCTTTGTTTTATTCATATATAATAAACTCTCTTCCTTCGAGCATGCGGTATTTCATCCCAGCATGGGAGTCTCAAGCGCCGATTACGCAGACTCTAGAGAACTTATCAGCACGTCTTCTGATTGAAGAATGTAGAAACCAGCAGGCCGATTCCTCGCAAGGTACAGCATTCTACCAACAGACTAAACCAAGAATCAAAGAAGACAACATAAAGAAGACTGATTCAGGAAAGATATCAGAACTAAAGAAAAAGACTGAATGCCATTATTGTCACAAGATTGGTCATTGGTCACGGGAATGTCGGAAACGGATTGCCGACCAGCAGAAGAAAAACGAGAAGCGGAAGAACCAAGCAGGAGATTGTGATCATAAAGGTTTCAACGCTGATACCATCCTAAAGTGGAATGATTGCGACATATGGTGGGCAGATAGCGGAGCTAGCTGCAGCATGACCTTCCGACGTGAATGGTTCAAGTCCTTCACTCCGATTCACAACGATCATAGAATATACCTTGGAGACAACACTTCCGTCCTTGCAGAAGGTACAGGTGACATTGAAATCCTTGCCATGGTGAATGGAGAATGGATTAGAACATCAATCAGGAATGTGCTCTACTCTTCGAAGCTCAAGAAAAATTTGTTCAGCCTGGGAGTGTGCACTGAAAAGGGATACCGAGTAGACATCGACAAGGATGAGCTGCGCATCTACTCAAGAAAAGATCTGAAAGCAGTTGGACAACGCCAAGATGGGCTCTACAAGATGATGTTCCGAGTTACTTCATTTTCACAAGGATTTTCTGCAAAGATCAACAACCTCCAACTGTGGCACGAAAGACTAGCACACATCTCACTCACCACTATTCGAGAAATGGCCAAGAAAGGATTGATCAACGGTTTGCAACCCGAGGACATAAAAGAAGACGATTTCTTCTGTCAAGGCTGCCAAGAAGGAAAAGCTCACAGAAAGCCTAGTCATTTGTCTGAAACAAAGGAGTACAATCCTGGTGAGTTCATTCTAAGTGATATCTGCGGCCCTATGCCAACACAATCAATAGGAGGATCACTTTATTTCATTTTATTCAAAGATTATTCCAGTGGCTTTCGCCATATAGATTTCATTAGACACAAATCCGATATTTTACACAAATTTGAAAACTTTGCTAGATTCAGTTAAAATCAAACAGGCAATAAAATTAAAGTGATTAGAACCGATAATGCAATAGAATATACCAGTAAAGATTTCACTAATACTTGCAGAAAGTTCGGAATAGTGCATGAATTGTCAGCTACATATGTTCACGAACAGATAGGGCGCGTAGAACGAGACAATAGAACTATTGTCGAAGCAGCCCGATCGATGCTGTGCGCACGAAATCTTCCCGAAGAACTTTGGGCAGAAGCTTGCAATACTGCAACCTTCATTCTAAACCGAACATTCACTAAACAAGCTCCCAATACCACACCCTATGAACTCTTTTTCGGAAGAAAAGTTAGTTTATATAATCTAAAGATTTTCGGCTGTGAAGCATGGTTGCATACACCTAAAGAACGTAGAAGGAAATGGGATAAGAAATCACAAAAGATGATTTTCTTAGGGTACGATAAAACATGCACTAACTTTCGACTCTGGAACCCTTCTACTAGAAATATTTCTATCTCTAAAGATGTTACTTTTAACGAGACAAAACTCCAACATTACGAACTAGAGGGAGAAAACTTCGTCCCAATAGACATTGACCTTGATCCGCCGGCACCAGCGACCGAGGATGAATCAACTACAACGCTACATTTTCCCACGCCGTCGGGATTCCACCCGATGATAACTCGATCTAAAAAGAAAGCAGATTCTTGTAACTACCATTTTGTCGATGAGCCTTCAACCTATAAAGATGCTATGGAAAGTCCAAATGCCGAAAAATGGTTGGATGCAATGAAAGAAGAAATAAAAGCGTTAGAATCTAATAACACATGGTCACTCGAAACCCTACCAGACGGATATAAGCCAATAGGAAGTAAATGGGTTTATAAGCTAAAATCCCATCCCAACTCTACGGCACCTAAATTTAAGGCTAGACTTGTTGCTAAGGGTTACACACAAAGGAAGAACGTAGACTATTTCGACACCTTCAGTCCTGTTGTCAGATATGATTCACTTCGAGTGTTACTAGCAAACGCAGCATCAGAAAGAATGTTCTTAAAACAATTTGACGTAAAGACTGCATTTTTATATGGTGACCTAGACGAAGTCATATACCTTGACAACCCAGGACAGACACACTGGACAGCAATTAAAAATGTATTTCTCTACTTGAAAGCAACACCACAATTAGGAATATTGTACGCTAGCCATCAAGAGTTAATAGGTTACTCAGATAGCGATTATGCTAGGGACATTGATTCAAGGAAAAGTACTACAGGTTACATCTTCATGTTAAACCATGGTGCTGTTTCATGGTCAAGCCAAAAGCAATCGACAGTTGCCTTCTCGACAACAGAAAGTGAATATATTGCTCCCTGTGCTGCTACTAAAGAAATGGTCTGGCTACGCAGACTTCTTAAGGATATCGGGATTAAGATGGACAGACCCACAGTACTCAACATAGATAATCAAGCAGCCATAAAGCTAGTGCAGAATCCCGAGTTCCATAAGAGAACGAAGCACATTGATGTACGATATCACTACATTCGTACTAAACAGGAAGATGGTGAGCTGATCACAAGATATGTCAGCACTCTTCAGCAGACGGCTGACCTCCTGACGAAACCTTTGGGACCGAAACACTTCAGGCGGCTCCTAGAAAACTTGAACGTTATAAATTTCAAGAGGGAGTGTTAGAAATGTGAAATTTATAGAGTCGCTGTCTCATCCCAAGTTGACCTTCGGCACATGTACACTGAGGCGGCGCCACCTATACCAGCGTGACGTCACTACTTACCCCTACTTCCTTCCTGCCAAGCTGCTGGCTGTTTACAACTGTCATTCTATCCCTCTCTTGATTTTCTCTAAACTTGTATAACCAATAAATCAATTGGCACTCTGCTTTAACGAGTCATTCGTTAATATTTCCAATAGATAGTCGTCCTTAGAGCCTCTTCTTTGGAGTTGCGGAGCTGGTCAAGTAGCTGGACTAAACACTAGGTAAAGCTCGTCTCTCAAGGTAAAGAGAGACAGCAATATATATTGAGAACCCCCTCAATACTAGTATCCAAATGGCGCATAATTTGGCGTCAGCCTGTACGGCTTACTTTTCTATAATTGTAACAAATAGTATTTTTAATAAAAACATTTAATCGGGTAAAAACCAGGTCATTCGGCTAGTTAATCATAAAATTAGCTATCACAAATTCCTCTACAGGATGTGTTAGAATTCTTCATTCCATGATATGGGTAGAATTTGTATTTGAAATATGTGTGGATTTCCTGCTCACGTCATCTCTATCTGATAGGGAATTTCTCAATTTCCTAACTGGAACACTGAAGGCTGAATTTGATTAAGGCTGAAAAATATTCATATAAAATATTCAATTTCATGGTACAAACATATTTATATATAATTATAAACTAAATCATAATTAATATCAATTTTCATGACCCTTGAATCGATTTCTCATTTTCTATGACAAGAACTCGTTAAAGCAATAGGTTGAGAGGAAATACTACATATATCACTTTGATAGACTTGTAATGTTGAATATTTAGTATGTTGATGAATTTGAATTCAAATACTCTCTGAAAAACATCTTGGCAACGGCTAAATAGCGTTATATTTAATTAAATTCTAATCTATAATTTCCAATATCGACGCTTGTTGCGGAAGTCAAATCGCTTGGTCATTTCACTATGGAATAATACAGAAGATTCTTGCCATATCGTTGGATGTAGTTAACATTCTTTCTAAAATATGATTAATATTTCAGGAACAAGAGAAAAGTAACGATATTCGATTCATACAACTCCAAACCTGAAACAAAATGATCTATGTAAATTATCTTTGAATTCTTACAAATGGCTAAGCCCCATTCTGTAAAAACAAAAATGAGAGGGAAAGAATTTTAGAGCCTTTCTTAATATCCGCGATTATATTTATAATATTTCCATCATATATTATTGGCATCCCTTAGAGAAAATATTATATATATCATTTGAATCATATTTCACTTGCAAATCAAAGTTAAACAGGAGACCTCAACATTGAATTCAATTTGATGCATCGAAATGGATTTGCACCTAACAAAGCCCATGAGACATTTATGAGAACTATAAAGTTAATTTATGCTAAATTCACAGTGTATTGTCAGAATAAAGTCTAGATATGGGCGGGACATGTCCCGCAGTCTTCACTTCTTAATTTCCGCACCACACAACCTTCACCAGACAAATTTCAATATACGTAGTCGTGTGTGCGAAGGGGTAAAATTTAAGATGAAACCTATAGAGAATCACTAAGAGGATAAAAATCTAGCGCTGCAATACTCGTATTATCAATATGAGCTACATTTTGTCAGCCTTAATCAAACTCCCCCTTCCAATAAGGAAATTGAGAAATTCCTTATCAGATATAGAGGACATGTCTCAGGTGAGCAGAAAATCCACACATATTTCAGAACAAATTCTACCCATATCATGGGATGAAGGAATCTATAACATCCTGTAGAGGAATTTGTGATAAGTAAATTTATGATTAACTAGCCGAATGGCCCGGGTTTTACGCGATTAAATGTTTTTATTCAAAATACTATTCGTTACAATTATAAATTGGCGCCGTGAATATCATTCTTGTGAAACGTCCCGCTCCAAACTTTAGTGTCTGAGAAGCGATATTTTTTATAGAGAGATGATCTGGCTTTGTGTCTTCTGCGCGAATGAGTGTTTTTCTGTTGGAATTTTGTTCCTGCATACTAAAAATATTAACTGGCTTCGCCCTTGGTCTCTGTTTTTTGGAATTTTTCCCGATATAATTTTGTATCTGATAATCAAACATGATACAGCAATTTTGTCATCATCATTTTCTGACTGAAAAATAAATATAATTGCCCAGAACCTGTCAATTTTAATTTTTCTTGGCTAAAAATGCGACAAATATCTCTTCCAGATTTTTTTCCATGTCCTGTTAAAACACGTTTTTTCTGTACATTAGGCCAGCTGATATTACCTCCCATCTTCACTGCTAGAGGCGCTGCTTGCGAGAGAAAAGGCAAATTTGCAAATAACTCGAAAAAAATATTCGGTATAGAGGCCTGAAACATTCACTATAAGTTTTCCAGATTCTACTATATACTGTTAAAATTTCAGTCAGATTAATTACGTATTGTGGACGCGCATAGACGCACATACATTCATACATACACCGACTTATATATATATATATAGGGATTGGCTATTTTACATGTTCCACACTTGCAACATGTAAAATCGAAGACGGCATTAGATAGATTCTATTTTGTATATAATAACGTTACAATATAGTTTAAAAATTTATTATATTGTCTTTTATAGCTTCCTGATTTATATCAGTTTTATTCGTATCGTTCTTATTTCTGCCTCTATTTTCATATTTATTATCAAACTAGAAGAATGACCCGGCTTCGCCCGAGAAATCCCCCGAGTGAAGTATCCTTCATACTGAAATTACATCAATAATAAATAGTAGAAGTGCCATAGAATAGCAAAACAGAAGAAACACATAAACTACAGGAAAAAAAGTGTGTAATGGCAAAAATTGTATTATATTAGTGTTTAGGTATTTGATTTAATTATTTTTTTGCAATCCATTTAGTTGTTTCAAAATCAATATAGTTTAAATAGATGGCAGATTTTCCACCCAATCCCCGTAAATATGTAAATATATCCGTATGTAAATATGTATAGTTGACCTACCTATTTTTCAATTCACGAATATAGAATTCATTTTATAAATTCTATATTTCTGTGTAAAATAATTTTATGTGTAATTTGCTTCAAGTAATTCAAAATAAAAACTACTCGATATTTAAATAATTATCTTTCCTATTTTCACGACTGCACCTTCAATTCTCTATCTTTTTCAACAACAAAACAAAATAATTCATAACATATATGTCATAATTTGTATATAATTAAATGCACCCCCGACCCACTATGTATGTACCATGTATGATTTTCAAAGATTTAATAAAGAATAAGGTAACTGGAGGAAAGCAAGTAGCAATAAGACATAGGAAGTAGGCCTAAAGCTGGCACGACTATTCTTGGCACCCCCGTCAATATTGCAGGGGCAGAGACCGGACGTATCTAGTGACCGCAGAAGTTATAAATGTTAAGCTAACGCCCAATATTTCCGGCAAAGCAGGACGTATCTGGTGACCAGAAGTTATAAAAGTAGAGAGATACCCCATACTTCCTGACAGAAGGCCGGACGTATTTGATAACGCGGAAGTAAATAGGGTCGAAATAACACCCGACACTCCATGACAAGATCGGCGGTATCTTCCATCAAAGCAGCCGCCGGTCCAATTAGAAAGTACCCACTAAGTAGGTCAACCAATAGGAAAAGATCATGTGACATCTCTCGACCAATCAAAAAGAAACTGAGTCTTGGTGTTAAATCGAAAAGCAAGAATGGTCAGTTGTTCACTCGCTCTCGCCGAGTTCGGACCTAGTAGTGTTTTAGCTCTCATAGGAACAACACCTACAGTTGTGATTCCGCTTCCAACAAGGTGACATCTACTCTCGAGGCCTCTCTCCCTCTGCTCATCCCACAGCTAAGTTCAATCACCGCCATGTGATCAGATAATTAACAATCCAAATCGCTCCGCTCTTCTCAAGCTTTCTTTCCTCCAATCCAGTTGCCTTTCATTTTCAAACCCCATCACGTGTCCTGATTATTCCTAACTGTATGCTGCAACTTCCACTCAAACGACTGCGCTTCAATCAAATCTCACCATTCGCATCCAACAACAAGAAATTCCGCAACGATATTGTCACAGAACGGTTAAGTCGACAGGATAAAGATATTATGGAGCTTAATCAGGATCCCATAGGCATAAAGTCGGACGGCCCGACGGAAACAACAACGGAAGGGAGGCAGGAAGTAAGAGAGACGGGCGAGACAACTGCGCCCCTAGCGGACGTCGTCACCCAGCTGTCAACGCTCCTGACCCGAGTAAAAATTTCTGATGGATCTGAGGCGACAATCTCGCCTTTCGACGGCACATACAGCGCGACACAGTTTTTCCAGACGTTCGACCGAAAAATGGAAGACGCATCCATGGAGAACAAGAAAAATTACTGCGCCTGCCAAACTACCTGGTGCGACAACCCCTGGAGCTCTTCAGGAAACTTCGGCTGGCCGACCGGAGTTATTTCCAGGTGAGACAAATCCTCCTAGATCTCTACCCTGAGTCAAGCGAAGCGTCCTTTGCGAAATATTTCGCCATGAAACTTACTGGACAAGCCAACCTAGAGACCTACTACCGGGAAAAAACCACCATGGGATTGCAACTAGGACTTCCACAAGAGGTGATCCTCGAGACACTGACAGAAGGACTGCCATTCAACGACCAGCGCCTAGTCCGCGTAGTGCCTCCCGAGAACCTAGGAGAGTGGTTCCGACTTGTACAGCGGATCCACGGGCCCAGTGTACCGACAACGCGACCCAGAGAAGATCAACCACCCACAATGTCGGGTCCGTACCACAGCACACCCCGACGCCCAGGTGCATGGAATGCACCTCTTCCGCCGTCCAACTGCAAGTTCTGCGGCGCGAGACACTGGCACAGCGAATGCCGACGTCGACCAGTCCCGACGACCCACGAAAAAGTCCGGACAGTGCAAACGGTCCCAAAATCACCAGTTCCGATTCCACAACAACCAAGTCAAGACAGAGACACCCCAGCCGAGCAGCCCTTTCGAGACTGAGGTAGGCTCCCTAAACCAACTGACTGTCAAACTTTTTCTAGCCCCTAATGTATCATGCCCCTTTTTAATTGATACAGGCGCCAGCCTGAGTATAGTGCCATATAATATTTATCATATGCTAAAAACCCACCTGCCTAATTTAACCCTTGAGGGACATTCACTACACCTCCAAACCCTAAACGGATTTGCAAAAACCATGGGTAAACTATCTATCCCACTGACAATAGGACAAATATCACGAAAGGAGAATTTCCATGTAGTGAATGCACCATTGCCATTCGGAATTCTTAGTATCAACAGCCTCCATAAATTCAGATTAACCATAGATTTTAATAAATGCACTATATTCCAGCTGGGCGCCCCATTGTCCACCCTTTCCTACCATTTTAATCATGTGGTCCAATGTATGCACGTACTGGCAGTGTCAGGCGATGTCACAAAAAATTTTCCCCGCATCCCAACTTTCCGCCTATGACAACCATTGCGTGCATTCATTGAGAAAAACCCACTTATCTACATGCCCCTTTTTCACTAAAGCCAATTGCCTTTTTTACATGCCCTCAAATAATCAAACCACAACAACTTCAACTTATGAACCTGTCCAAAACGCACCCACACAGCGGGATAACTCGCATACCAAAAACATAGGTGATCACACACCGTTGCACAACTCTCACATGACCAACCCACACAACGAACTCGACACTCACACTAATACACAACAAAACCCTTTACCCCATGCATACTACAACACAACACCTAACACTCACTATACACCACAGTTCACAACACTTCTACAAAGGTACACTCACATTTTTTCACAGGACAAATTCAACGTACCATGCTTACGGATTCCACCAGTAAAAATACCCACGAATTCCGAAAAAATAATCACCATACGTCCATATCGTGTTCCGATATGTGACCAACAAGAAATCCGTAACCAAATACAACAAATGCTGGAGAACGGCATCATAGAACAATCTTTTTCACCTTTCTCGAGCCCTGTCACCCTCGTCACTAAGCGCGACAAGACCAAACGGTTTTGTATCGATTATAGGAAGGTGAACGAGCTAATCAGCTCTGATGTCCATCCCCTCCCGAGAATCGAGGATATCCTAGACCACCTCGCACAAGCCAAATATTTCTCCACGGCCGACATATCCTCTGCGTATTGGCAAGTCCCAATACACCCCGATTCTCGACCACTGTTAGCATTTGCCACCTTTGAAGGATTATACCAACCCACTCGATTACCTTTCGGGTTAAAAACCAGTCCTCAGATTTACGAACGAGCCATAAGTCAGGTCCTACAGAGACACGGACTTGACTGTGTGGCACATTACTTTGATGATTTCATCATTTACTCCAACACATTGGAGGAACATCAAAACCACCTGTGACAATTTTTCGCCTTTTAAGAAGCGGAGAAGTTACAACTTAACTTCGCAAAATGCGAATTTTTTAAGCAATCCATAAATTTTCTAGGTTACACCATCACAGCTGGTACAATTACACCACTTACACGCAATACCGACATCATCCACGCCATCAAACAACCACACAACCGAAAAACACTACAATCCTTCTTAGGCGCTGTGAACGTCTATAACAAATTCATTCCGGAATACGCTCGCTTGCGAGCACCACTCAACAATCTCCTCAAAAAGGACGTCGTGTGGAACTGGAATGAAGCTTGTCAAGAGGCGTTCATTGACCTGAAAGGAAACCTCACACAACACCCCATTTTACACCTTTACAAAGAAGGTCTGCCATGCCAAGTGTATTGCGATGCATCCACCCTCGGTATAGCAGGCATTCTCAAACAAGTTCACCCTGACGGGAACGTATATCCAGCTCAGTATTTCAGCCGAACATTGCGCCCACACGAGAAAAACTACTCCATCTCTGAACTTGAGTGCTTAGCAATCGTTGAGAGTGTGGAGAAGTTTCGCATCTATCTTATGGGCAGAAAATTTACTATATTTTCTGACCATCACGCATTGCAGTGGTTGAAAACCATCAAGAACCCGTCCGGCAGACTGTTTCGATGGAGTTTACGACTATCGAGTTACGAATATGAGGTCCGCTACATAAAAGGAAAACTACAATATGAAGCAGATCTCTTGTCCCGTAACCCGTTTTGTGGATTCTTGGACGCCACCCTTATCAAGACACACCAACCTCCTCCATCGAAAGAGTCTACTTTGACCATTGATCGTAATGGATTACATACAGTTTCCCGAAAAGGTGTAACCAAGATTATACTTCCAAAACCACTCATACAACAACTCTTACAAACAGTACACACACAATACAATCACCCCGGTATTTCACAAATGTCACGAATCATCTCCACACAATATTACTGGCAAGGTATGTCAAAAGATATTAAACAAAAAGTTAAGACCTGTCCCACCTGCCAATTAACAAAACGTCCAGTAGGACCCACTTACGGAGAATTAAGTCAACCTCCGGAATCTAAAGAACCCTTCGACCTTTTATCTCTGGACACCATAGCAGGATTTGCCAAATATGGCAACACCAAGATATACCTCCATGTGGTAGTCGATCATTTTTCACTCTACGCGTGGGCTTTTCCATCTAAATCCACCAGTACCACCACCTACCAACAGGTACTTAAGCGAGTATTCCAGGATGGTTCTCCAAAACGCCTTCTTACGGATAGAGCCCCTGCCTTCACTTCACCCAAATTTCGTAGTTTTCTCCTTAATAGAAATATTCACCCGTTAATCACAACCAGCAACAACCCACAAGCCAACGGCCTATGTGAACGCCTGAACGCCACCCTCACGGGAAAACTTAGGTTATTACACCTAGAAAATCCTAAGGTCGCATGGACCAAGTTGGTCAAGAAGGTTACACTTATATATAACAAGACACCCCACTCTACCACAGGTTTTCCACCCATATACTTAATGTTTGGTATCCTACCCCCAGAAATCTCTAATCATAACACACCGTACCCAGATATCGACAAAGCTAGAAAAATTGCACACACACGCACACAAAACAAACATTTACAAGACAAAAACATTTATGACCAACGACACAAGCAACCACATTTCGAAGTAGGTGATCTAGTGTTAGTAAAATTATATCACCACCCAAATACAGGGAAACTTGCGCCATATTTCACAGGACCTCACACAATATTAGAAATTATTTCACCAAATGTGGTCCGCATAGATCGACCAAATCAACCACTTCAAAGAGACACTGACACAATCCACGTCAACAAACTTAAACTGTATACAGAAAAAATCCGTTATATATCACCACCCGCCGTTAGCACATATCATATAAAGCACAACCCCAATTACACGTTCCCTTTCAAACATTTAACACCCGAATTATTCCCAACAGAGTCATTAAGGTTCAAACCCACCAGCAGCGAACCTTTCAGGCATTTAGACCCTGCCATTTTTGCAACAAGACGATTTGCATCACTCTTCCCCGATGTTAAAAACTGCAAACCTGACAACCAGCTCAATCATATCACACCACTCCCTAAAGATATCAAACAGGAGAACTGCGAATCTACCAATCATTCAAATTCT
The DNA here is from genome assembly GCA_030710605.1 of Cordylochernes scorpioides. Taxonomy (NCBI): domain Eukaryota; kingdom Metazoa; phylum Arthropoda; class Arachnida; order Pseudoscorpiones; family Chernetidae; genus Cordylochernes; species Cordylochernes scorpioides. Next base: position 44,037,417 of record CP092873.1, on the reverse strand, counting down.
ACAATTAATAAGGTTCAAACAAATATTTCAGAGTCCCCAGTTACAAAAATATGGACGAACATGGGGCAATACCCTATCTTTCATCTGATTTTCATCCTTTGTATGTTAGTTCTACCATACAAATGTATCCCAATTTTATTCATTAATTACTTGTTTATCTATACCATGCCCGCTCATAAAATCTTCGAACTACAAGAGGCAGTTTTTAATTTTGGACAAACATTAGGAAACATCTTTGCAGAAAATCTAAATAGACTCCGAAGAGATAGAAGTAATTGAAGGATGACCAACCAATGTCGGAGAAGTCATACTCCAAAAACAAGACCCGAGCCGCACCCCAAAATAAATAAGCGGCAGGAAGTGAGAATTTTGAGACACCGCGACAGGAAGTGTAGTCCGCGGCGATAAATTCGGCCTATGCAAACAAAGCGGAGCGCCTCGTCCGATCTCCAATTTCATTCCCTCTCTTTTGCCCGACACACCCCACTTCCGTATCTCTAATTACAATGAGAAGGTCCCCTATGGAGGTCAACTGGGAACCTCGCTATGCCACCGATTTTGGATTCCAGTTCGAGTCTACATATCGATTTTTACCATCCAATTCCACATCCACAAGACAACACATAGAACTCGCTCACACATTTCTTACACAACAGACTTCTAACATTTTTTCACAACACACACAAAGACAAAAAATTACACATAAAGGTTATATAGATTTCCATGTCTCCTGTACACATAGCATAAACGCACTTGAGGGGTAGAATCACGTTTTCACCTAAGTGTCACTACAGATGAGACAAAAAATTTATAGGGCATAATTGAGCAATTAAAAAATTTATAGGGCATGTAGATACAAAAGAACTCAATTCAATACATTTTTTTTATTTATACATTAACCAATTTTACTATTTTTCAATTAAATTCAAAATATTTAACCAAATTAACAATTTATTCAAATTATTATCATATTTAACTATCAATTATCATTCTATTTATCACTTAACTTATATTAGTATAACTTCATAATCAACGAAAACTCATTGGTTTTCGGTTACACTAAAAACATTAAATCATCCTATTTTTGAAACCTTTTTATTTTTCATTTTTCCTTTTCTTTTTTTTCATTCAACCAAGCACTCAACTTTGATTTCGCTCAAAACCTTTTATTTTATTTTATTTTGATTTCAAAAGACCTTATGAAATTTCCTCGAATTCTTTTCCAAAATTCGAGCAAAAAAGTAACTAGGCATTTTCCCTTATCACCATGCAACAAAACAATTTTTCTTTTTCAACCAAACACATTCAATTTTGATTTCATTCAACTATTCTTATTTTATTTTGTTTTGATTTCAAAGCGCCTTATGAAATTTCCTCGATTTCTTTTCTCAAAATTCGAGCAAAAAAGTAACTAGGCATTTTCCCTTATCACCATGCAACAAAACAATTTTTCTTTTTCAACCAAACACATTCAATTTTGAATTCATTCAACTATTTTTATATTATTTTTATTTTGATTTCAAAAGCCTTAATAGAACTCCCTCGATTTCATTTCCTATCTCGAGTAGAATTCGTTTAGGCGCATTTTCCTTTCTTTTTAGCCCACTATGTACCATAGCATTCATTGATTTCTTACAATTAAAAAATTTTGATTTCTATTAATTATACTCAACCTATATCATCAACACCACTCTATTTTACCTCTTATATCACCACCAATACTTGTATATAACCTCTCAATACCCACAACTAATTTTCCCACAAAATTATTTTTCACTTTACAGAATTCTCTCAGGCTAACCCCTTCTTGAATTCTTCACATGTAGGGGGCGCATCTGTCATAATTTGTATATAATTAAATGCACCCCCGACCCACTATGTATGTACCATGTATGATTTTCAAAGATTTAATAAAGAATAAGGTAACTGGAGGAAAGCAAGTAGCAATAAGACATAGGAAGTAGGCCTAAAGCTGGCACGACTATTCTTGGCACCCCCGTCAATATTGCAGGGGCAGAGACCGGACGTATCTAGTGACCGCAGAAGTTATAAATGTTAAGCTAACGCCCAATATTTCCGGCAAAGCAGGACGTATCTGGTGACCAGAAGTTATAAAAGTAGAGAGATACCCCATACTTCCTGACAGAAGGCCGGACGTATTTGATAACGCGGAAGTAAATAGGGTCGAAATAACACCCGACACTCCATGACAAGATCGGCGGTATCTTCCATCAAAGCAGCCGCCGGTCCAATTAGAAAGTACCCACTAAGTAGGTCAACCAATAGGAAAAGATCATGTGACATCTCTCGACCAATCAAAAAGAAACTGAGTCTTGGTGTTAAATCGAAAAGCAAGAATGGTCAGTTGTTCACTCGCTCTCGCCGAGTTCGGACCTAGTAGTGTTTTAGCTCTCATAGGAACAACACCTACAGTTGTGATTCCGCTTCCAACAAGGTGACATCTACTCTCGAGGCCTCTCTCCCTCTGCTCATCCCACAGCTAAGTTCAATCACCGCCATGTGATCAGATAATTAACAATCCAAATCGCTCCGCTCTTCTCAAGCTTTCTTTCCTCCAATCCAGTTGCCTTTCATTTTCAAACCCCATCACGTGTCCTGATTATTCCTAACTGTATGCTGCAACTTCCACTCAAACGACTGCGCTTCAATCAAATCTCACCATTCGCATCCAACAACAAGAAATTCCGCAACGATATTGTCACATATATATATATTATTTCTGAAAAGTAAAAACATCTCAATACATATAAATAATAAGCGAAACTTCTTCCGAGGGTAAGCTTCATACTTTATCGTATATTTTTCTAAAGCTTTCGGCGATCACAAACCCTTCTAAAGGGTTATATAATTCAGAGTAGAATATGATTCATAGAGTATATCATTTACTCTATGTAATTTTGTGATACCCGAAAGATTGAGATAAATATAAAATAAAACAAGAAAATCATCCCCTCGGAAGCCGTTTTAATTAATATTTATAAATATTATTTACCGAATCTCTTTATAGTTTCAGACATTAATGTTTTAAAGAAAGAAAAGGAGCATTATAATATATAAGAAAACAAAAACAAATTTGAAACATATTTCTGAAAGGCTTGAGTCTGATGAAAAAAATTGGAAATTTTTCAAATAAGAAATGTGAGATACCCAATATAGAAAATGGATGAAATATCAAAATGTTAAAACTTTCTCTGATATACATATTTTAATACGGCATATTTATAAAAACCTCTGATTTCATTTTTCATAATTTTGTAATATATTTCTCGCATTAATTGTTAATTTTGAAATTTTTGTTTATACTTTATCGTATTAAAAATATCGACGCGTTTGACGCTATGAATGATTTTTAATATCCTCATAGATTGACAAAAGTTCAACATTATAGGATGATTCATTTTTTTATATATTTGACTGAGGGTCATAGAAATGTCGAATATAAAAGAAAGGTTATGGTGAATAATTAATCAAATATATAAATCCAATCTGCCGAAATATTTTCCTATTGTGCAATTGGTTATATAGTTAAGAAGTTATAAGAAAAGGTGAGTTTTTATACGACAATATATTTTCTTCAAATTAAAGACACTTTGGCCAGTATATCTATTTTATTGTCTCGACATTTCGACAAAAATATTTTGTTCGCCCCTGACGAGAACAAAAGATTTTTGTCGAAACGTCGAGACAATAAAAAAGATTTACTGGCCAAAATATATTTTTTTGAAAAACTATGAATGCCGACCAGGCAGCCTCTATCTTTACGATTATATATTTTATATAACAACTTTTTTTCAAATTTTATATTGTGACGGTGTTTTGACCCACCGCCAATTTTGAACAGCCCTTTCAACCACCGCCACCTCTGCCGACGGTGACCCCAGGTCGGCGCATGCGCGGCGGCGGTGACGTGGTGAGCACGTGGGAGGATACCATTGTTTTGACGGCCACCACGAGCCAACGTCCATTTTCATCCATCCATTTTCATCAAACCTTTTTCAACTCTTCTTTACTAGATTTCAATTTGTAACAATTGTAATTAACATTGATATTTATTTTTATATTTTATCTGTAAATTAAAATACCTTGGAATGAATAATTGAATCATTTCTTCAAAACCAGACGAACCACCACAATATAACCAATTTGAAACATTCATTCTAATCATGATTTTACTTCTGTTATAAAACTAGACAAATGTATAATTCGTGTTAATACTCTTAACATATTATCATCTCAAGTTAGTGTATATCCCGTGGAATAAAATATTTTTCTGGATTAATATCCTAATAAACACATACAATATCGAAAGGAAAACCTTTTGATAGATATAAAGAAATATTAAAATGTTATAAAATTAGAAAAATATAGAAGTAATAATTCCAAATAAATATTCAAATCGGTTTTGAAAATAGAGAAATATGTTCAGAAATAAAAATTAGGAATCAAAATGATTCTACTTAAAATATACCCTTTACTGTGATATAAAATTTCTAACGTTTAAAGGTGTTTTATATGTACATTTGAAAAAAAAAAGAGCTAAAATCATCAAGTATTTGCTGGATCTTTTGCGTTGTTCAAATTTTGGAAGACGGCTGAAGAGAATAGGAGGCTATATATATATAATCTAATTGATGTAAATAGTTATATGTAAATAATCTATGTCAGGATTAGAATGACGAATCCGGTATGGGGACTTTGATTCCAGTAAAAGGCTTGTTGTTGCTGTTGTATATTGTCACAGTGTAGAAAATACTATACTCTACCTACTACTTATAGGTTTCTTTCTGTATTCTTAGTTCTCTTCTCTTACTCTGTAAACTGGCGAATCCTATATAGGACGAGAGGTCCTCAATAAAGGCTTTTTGTTGTTTGTTGTTGTATATTTTTACTTTTATTCACGACGTGTCAGATAAAGGATAGTTCTTTTGTGTAATTATTATAATATATATATCATTCTTTCTCTTTATATATATTTATTTTATATCCAGCCTAATATAATCTTATATGAGCAGCGCAATTGAATAAAAGTGGCTTTAATCTCAATCTCTCTCTCAAAATACAAGACTTATTATGTCATTATCATAGCTTGTATAACGACATTTGAAAATTATCCCACATGTGTTTCTTTTGAACGAAAAACCGAAATTTATTTTAAGGATAAATAACGATTATTTTTAACCTTTGAGATGAAGTATGAAAGGATGAATTGTGAAGAGTTATGATAAACGGAAAAATAAAAGTGTCCAGGGATGGGAATCGAACCCACAGTGTTATGCTTATCGGGCAGATGCCATGTCCACTAGACTACCCTAGACATATTCAAATTTTCAAATGTCGTTCTACAATCATAGCCGCATTTTATTGTATTATAAATAGCTTGTATATATAAATATATATGCTTGATTGAAAAATATATATAATAAAAAAAAAACTCATAAATCTATATAGTTTCTAAAATTTAACTTAGTTGTATATAAAAACCTTAATTGTTATGAAAAAAATATAATAAGGTTTTATGGTATATTTTAAAAATCAAACCTACCCTTTAATGAAAGATTAATTTTTAACCCCGTTCTTACTTTAAGGAAGGTTAAAGGTTTTTAAGAGAAGTCTTTTAGTGGTGTTATTAATGATTGTTTTGTCTAGGTAATTATCTGATGGAATAAAGTTAGAGGATTTTCACTAATGGAAATTTATAATTATAGAGTTCAGACTTGATTTATTGTACAGGAAATTACAGTTGTTGCAGTGGAGGCTCACGCCATATTTCATATATAATCCTTTCTCTATAATGTTAAGGTTTATTTGAATTGAATAATCATATATTGAGAAATAACATATTTTTTATTCTGAATAATATTAGGATGAATATTTTACACAGATATATTTTACTGGAGTTTACAATCATAAAATCCGAAGGTTTCTCTAAATAAAAGTATTATGAAACTTTGGTGTATAATCCAGTTTAGCATCTTTCTTTTATAAATTCTACAATGCACAAATCCGAAATTATTTATTGTTGTTAATGCATTCTCCTCTTATTTATTTTGCCATTCAAAACATAAACTGTGATTAAAGAGTTGTTTATCATCATTATTTCGATATAAGATTGGAATCGAGGTTATTAAAACAGAGGACATTTTTATACGTGTTTGTTGCTTTAAATACACTAATTTAGTGTCTCTTAATAGAGAGATAATCACCAAATATGGTATTTTAACTATTCTCCAAAATTTAATTGATCGAAATTTGAAATTACTCGGGGAATACAAATACAATAAATTAATATTTATCTTGAAATGATTATTCTTCTACAGAAATATTATTCAATACACTCACAACACATAGCCGTCTCTTTCCGTGGCACTATCACATTAATAATTTTCATTATTATTTAATATCTCATAAAATTATTTTTTGCTTGTGGTACATGCCATGTTAATCATGGTGATTAGAGGTACGCGACTGCTTTTACTGTAAGTGCACTACATATCTACACATGTGAAAAACAGTTCGACTTTTGCACTTACAATTTGTGCCAGAGCCTTAGTTCGGTTACTTGCACTAAATGGTGTGGGGTTGAACTTTTGCAAGAATCGAGGGCCATTGGAGCATTTATTTTTTTAAATCATAAAAAAAGTGCCTAATATGGGAATCGAGCCCGGGTCATAGCGGTCGAAAACCAACGGTTTAGACCGTCCTTCCTCCGACCCCCTCTCATTAGTATTTATTTTTAACACCTGTGTTCTCATAATGCCCAATATTGTGAAGCCAGTACTGAACACTTCACCTCTTAATATCTATAATATCTATATAGATATAATCGGCTAACAGAGGTTTAGGTTGTAAAGTTTGTAGCTATCTCCTCCAAAGATATTTAACTATAAATAGCCATCTATATACCAAAACTTTCGTTATTTTTTGCTTTGCGTGATCGTTTTATTTTTATTTTCCAAATATTAATAGATTAATTTATTTTTAATTTATTCGATTTTACAATTGTAGATTTTTCGCCTTCAAATGTTGCTCTTACCTAATCTTATTGTTATTTATCATCATCGAATTGTTTATTTTTAAAACACGTTATTTTGTATTATTATTTTTAATTAATTTCTAATACATATTTCATATTTCTGATTCAATTGTTACTTTTATTTATAATATTTTATTATAATATAATTGTAAGTATAGCTTTGTTGCAGTTTTCAAGCCACTATTTATATCCATAATGCCACTGCGGGGCTTTCGAGTAAACCCGGGGCATTTCCCGGGTCACTTGGCTAGTTCCAGAATATTCTTATAGTTTATAGAACCAATCTTTTCTTTTGTTCTACTTCTGGCTTCATATTCCAAGATGTATCTCTCCACTATGGGATATAGATGAAAAATCACGATAACCCTTAGAATTCACGTCCAGCAAACTTCAATTTTATTCTGATACCTTATTTGGAAGGCTATACTCTCCAATAAATCTTCCACCAAAATATTTATTTGTAACTCGATTTTTGCTCAATATTGCTTTATATTCCAGGGAACATTGTGATAATATAAGTGACAATTATAAGCAAGTCCATTAAATATGGCGATGATGCTATATTTATCAAAATATCGAGTAAAATGAGACGAACAAACAGTTGAAAATTTATTTTAACGTTCAATTGAGGAAGAACATTGCTCGATGTAATTATTCATACATAATTCTACTGTCCTAAAATCTTTCTTGAATATTATTTCTAATATAACATCCTCAGTGTAGTATATATAAGTAGAATCTTCCAATACAGTATTAGAGCTCTATAAAGTGGTCTGGTAGATTAAATTGGCGAAACCGCTGGAAGGGTTCACAAATGATGAGCCAAGCACTTCCAATACTTTCTATCGTACTTTCAGGAAGATTTCGTAACATTCCAAACATCCTTGCTTTAATGTTATGAAATGTCAACGAAAGCACTATGGAAAGTATTGACAGTGGTGAACCCTCCCAGCGGTTTCGCCAATTTATTCTACCAGACCGCTTCTTTATAGCCCTAATACTGTATTGGAAGATTCTGCTTATATATATAAAAATTCTAACAATATATTAAACATATTTTATAATATGTAAATAAAATTCATTTCTTGTATAAATATTGCTCTAAAATGTAAATGTAAATAATTTTCACTCACTCTCTAAATCTAGATATAGATTTCTGTAAAAAATGGACTTTTCGGCAGTTAAAGTTTTATTTTCTCAACGTTTCGACAAAAATATTTTGCCTTCGTCAGGAGAAATAAGTTTTTAACGCCTTGCCAAATGTTTTATTTTTATTTATTTCTCCTGACGAAGACAAAAGATTTTTGTCGAAACG
>CP092873.1:43937272-44023300 GCA_030710605.1 Cordylochernes scorpioides | reverse complement strand
GTGACATTTCTGCTCCCTAAATCTGCATGATTGCAGAAACGGTTGCAATATTAGGCACAGGTTACTTTTTACAATTAGATAATCTACAATTAATAAAATTGTATTCATAAATGTACGTAATTCTACTGTCCTCAAAGCTTATGTCCATAGTTCTTCTAAAATACCCATTCAAAGAGTCTATCAACAGTATCACTATAAAAGGAAGTTCCAAAAATGCAATATAACAGCGGTATGGTAGATTAAACTGGCGAAACCGCTGAGAGGCTTCACCACTGATGAGCCAGGCCCTCTCATTAATTTTTCCATTGCAGTAAGGGCAGTAGAAATTGTTTAATATCAAAAAGAATCTTACGCCTTTAAATTAGTTTTGAATTTTAATTAAATTTTATTGACATCTTGTTAATACATGCAAATATCTGTACTATTATTTTGATATAAGAATTTGATATATACAACAACTATTTTAAAATGCTTATTTTAGATCATATATTTTTATTTTCTAATATTTCGTATGGCAACTCGCCAAATTTCTTCGGGGAACAAGATTGTTTTGATATGCTCGCGTATCAGATTTTTTGGACCCAATGGCTTCTTGATTTCTCGGAAAGCCATTGGGTCCAAAAAATCTTTTTGGTTGCAATTGTTACAGCCTTCTCCACGCTGACGAGCGCCAACAGCGCGAAACGCGTTCGTGGATGGCTTTTCTTGATTTATCAAGAAATTGGGTTGACCAAATATCTCGGAGTAAGCTAAATAAACGTTTAGTTTATTTTTACTCCACTAGATGGCGCTCTGCCATCTAAAAAAACACATGTGCTTGTGGTCAGGAGATGCCTTCTTTATTTTTAATATATATATATATAATCTAAAATGCAAATCTTTTATTTTTTATAAAACATTAATTTTACTTTCATCATTGACTATTCATTTATTTTTGACCATAGATTTAGAAGATACCACTTTGAATATTTGTTGTAAATATGTATAGTTGACCTACCTATTTTTTTAATTCACCAATATAGAATTCAATCTATAAATTCTATATTACCGTGAAAAGTATTTTTATGTGTAATTTGCTTCAAGTAATTCAAAATAAAAACTACTTGATAGTTAAATAATTATCTTTCCTATTTTCACGACTGCACCTTCAATTCTCTATCTTTTTCAACAACAAAACAAAATAATTCATAACATATATATATTATTTCTGAAAAGTAAAAACCTCTACAATACATATAAATAATAAGCGAAACGGCTTCCGAGGGTAAGCTTCATACTTTATCGTATATTTTTCTAAAGCTTTCGGCAATCACAATATACCCTTCTAAAGGGTTATATAATTCAGAGTAGAATATGATTCATAGAGTATATTATATACTCTATGTATTATTGTGATGCCAGAAAGCTTGAGATAAATATAAAATAAAACAAGAAAGGCATCCCCTCGGAAGCCGTTTTACTCAATATTTATAAATATTATTTACCGAATCTCTTCATAGTTTCAGACATTAATATTTTTTAAAAAAGGAAAGGAGCATATATAATATATAAGAAAACAAAAACAAATTTGAAACATATTTCTGAAAGGCTTGAGTCTGATGAAAAAATTGGAAATTTTTCAAATAAGAAATGTGAGGAACTGAATACCCAATAATAGAAAATGGATGAAATATCAAAATGTTAAAACTTTCTCTGATATACATATTCTAATACGGCATTTATAAAAACCTCTAATTCCATTTTTCATAATTTTGTTATATATTTCTCGCATTAATTGTTAATTTTGAAATTTTTGTTTATATACTTTATCGTATTAAAAATATCGACGCGTTTGACGCTATAAATAATTTTTAATATCCTCATAGATTGACAAAAGTTCAACATTATAGGATGATTCATTTTTTATATATTTGACTGAGGGTCATAGAAATGTCGAATATAAAAGAAAGGTTATGGTGAATAATTAATCAAATATATAAATCCAATCTGCCGAAATATTTTCCTATTGTGCAATTGATTATATAGTTAAGAAGTTATAAGAAAAGGTGAGTTTTTATACGACAATATATTTTCTTCAAATTAAAGACACTTTGACCAGTATATCTATTTTATTGTCTCGACATTTCGACAAAAATCTTTTGTTCGCTCCTGACGAGAACAAAAGATTTTTGTCGAAACGTCGAGACAATAAAAAAGATTTACTGGCCAAAATATCTTTAATTTGAAGAACTATGAATGCCGACCAGGCAGCCTCTATCTTTACGATTATATATTTTATATAACAACTTTTTTTCAAATTTTATATTGTGACGGTGTTTTGACCCACCGCCAATTTTGAACAGCCCTTTCAACCGCCACCACCTCTGCCGACGGTGACGCCAGGTCGGCGCATGCGCGGCGGCGGTGACGTGGTGAGCACGTGGGAGGATACCATTGTTTTGACGGCCACCACGAGCCAACGTCCATTTTCATCCATCCATTTTCATCAAACCTTTTTCAACTCTTCTTTACTAGATTTTAATTTGTAACAATTGTAATTAACATTGATATTTATTTTTATATTTTATCTGTAAATTAAAATACCTTGGAATGAATAATTGAATCATTTCTTCAAAACCAGACGAACCACCACAATATAACCAATTTGAAACATTCATTCTAATCATGATTTTACCTCTGTTATAAAACTAGACAAATGTATAATTCGTGTTAATACTCTTAACATATTATCATCTCAAGTTAGTGTATATCCCGTGGAATAAAATATTTTTCTGGATTAATATCCTAATAAACACATACAATATCGAAAGGAAAACCTTTTGATAGATATAAATAACTATTAAAATGTTATAAATATTAGAAAATATATAAGTAATAATTCCAAATAAATATTCAAAACGGTTTTGAAAATAGATAAATATGTTCAGAAATAAAAATTAGGAATCAAAATGATTCTAATTAAAATATACCCTTTACGGTGATATAAAATTTCTAACGTTTAAAGGTGTTTTATATGTACATTTGAAAAAAAAAAGAGCTAAAATTATCAAGTATTTTTACTTTTGCTCCTGTTGAATGAGGTGGTGAGAAGCAGAGCTGGAGCTTTTGCGTTGTTCAAATTTTGGAAGACGGCTGAAGAGAAGAGGAGGCTATATATATAATCTAATTGATGTAAATAGTTATATGTAAATAATCTATGTCAGGATTAGAATGACGAATCCGTTATGGGACTTTGATTCCAGTAAAAGGCTTGTTGTTGCTGTTGTATATAGTCACAGTGTAGAAAATACTATACTATACCTACTACTTATAGGTTTCTTTCTGTATTCTTAGTTCTCTTCTCTTAATCTGTAAACTGGCGAATCCTATATAGGACGAGAGGTCCTCAATAAAGGCTTTTTGTTGTTTGTTGTTGGATATTTTTACTTTTATTCACGACGTGTCAGATAAAGGATAGTTCTTTTGTGTAATTATAATAATATATATATCATTCTCTCTCATTATATATATATTTATATTTATTAGATAATAAAAGGCATATTTTGGATTTTATAAAATATTTATTTTGCCAATATTTCGGCCGGCTGAACGCCAACCTTTATCGAGGCATTACATTTTTGTATACACAATCTCAGCGCCGCATAGTGTTATAATATCACAGTTGAAATCAATTAAAATACAGAGTAGGTGGGAGAAATTTGTGCATGAAAAAAAAAATATATATGATAATTTAAACCAATAACCCTATATTATGTAATTTATAACAAGATTGTCATGTTGTATATAGAACTAATTATAAACTATAACTAATTATATGCATAATTGACGTGTGTCCTTGTATCCCCATATGTAATGTACTGAGGATGAATAAATAAAAATATATAATAGATTAAAAGCTGAGTTAAGAGCCAGAGAGAGATTTACAAAGTAACTTCTAAAGATAGATTGGACCCCGACAGACTGTCGCCAGTGTCCGGTGTCCCTCGACACGTGCATGACCCAATTCTCTTTGTCAGAGCTGTCGTATAAATAAGACCGGCCTTAGCAACAGCAGTGAGTTCCAGTGAGTTCCCCATCAGCGTGTCGCCGGTTGTCACCAACTCATCGACCATGTAAAACAGTAAGAAACCTTCTCGATCTCCATCTTTGCTTTTGGCTCGACTTTTTATCTATTCAAAGAACTTTCTTTCAACTGTGTCGCTTCGTTTTGTGTGTGTGGACATTCCCAGCTTTTCCACTCTGCCTCGACCACGACTGCCTGTACTTTGTGAGAACTGTTAAAGGTCCTACAAGGTGCAGAGAGGCTACTGGAAAACTCTCCACCCCTGACTGTCCCTCGCGGTTACTACAGGTTTGACCCTCGGTTGCCACAACTTATAGCGAGAGTCGACGAGGTTCTACAACAGGCTTACCAAACCCCCAACGTAGTATTACAGAGAGTCGTCAGGAGCTCAACACAATATTACAGATAGTCGACCAGAGCTCCAACACAATAAACTTACAGATAGTCGACAGGATCTCAACATATTATTACAGCTAGTCGACAGGATACCTAATCACAGATAAGTCAACCTCAACATCAATATTACAGATAGTCGACAGGATTACCACAACGAAGGAGACCACAACGAAGAAGGTAAAAAGACTGTCCAGATAGATAGAAGAGCCAAGAAGCAAGATGGAGGAACAAGCACGCCATTCCAACGAAACGACCTAGCAATCTCCCCTCAACGACACAGCCGAACATCCCGCAAAATAAGCCGGTGAGAAGTTACCCACCTTCGACCTTACAACGCAACCATCCAAACGACATGCCACCATCGCCAAACAGAAATCACAAGCTTCTACAAGCTCTACATGGGACGCCTTCCACGTCATCAGGACAACCACCAAAGACCAAGTCTCCTGACTGAACAATCATAAAAACTGTGAGTTTTTAAAAAATCTACTTAACCCTCTTTTCATGCTAACAACTTGATTTTCCCTAAATATAATGTTTATTTTTACTGTAATTATTTTTAAATCAAATTTTACCATTTTTATAGCATTTCAATCCAAATTTTAAATATTGTACACCCTCATTTATCAATTTTTACTTTATTTTAAGCAACTTTAAATTTTAATTCATTACTTGTAATCTTACAGTTTTAAAAAATCATTTTTATATTTTAAAATTACTCGAATCATAATTCTAAACTTATTTGTGTGTGTTTTTTTTAATACCTTATTTTTATACCAAAAAACACCAATGTCTTAATTAAATACACAAAACGTTGCAAAAAATCATTGTTATGTTCACTATTTTATGTACACGCCCCATTCAATTTATAAGTCACTATCACGCCTTTCCCTTTTACAAGTATAATTTTTGCACTACCATAAGCAACGATTAAAAAATATATTCAAATTTTAATAAACATAGATGAAACGCATTTAAAAAAAAAAAAAATACAAAAATCGAAAGATACAATATCTTCAAAAGCACAACTAGAAATGTAACTGTCCTTCCCCAAAACAAGTTAAAAATTCCAGCATAGCTACACTCCATCGTCCTTTTCTTTTTACATGCATAATTATTAATAATTCACACATCTCTCGGAACGAACTTCAACACACTCCCCCATCACTTTCTCCAATTGGCCACATCTATTAACGCGCGATTTAACACGTCCAATTTCGAACCACACGAGCTCCATATTGGCGCGAACAAAAGATTTCGCAATAAACATGCCACCTCTATAACAATCTGGAAATTCTCGATGTGTTTTGTACAACCACCACCCATGACTAATAAATTTGTTATTTTTCGGAAACAAGTTAGATGCTGTACCAAGAACAGACTTCACGTGACACCTTTCTATTCAATCCACTTACTAAGTGTCACACAGCGCACCACAACAATTTTCTCACTTAACAGGCCCAAGACGCCTTCATGCCTGTGACACCTCACCAAAGCGTGTCTACGTTGAAGTCGCACTTTTATTCACATCTAACCTGACATCATTGAATAACATTTTTTAATAAGTCCGCAACATCGTCGAAACACAACACTTACGATCACCAAGAAAACTATATTTTCAAACAGAAGAAAAATTTTATTTTCAAACAGGCCAGAGAAGATAACTCAACTCGGGACGTAGGCCAGACATGGGATCATGTGACAGTCGGTAACAAAGGGTCGGCAACAAAGGACCGCCTACGAAAATAAACAACTCAGCTATGTCGGTCGGCATCAAAGGGCATGACACATGTTGATATCGACACCAATTACAACCGCCATGTTAAAATGACACCTCCAGTTGCAGTCCGCCTGTACTTGAAACACGTGATCCAGCTCGCAGAATGGATAGATTGCAGCACCTATAATTAATTGACTTACCAATCATTACCCAATTTAACATATTACCATGAACATGTCAGATCACATATTCCCAGTTTCAGAGACATAGAAACACCAATGTTTACCAAAAGGGAAATGACCTAGTTACACACCACAGTTGTAACCTTTCTTCAAAAGAGACATTTTTTGCTCCATTTGTTACTACTTAACATTTATATAATCATTAATAACCTTTAATTATATTATATTTTTTTGTATAAAATCTTGAATAATTATTTTTATTTTTATTTTTTTTTACTTTTCAATTATAATCAAATTTTTTTCCAACATTATTTTAACAACTTTATTTCAACAATTTTATTCTTCATGATATTATTTTAATATGGCAAAACATTTAATTCTTTCAATAATCATTTTTAATTCATTATTATATCTTTTATATATTACTAATTCATTATTATATATTTTATATATTACTAATTCATTATTATATCTTTTATATTTTACTAATTCATTATTATGTCTTTTGTATATTACATGTTTGATCTTATACCCTTATACTGTTGTTATCAGCAATCATATTTCTATCTTTTTATTCACCATATTTTATTTTTGTTTAAGTAACTTTATTATATGACAATGTTTATTTATCAGCAACCACCGGGCATACAACAATCGTTTTTCAATAATCCCACTTACTAATCACTTCCCTATACTTTTTTTCACTACCTCTTTCAGCCATTGCTTCGAACGATAGTAGAAACGACAGCACTGCTTGACAATTTTTCTTTTGATTTCGTAATTCAACAAACTCTTTGAAAACACCGTTCCCCAGAAGTACAAGTCTCGACTTTTGGTCTGAACACGTTTCAAAAGTTTCTTTCAATCATCCGCAGAGCACATCACCAACGCATGCACCAAGCGTTCACATTTTTCAATTTTCAATTTTTTTTCAGCTCTAGCGGACCACAATCAACCTTTGATTTCAAGTCAAGTCAGACCACCTACTGTCGCAACAACAATTCTACGTATCGCATGGCTCTACCACCCCTTTCAATCATATTAATTCTTTTCTTCAACAACTTTTCAACCCCATAACCCTACAATTGTGACAAAGCACTGTAACCTTATACAGGATCACAGGTGAAACATTGCCTAGGAAGACGCACAAGTCTATATCCTCGCTTTGCACCTGGATCTCAGTATTTGATTGTCTGTGCAACGCTTACAATTGCATATTCTTCAACCCCTAACCCTTTCCAACGCCCGCCATCAATCTCTTAGAACATCATCATTATTTTTTTTAGCAAACAAAGGTTTTATCTACAGTTCTCTTTTATAATGAATATCATAACTTTTAAATTAAACATAAGCTTTATTTTTATAATTTTCAGATATAGCCAAATAAACATCTTGTTATAGCCCTTTACCCTCACAGTTTTAATTAATTAAAAGAAATTTTAATTACTTACCTGTGTTAGAGAGGCTTTACCCGCTTAAACCCGGATAAACCCTTTCACTCACGGGGCCCATCTATGATAATTTAAACCAATAACCCTATATTATGTAATTTATAACAAGATTGTCATGTTGTATATAGAACTAATTATAAACTATAACTAATTATATGCATAATTGACGTGTGTCCTTGTATCCCCATATGTAATGTACTGAGGATGAATAAATAAAAATATATAATAGATTAAAAGCTGAGTTAAGAGCCAGAGAGAGATTTACAAAGTAACTTCTAAAGATAGATTGGACCCCGACAGACTGTCGCCAGTGTCCGGTGTCCCTCGACACGTGCATGACCCAATTCTCTTTGTCAGAGCTGTCGTATAAATAAGACCGGCCTTAGCAACAGCAGTCAGTTCCAGTGAGTTCCCCATCAGCGTGTCGCCGGTTGTCACCAACTCATCGACCATGTAAAACAGTAAGAAACCTTCTCGATCTCCATCTTTGCTTTTGGCTCGACTTTTTATCTATTCAAAGAACTTTCTTTCAACTGTGTCGCTTCGTTTTGTGTGTGTGGACATTCCCAGCTTTTCCACTCTGCCTCGACCACGACTGCCTGTACTTTGTGAGAACTGTTAAAGGTCCTACAAGGTGCAGAGAGGCTACTGGAAAACTCTCCACCCCTGACTGTCCCTCGCGGTTACTACAGGTTTGACCCTCGGTTGCCACAACTTATAGCGAGAGTCGACGAGGTTCTACAACAGGCTTACCAAACCCCCAACGTAGTATTACAGAGAGTCGTCAGGAGCTCAACACAATATTACAGATAGTCGACCAGAGCTCCAACACAATAAACTTACAGATAGTCGACAGGATCTCAACATATTATTACAGCTAGTCGACAGGATACTTAATCACAGATAAGTCAACCTCAACATCAATATTACATATATATTATAAAAAATGCAATCAAAAATGTAAAATATCTTAAAATATAAAAGGAAAAAGTTCTATCTTATATTTAAAAAATTGTAAAAAGTATTTAAAAATAATTCATTAATAACTCATAAAGAGATAAATGTAAAAATATATGTATATATTAAAACATTTGAAAATAAATTTAAAATGATTTAAATAATAAACTGTAAGAACCCCTTATAAAAGGTTTTTAAAAATGTGGGTATTTAAAAAATTTATTTCAAAATTTAGGAGATCGATTTATAAATAAGTAAAAAATATTTTATAAAAATGCATTAAAATGGAAGTTAAAACAATTTAGGATGAATAAATGAGAAAATAAATTAAAAAATGGAAACTAAAAAGTTTAAATTATTGCATGTAAAAAGTTATATATTTAATGTATCAATACTTTTGCGTTTTGAAGCGATAAATGTAAAAATAATTAAACAAGTGGTATGTATTAATTACAGGTAATTACTAATGTGTGAAAATATAATTTAAGAAATCGCGGGTATTGCAACAAAATATAAAGTGCTATAAAAAGCAAAAAAAATAAAAAAGCAAATTATGAAATTTAAAAAACGGCACCTCTCCCTTTAAAATAGTACATAATAAGTCAATTAAAAAATAAAAAATTAACTAATTGAAATTAAAATAATTAGACAAAAGAAGATTTGATTTACCGGACATCTACACACCATTTAGATCTTCTTAATTTTTTTGTCTAATTATTTTAATTTTAATTAGTTAATTTTTTATTTTTTAATTGACTTATTATGTACTATTTTAAAGGGAGAGGTGCCGTTTTTTAAATTTCATAATTTGCTTTTTTATTTTTTTTGCTTTTTATAGCACTTTATATTTTGTTGCAATACCCGCGATTTCTTAAATTATATTTTCACACATTAGTAATTACCTGTAATTAATACATACCACTTGTTTAATTATTTTTACATTTATCGCTTCAAAACGCAAAAGTATTGATACATTAAATATATAACTTTTTACATGCAATAATTTAAACTTTTTAGTTTCCATTTTTTAATTTATTTTCTCATTTATTCATCCTAAATTGTTTTAACTTCCATTTTAATGCATTTTTATAAAATATTTTTACTTATTTATAAATCGATCTCCTAAATTTTGAAATGAATTTTTTAAATACCCACATTTTTAAAAACCTTTTATAAGGGGTTCTTACAGTTTATTATTTAAATCATTTTAAATTTATTTTCAAATGTTTTAATATATACATATATTTTTACATTTATCTCTTTATGAGTTATTAATGAATTATTTTTAAATACTTTTTACAATTTTTTAAATATAAGATAGAACTTTTTCCTTTTATATTTTAAGATATTTTACATTTTTGATTGCATTTTTTATAATATATATATTTTTTTCATGCACAAATTTCTCCCACCTACTCTGTATTTTAATTGATTTCAACTGTGATATTATAACACTATGCGGCGCTGAGATTGTGTATACAAAAATGTAATGCCTCGATAAAGGTTGGCGTTCAGCCGGCCGAAATATTGGCAAAATAAATATTTTATAAAATCCAAAATATGCCTTTTATTATCTAATGAATTAAATATGGATTGCTCTATTTTCAAAACAAAATTTATATTTATTTTATATCCAGCCTAATATAATCTTATATGAGCAGCTCAATTGAATAAAAGTGGTTTTAATCCAATCTCTCTCTCAAAATACAAGACTTAATATGCCATTATCATAGCTTGTTTAACAACATTTGAACATTATCCCACATGTGTTTCTTTTGAACGAAAAACCGAAATTTATTTTAAGGATAAATAACGATTATTTTTAACCTTTGAGATGAAGTATGAAAGGATGAATTGTGAAGAGTTATGATAAACGGAAAAATAAAAGTGTCCAGGGATGGGAATCGAACCCACAGTGTTATGCTTATCGGGCAGATGCCATGTCCACTAGGCTACCCTAGACATATTCAAATTTTCAAATGTCGTTCTACAATCATAGCCGCATTTTATTGTATTATAAATAGCTTGTATATATAAATATATATGCTTGATTGAAAAATATATATATTAAAAAAAACTCATAAATCCATATAGTTTCTAAAATTTAACTTAGTTGTATATAAAAACCTTAATTGTTATGAAAAAAATATAATAAGGTTTTATGGTATATTTTAAAAATCAAACCTACCCTTTAATGAAAGATTAATTTCTAACCCCGTTCTTACTTTAAGGAAGGTTAAAGGTTTTTAAGAGAAGTCTTTTAGTGGTGTTATTAATGATTGTTTTGTCTAGGTAATTATCTGATGGAATAAAGTTAGAGGATTTTCACTAATGGAAATTTATAATTATAGAGTTCAGACTTGATTTATTGTACAGGAAATTACAGTCGTTGCAGTGGAGGCTCACGCCATATTTCATATATAATCCTTTCTCTATAATGTTAAGGTTTATTTGAATTGAATAATCATATATTGAGAAATAATATATTTTCTATTCTGAATAATTTTAGGATGAATATTTTAAACAGATATATTTTACTGGAGTTTACAATCATAAAATCCGAAGGTTTCTCTAAATAAAAGTATTATGAAACTTTGGGATATAAGACCTGTGTGTCTTAATAAAGGCTTTTGTGTGTGTGTGTGTGTGAAACTTTGGGATATAATCCGGTTTGGCATCTTTATTTTATAAATTCTACAATACACAAATCCAATATATTTATTGTTGTTAATGCATTCTCCCACATGTCTTATTTATTTTGCCATTAAAAACATAAACTGTGATTAAAGATTTGTTTATCATCATTTTTTCGATATAAGATTAATATCGAGGTTATTAAAACGGGGGACATTTTTATACGTGTTTGTTGCTTTAAATACACTAATTTAATGTCTTTTAATAGAGAGATAATCACCAAATATGATATTTTAACTATTCTCCAAAATTTAATTGATCGAAATTTGAAATTATTCGGGAAATACAAATACAATAAATTTATATTTATCTTTAAAAAAATGATTATTCTTCTACAGAAATATTATTCAATACACTCACAACACATAGCCGTCTCTTTCCGTGGCACTATCACATTAATGATTTTCATTATTATTTAATATCTCATAAAATTATTTTTTGCTTGTGGTACATGCCATGTTAATCATGGTGATTAGAGGTAGGCGACTGCTTTTACTGTAAGTGCACTACATGTCTACACATGTGAAAAGCAGTTCGACTTTTGCACTTACAATTTGTGCCAGAGCCTTAGTTCGGTTACTTGCACTCAATGGTGTGGGGTTGAACTTTTGCAAGAATCGAGGGCCATTTGCATTTATTTTTTTAAATCACAAAAAAGTGCCTAATATGGGAATCGAACCCGGGTCATAGCGGTCGAAAATCAACGGTTTAGACCATCCTTCCTCCGACCCCCTCTCATAAGTATTTATTTTTAACACCTGTGTTCTTATATTGCCCGATATTGTGAAGCCAGTACTGAACACTTCACCTCTTAATATCTATATAGATAATATGCTAACAGAGGTTTAAGTTGTAAAGTTTGTAGCTATCTCCTCCAAAGATATTTAACTATAAATAGCCATATGCCAAAACTTTTGTTATTTTTTTGCTTTACGTGATCGTTTCATTTTTATTTTCCAAATATTAATAGATTAATTTATTTTTAATTTATTCGATTTTACAATTGTAGATTTTTCGCTTTCAAATGTTGCTTATCTTATCTTATTTGTTATTTATCATCATCGAATTGTTTATTTCTGAAACACGTTATTTTGTATTATTGCTTCTAATTAATTTCTAATACAAATTTCATATTTCTGATTTAATTGTTACTTTTATTTTATTTATAATATTTTGTTATAATATAATTGTAAGTATATCTTTTTTGCAGTTTTCAAGCCACTTTTTATATCCATAATGCCACTGCGGGGCTTTCGAGTAAACCCGGGGCATTTCCCGGGTCACTCGGCTAGTTCCAGAATATATATAGAACCAATCTTTTATTTTGTTCTACTTCTGGCTTTATATTCCAAGATGTATATCTCCACTATGGGAATATAGATGAAATCACGATAACCCTTAGAATTCACGTCCAGCAAACTTCAATTTTATTTTGATACCTTATTTGGAAGGCTATACTCTCCAATAAATCTTCCACCAAAATATTTATTTGTAACTCGATTTTTGCTCAATATTGCTTTATATTCCAGGGACCATTGTGATAATATAAGTGACAATTATAAGCAAGCCCATTAAATATGGCGATGATGCTATATGTATCAAAATATTGAGTAAAATAAGACGAACAAAGAGATGGAAATTTATTTTAACGTTCAATTGAGGAAGAACATTGCTCGATGGAATTATTCATACGTAATTCTACTGTCCTAAAAGCTTTCTTGAATACCATTTCTGATATAACATCCTCAGTGTAGTATATATAAGTAGAATCTTCCAATACAGTATTAGAGCTCTATAAAGCGGTCTGGTAGATTAAATTGGCGAAACCGCTGGAAGGGTTCACAAATAATGAGCCAAGCACTTCCAATACTTTCTATCATACTTTCAGGAAGATTTCGTAACATTCCAAACATCCTGGCTTTAATGTTATGAAATGTCAACGAAAGCACTATGGAAAGTATTGACAGTGGTGAACCCTCCCAGCGGTTTCGCCATTTTTTTTTTTTTTAAACTACCAGACCGCTTCTTTATAGCCCTAATACTGTATTGGAAGATTCTGCTTATATATATAAAAATTCTAACAATATATTAAACATTTTTAATAATATGTAAATGAAATTTATTTCTTGTATAAATATTGCTTTAAAATGTAAATGTAGATAATTTTCACACACTCTCTCTAAATCTAGATATAAATCTCTGTAAAAAATGGACTCTTCGGCAGTTAAGGTTTTATTTTCTCATCGTTTCGACAGAAATCTTTTGTTTTCGTCAGGAGAAATGAATAAAAATAAAACATTTAGCAAGGCATTAAAAATTGAGCTGTACATAAACGAATATGTTCAAATCTATCCAGTCTGACTAGACTAACTATACGCTATATATTGAACGCGTTATACTACTCTGATCAAAAAGTTTCGACACTTTGCTCATAAGTTAAAAAAACTTTATTATTCTACCAAATTCAAATTGTCCCCTTTAAAGTAGTCCCCGTTGGCTGCGATGCACTTCAGCCACCTTTTTTTCCAGTCGGCAAAACACCTCTGATAGTCTGTTTTCGGGATCGCCTTCATGGCCTTCTTCGATTCCACTTTATCTCTTCTATAAGAAGTCGCAGGGGGCCAATTCGGGACTCTAGGGGGGTGGGGGAACACAGAGGTTGAGTGGTCCTGCAGGAACTTCGATATTTTGAGGGCTGTGTGCGCCGGCGCGTTATCATGGTGGAGGATCCACGACTTGCTCCCCCACAGCTCCGGCCGTTTCTGCCTGATCGCTTCCCTCAATCGCCTCAAAACTCCCAGGTAGGAGTCAGCAGTTATTGTAGAGCCTTGTTGTTGAATTTCATGATGAACGATGCCCTGTTAGTCGAAGAACACCGTCAACATGACCTTGACTTTGCTGGGAACCTTCCTCGCTTTTTTTGGTCTCGGCTCATTTTTGAAGCGCCACTCCGATGTCTGTTGGGTAGTTTCCGAATCAAAGCCCTAAATCCATGTTTCGTCTCCAGTAATGACCCTCTTCAGCAATTTAGGGTCGTCGGTTGTCGCTTCGAGATTGATACTGGCCGTTTCTTTCCGGGCGTTCTTTTGATCAAAAGTCAAATCTTTGGAAACGAGAACGGCGTTGAGTCTTCTCACTCCCAAAATGTCCTTCATTATCGATGATGATATCCCTGCTTCTTCGGCGACCTACCTGACAGTTATTCGTCGGTCTTCATGGACCAGTTCCAACACCTTGTCCACTTTTTCAGGCGTGGTTGATGTGGACGGTCTCCCGGAACGCTCGTTGTCGGCGGTCTCTTCCCGACCCTCCTTGAAGCGCTTGTACCACTCGAAAACTCGTCTTCGGCTCATGACGGCTTTCCCGTAGGCCGTTTGCAACATCCAAAAAATTTCGGCACCCTTGAATCCGTTTTTCACACAGAACTTTATGCAAATTCGTTGATCCTCCATTTCGGTGACTAACGAAATCGAAGCACGGGCAAAATGGCTTCACTTCGAACAGTCGCTGCTCGCGCTGGTGTGGCGCGTGAATTTTGAAAATTAAAAGGTCTCCAAGCCAAGGGCGACGCTTGCGTTTGCCACAAACCGGGAGAAAATATATTGAGTTTTCAGGATTTTATGAGCAAAGTTTCGAAACTTCTGTAAAAATCTGTTTATTTTAAATATTATTGAGATATAAAATTATTACTTGCTGATGCTGTTTATTTTTAGGATACATAAGTATTTTATGTTATTGCAGTCGTGGTAAAAATATTAAAAATAGTTTAGATAAGAATTAGCTTTAATTGAGCTTAAGGAATATATAAAAAAACGAATTTGATAAAGTACTACCTGACTTGAGGCGAGTAGAATAAGGAAAACAAAATATTATATTTACATAATTACAAAAGATTTGAGCCAGCCAACGGGAAACAACAACAATGGGTTATATAGGGAAAGCCGCGACGTCTGGCGGTCAACTTAAAATAGTATTTTATAAATATAGATAAAGAATTCTTCCTGAATTGAAATTAGACGAAAAACATGGTGAAGGAAGACGAGCTTCTTTTATTGATGCATAGGTGCAAGCATTCGGGTAAAAACCCTTCAACAGGCGAGCAATGAAGCGCGACTTATAAGAACTATGGTACAAATGGTAGAAAGGAATATATATATAAAAGGAAAGTTTTTAAACTATCCATATAAGTTAATACAGTCGAACTTGGATAATTCGAACACTAAGGGACCATAAAAAAATTCGAATTATCCAAAAATTCGAATTAAAAACGTAAATTTAATTTATAGGGAATTCTAGGGACCAAGATAAATATTCGAATTAAAGAGGTTTTCGAATTAAAGAAGTTCGAATTATCCAAGTTCTACTGTATTAACAGAAGACCGATTTTTGAGAAAAGTAAATATTAAATCTGCAGTCTGAAACCACGAGACGGCGCATGATTAGGGCTATTGAAATAAACATGTGGGAGGTTTAAATAAAGGACAGGAGAGGATGATAAGCTTCTGGAAGATCTATTTTTCTGTTGACGCTGTTCAGTTTGTGGGATACTATGGATTCTAGGATAAGTCTTTGGTGTAAGATATGTATGTGCCTGTAATGTATGGTGGGGTTATTGATGTTGAAAGTGTGGCCTGTGCTCTGCATATGTTGATAAATGAGGGATTTGGTATCTTGCCTGGAAATATTACGGGAATGTTCAGTCATCCTGATGGCCACAGATCTACCCGTCTCACCAACGTAAGTGGCAGGACACTGTTCACATGAGACGGAGTAGACTGCGCCCATAGAACGAAGAGGGTCAGGAGGAGCTGAGGACTTAGTATGAGGATGACGGAGGGATGAAAGAAGATTCGGGGAGTTTTTATATATGGTACGGATGCCATAAGATTTAAGTTTTCTGGCTATATCTACTGAGGAGGGGGGAGGAAGGAAGAAAGCACAATGATCTGTAAGTCATGGAAGGATTGGAAGTTGTAGGTGTATAAGTATATTTATTAATGAACGAGAGCGGAAAAGAAGCTGCGGAGAGCTGGGAGTATTTTATTATAGAAATTATAATTTTAAAATAAAATAACATTTTTTATTATATCTATGTATATATGCTTTCTTTATTGGACTAATATAGAGTATCTAATACATTCTTCACAGGTTGTAGCAAATAACGGAATTCAAGTTTAATTTATCCTGATACAAATTTATCGAACCGTAATAAATTATTGTCGAATTCTAAAGGTTTTCATGTAACATTGAGTTAATTTTCGACTTTGTTCTAATTTATTTTGTCGTGAAAAAATAATACAAATTTGATATTATACTGGGATATGCTGCATAAATTAAAGGGAAAATCATCTCCTTATCGGACAACTGAAAGTTGCTTATGACTTTTTTGGAATATTTAAAAATCAACGAATATTTGATATTTATACCGATAGATGGTGCAACCCTCAGCAACTTTCAGTTGCGAGATAAGGAGATTCCTTTTTTCTTATTTTGTCGTGTCTTATGATATTAAACAAAAGTAGTGCAATTATTGAGATGTTTAATCAAGGAAAACGTAAATATTAAATTGTTCGGGTGTTATAATTGCCTCAACAAACTATGTCCAAGGCCATCCATCGCTTCTATGAGCTTGACCATGAAGGCGACCGTGCCGGAAAAGGGAAAAAGTGTAACGATAACTTATCAACCAGCTGTAGGATCATTAAAATTCGAGGGTGTTCATTAGAAAATTCGCCCGTCAGAACGGCAAAGCAAGTCGGCGATACGTCGAATAGCGAAAAGGGAATTAAACCTCAAGGCGTACAAACTCCAAAAAGTTCAGCTCCCAACGGATAAGAACAAGCGCTAACGGCTGGGGAGATGTCGCCAACTCAAGCATCCGGCCGCTGGTCAGAGATGGGAGCGCATCCTTTTAACGCATGAGAAACTGTTCATCCTCGAGCAAGCGCACAACCACCAAAACGACAGCAGCTCGTCCGCTGAGGCTCCCGGTACGTCAGACATCGTCGAACACCGCCAAAAAACAGCAGTCCGTTATGGTATGGGCCAGGATCTGCGGCAGTAGCAAGACTGCCCTCGTTTTGTAAATCAGGGAGTCAAAATCAATCAAGAAGTCTATCGCCGCTTCTACTCTTTCTCTCTCTCTCTTTCAAGACTTCTTTCACCTTCAAAAAAAAAAAATATATATATACGAGTATATGACCGGCGAATTTCTACTTCCTTAAGTTTTGTCAATGCGTGTACTTGTATAATATAAATATAAAACGCGCCTACTGATTCTATTCCATCTTGCTATAGCCGTTCTCTTGTTGGAATTTTCCAGCGCTTGTATACATACTTGTCAACTGGGAAACTCTAATATAGAAAAAATAGTAAAAAAGCATCGAAAAGTTAGCATTTATCGAATATCTTCTATATATGATGAACATGAACACATATAGATATATTTATATAAAAAAGGGCGTACCTGGATCTGTAAAGAAAACATTTTTTTTTCTTTACAGATTCAGGTACGCCCTTTTTTATATAAACTTATTTGATGGATCGCCTTTTGACTCAAACATCTAGATATAACATGAATAAAACGACTATAATTGCACATAGTAAGAAAATTAAAATATCAAATTAATAAAATATATATAAAAAATGAAGTGTGATGAGCAATTAGTGAAATAAACACCATAGGAATATTCAGGGCCAACTTTATCAAACGACACTTCTACAATTATTCGGTGACTTGGTATTTTTCTATGTAATTAGTTATTGTCCCCAATTACACATGATTAATTGTTCTTAATTTATGGATAAAAAAGAGATAGCTAATTATCTTCTGACACGCAGAAAATTATACAGAGAGTGAATTTTAAAAAAATATCTTTTGGAACGTTAAATTAGATCATCTCTCACCTTTTATTTATAACTCGGATAGTTTGTTTATTTGTGGCCACGTCTTTATTCTATATAAAATGAATATACGCTATTCTAAATTCATCAAAATCAACCTAAATACACCTTCTACTAGATTGTTCTGTTTTTCAATACTACAGAATCGAAAATAATTTAATAGTAACAGAACCAAGTATTTTTATAACCAGTGAAGAAATGTATACTAAATTCAATAACTTTTGTAGATAATTTTAAATTATATAGCAACAATAGTTAAGAAACTGAAAATATATATTATGCTAATTGTATGCATTGGCAAACACTTCTTTCTTTTGTACTTAGTTCTTTTCTAGTTTTTTTCTCTCTTTCTCATTGTTAACATCATATGACTATCCTATTCACAGCCTATAATTATTGTATATACGAGGGCCATCCAATAAATAAGTTTCCCTATTTTTGTTTCTGAGAACGAAACGGTGTAAAAATTAGTTAGTAGTGTAAGAAATGGTCACTAGAATGCGTTGGAAGCGCGTGACCTTCAAAATCACGCTACTCGTACGTCCAATTCCGTAGCGCTTCAGTTTCCATGGAGCTACCATTGGTGAACGTGTCCACTTGAGAACTCCGTTCTGTAATTCGTTTTTTCACGGCGAATAATGAAATTGCGGTCAATATTCATCGCGATTTAGTGTCAGTGGATGGTTAAGGATGTATTAGCATCCAAATGGTTCGCCGATGGCGTTCATGGTTCTTGGAAGGACGGCAAAACGTGCATGATGACGAGCGAAGCGGCAGGCCCGTTACTGCTACGGACAATGCAGCCGTTGCTGCTGTTCGGAATGTGGTGAAAGCAGATCTCCGCGTCACCATTGACGAAATAATGATTCGACTGACTCCTGGAATCGATATTGGACGCTCTTCGATTGGAACAATCATGTCAGATGTTTTGAATTTTCGCAAAGTCTGCGCAAGATGGGTTCCGCGTTTGCTCTCGGAAAATCACAAGCAACAACGGATGGAGGCAGCCCGAGCTTTCCCGGAAATGCATCGAAGAGATGGAGATCAACTGTTTTCTCGTATTGTCACTGGAGATGAAAGCTGGGTGGATCATTCAACTCCAGAAACAAAACGACAAACCATGGTGTGGAAGAAGCCTGAGGAAAGTGCACCAAAAAAGGAGAAGGTCACAATCTCTGCAGGCAAAGTTATAGCTATCGTCTTTTGGGACTTTAAGGGTGTTTTATTGGTTGACTACCTGCCCCCAAACACTACGGTTAACGCTGCGAGGTACTGCGAAGTCCTCAATAAACTCAGAGCTGCAATAAAACGGAAACATCCTGGACTTTTGTCTCGGAAAGTGTTACTCGTCCATGACAATGCTCGCCCTCACGCAGCTCGAACGACCCAAAGGTTGCTGGAAAACTTCAAATGGAAAATATTTACACATCCACCTTATTCTCCGGACTTGCCCCAAGCGACTTCCATCTTTTTCCAGCACTCAAGTTGCACCTTGGAGGCAAGCACTTTGCGAATGATGACGAAGTGCAGGCGGAGGCGAACCACTGGCTACGAAGACAGGACACGGCTTGGTACAACAGTGATATAAAAAATTCTACAATGGTACCAAAAATGTTTGGACAGAAATGGTGATTATGTAGAGAAGTAGTCTATGAGTTGTATAATTAAAATAAAATAACTGCATAATTGTAAATA
Source organism: Cordylochernes scorpioides (assembly GCA_030710605.1). NCBI lineage: Eukaryota > Metazoa > Arthropoda > Arachnida > Pseudoscorpiones > Chernetidae > Cordylochernes > Cordylochernes scorpioides. Next base: position 44,003,239 of record CP092873.1, on the reverse strand, counting down.
TTGTTGCTTATTTGTTAAAAAAATAGGGAAACTTATTCATTGGATGGCCCTCTTATATGTATAGATAAATGTAAAAGCATACATGTATGACAGCGCAAGTGTCACTAGGGGGACATAGCGCTTTAAATTGAAATAAAATAAAATTAATTCATTACAATCAGCAGCTATTTTTTTACTGTACTATGGATACAATATGAACGTAATATATTTCTTAATATAATATTAAATGTGTATAATTAAATTTTAATAAGATAATTCTAAGTATATAATTTTCTATGAATATGCAATATAGGCAATTATTTGAAACAACACACAGTGCCTCGAGGATAAGTTTCTTTCTTTATTTAAACGATCTCTTAAGCTTTCGGGTTTCACAAAACCTTCTACAGGCTTATATAGCGAAGAATGGTTCAGAGGATTCTTAATTTCCGAATAGACAATTATAAATGGTATCAGTTGTATGAGGCAATTTTGGAATTTAGAATGATTGTTTTTAATATATTTTTTGAGCCCATTAGATCATGGCGAGCTAAAAGAAGATATTTCTGTGGTTTTTAGATATTAGTGACTCAAGATTTTACAACTTACCAAAGAATATCAATAATTGTTTTACATTTTTTAGTATTTTATTTGATTCGATATCATTTCTGCAGAAAATTCGATAAGAATTGACCATAATTTTACTTTTAAATATTTTGTATTTATTTAAGGTTTCGAATATTTAATGGATATATCAAAACAAAATGTCACCAATACTACAAAATGTTTATTACAAAAAATATTTTAATAACCTTTATCACACGCTGACCTGAAAAATTGGACAGCCTTAGTTTTAGATAGTAGCTGCTGTTCCCAACACTCGTATAAGCGATGTTGAGGCATGAACGAAGATTATTCTTCTCCTCAGGCATAAGCTGATCGAGGACATCCATCCTGACATCGCTGTAAAAAAACTTCTTCTTCTACTTCGTACCTTCCAAACTACTCATTTAGAGGGTGTATAAGGAATCAGCAGCTAGTTTGGCAAATAGCTCCTCTACCTGATCGCCAGTGGTCTGAGAATGCTGTTTGGTTTCGGTCTTGAGTGTAGAAGACTGGATAAATAGAGCAGTCTTGTCTTGGAACTTATTAGCATGGGCCGCTATGAGCGCAGTCATTTTCGATGAGGGCGCTGGTAGTGATGACAACGGGCTGGCGCTTGGCGTCGTTGTAGAAGACTCGGTAATTGGAGTCTCCTGGAGTCGTACGGAACGGTTTGCCGCGGACGAAGTCGCGGCAGTACTGGAAGGTAACAAAGGGTCTGTTTTATGGTATCAGAACCCTGCAGTCGATATAGGCACTGAGGATTTGTAGGTAGGCGTAGACCGGAGAATGGAGGAGTCGACACCGTTCCACTCCGGGTATCCAAAGGATGGACAGGACGACTTCCGAGAATTCCCAAAAGGCAGGTGATTCGTCGATGTCTCTTTCGGTGACAACTACTACACCTTACGCTGTAAATGATGTATGCGGTGGGTACTCTCCTTTTGGGATGAAAACCAGCTTTGCAGGGAAATTGTGGAGTGTCAGTCTCTCATTCAGAAAGGCAAAAGCCTCCCTGTTGTCGGTAGTCCAGGTGTGGCCGTAACAGACCACCATTTCATAGGCCAGAGAGACAACCCGGCAGTAATCTCGCAAGATTTAAACGATCTCCTACTTCTTTACTGCAATGGGCAGGTTCCCGATGATGATTTCCACATTCCTTCTGTACGAAAATGTCCTGAGGAAGGTGTTGTTCAATGCTATCCAGTCCGACCAGAACATGGCCGGAAGTCTCCATTAGCTGAAAAACTTATCTTTTCTTCAGCATTTCCCTCAATGCCTTCATGTAGAGCACTGGATGAAAGTCCGCGAACATTTCGAAATAGCAGCACTGGTCGAATGATTCTACTGCTGATGATCTAACCTTGTTGCGCGGTGTTCCTGACGAAGGTCACGGAATCCCTCGTGGTCCTTCGAGGCTGTCCAGTAGGTTTGTGAAGAGCATGCGTCCGGCCTTGCAATCTTTACACACAGACTTTTGGGGTAAGCCCTTTTTGTTTTGTTCTTGTTTACACCTTTGAAATGTTTGGTTTTGTTGTCCTTTTCCGCCGCCTCAACCTGCTCCGTCCAATCTCTCTTTTTTTTTTCAGCTAGATATACATATCCACCGCTGTTAGACAAATTTGAATGTTAGTCGCTCCCTTCTGAACTCAAACGATTCCTTATCAAATGTTTACCGTCGATAATTCGAATTCCATTCCAAGCACCTCGTTTAACATCAATCCTTAGTGTAGATATTGACTCCCAACACACAGACAAGTAACGCATATGGCTGGAAAACCCAACTTCTCCAACTTCAAACAGAAAAACGGGGATTTCTTGAAGAGTGAGAGGACATTGGAATTTAATATTATCTATAAAATATTTCTCTCTTATACATTGTATATTTGAAATTTATATTGATTCAAAATTAGAGCTGTATCTTTTATTCCATAGACAACGACATATCGCTTATAAACTTTGTAACTATGGCGTTTATAATTTTTAAAATTCTATGAACCTCAATCAAAGATTTAGGTACCCAGTAGCAAAATAATATAAAACAACTTTTTATAAAATAAACGCTATATTTATTCAGGAAAATGTCAGGGATATGATGCTACATACTTAGGTGAAACAGGACGGTCTATCGGAGTACACATGTGCTAGCTTTTTATAAGTTGTTTTTCATAGATTAATATGTATATATATTTTTTGACTATATGACCGCGTAATTTGCATGTATATATTTGGTTTTCGAAATGATGTAAATTAGTTAGTTATCAAAGGTAATTAGAAGTATTAATTTCTTCGAAGTGTTGGTGATTACACTTCTCGATGTTAGAATAGGAAAATCTTATATTCCAACAACACACACACACACACACTAATGGTAAACACGAATGAAATATGTATTAGAAAAATAAACTGCAAATCCTTTATTGACAAATATATAAACGAAAGTGGCCATAGCGTTAATGTGGATGATGGCACCACTACAACAATACAACTAATAAACCCTGAATATAAATATTGGAAGCACTGTTATGAAAAGAAAACAATGGCATAAACAGAAAATCGAAATACAGTCACATTACACAAATATTTCCCCACCTTCCCTAAAAATATATCAACAGTTTTACTTGGTTTTTCTGCATCTCCACGAGTAGTGGATACAGCAGTTAGTTGAGCAGGTATTTTTTATTCTTTTAATAATTGTCCTTTCAATCTTTACCACAACCAATCATTTTCATAATCTGCCTATTTCTATATAATTAAATAAGCATAAATAGTAAAAGTTCAAATGTAATTTATTTTAAAATGAATGCTAATATTACAAATGTAAATACGCACTGCTCTCATATCAAATTGTACACAGAATCCTTAAATTGCCTCAGCGTTCTAAGACTAGTCGAAGACCGTTTTGTTTTCGAAGACTTTCTAACTTTTAGAACTTTATTGAAGGTTCAGTAGTCCATGTGGTGATATGTCCGAATATTATCTCCATTGATTCTTATAATTTTAAACTAAAATTATTTATTATACATTGCACGAATATATAGGGATATAGAAGATGAACAATCATTTGGAATAAATATATAAATTATCTTTAATTAAAAAGGCATATATTGGTAAAATATAAGATATTTGATCCAATATATGCCATTTTAATTAAAGATTTATTTATGGATTGCTCGATTTTCAAAAATATATATAAATTACCATATATATTCTTTGTATAATAGTAAAAAATGACATGTTGATATAAAAGAAAATATTTTCCTGGGGAAAATTTCATGAAGAGTATTTTTTGCTGGTAAGTGGATTATTTACCTGTATTACCGATTATATGTTGAGAAACAGTTAATTAGGACAGAAATAGTGTATAAACAAAATTAATAGAAATATTTATAAATATAATTTATATATAAATTGATTTTTTAAAAATATATTTGAATGTTAAATTTACCTGTCAATGTTTTGGCGTTTGAGCCCAGTTTCATTTGCATTTTATTTTTTCATATAATTTGATTTTTCCTCCTTTTGTGACTGCTCACTCAGACAGTCTGTTCAATGCCTTCATATTCATGTTGCGAAGTGTTGGAAGAAGACAGATTGTCCAGGTCACTAGGCAAGCTTATATAGATAATTTCCCCAACAATAGCCTTTTAACAATTGAAGATTATTGGCTGATTGCTCTGAGTTGGATACATTGAGGAGGCATTGTTTCAATTGCCTTGTCAGCTGCGACAAATCTTTACAACAATCCTTATATAATAAAAAATACAAATGACCCAATGGTGTGCGAAATATATAATGTTCACTCTGAAAGGAATTTTTTAAATAGAAATTTGAGGCAAATTCTGGTGTGATGGCTCTGAAATCTTTATTTTTAAACTGAGATAACATCGGTAGTTAGTTGCCTCCGTTATGGAATTCGTGAACCTCAGATTACTCTTTTAGAGATTTTCTTGCAGATGTTATTATTTACATGAGGCATTGCAAATTTGACAAAATAAGTATATCTCCCTTATGATTGATCAAATGCTAATTGTAGCCATAATTATTGATTTATTTTAACCTAAATCTACATTTATTTTTATTAATAGGCCAGTTAGCACTTTTTTACTCTTATAAGTACATATGGTGCAGGCCATGATAATAATGGTGCTTATTTAGCGACTGCCTTTACTTCATGTGCATCACATGTCAGAAAATGCAGAAAACAGTTCGATTTTTGCACTGACAGAGCCATGTTAGCTGTCTTTCACCTACACTGGATTGTCAAAGTATCGTGAGCTATTGAAAAAGTATAAAAATGCTCAACCCGGTTACCATCCCATGTCGTAACTGATAGAATTGAACTGTGTGCACAGCTAATCTACCAAAGCCCTTAAAATACTTGTAATTGGGAAAGATATCCGAGTAATTAGTGCTGCCTTGTTCTTCAGAAATCTGGGATATCTCTCTATATCTCAGTTTTCTGCTCTCTAGTAAATGAATTATTATTTTTGATAAAATTAAGAATATATAATACATTATTGGAGAAACAAGGAGGGGAACTCTTGGGTGATTTATCTCAATCAGATAGTCAACAAATTTATAACTGGATGAATACAATGAAGTTTGATCAAGGTCTTTTTTTGGGTTTATATAAATTCTACCATTCACCGTTCGGAGGAGATTAATAAAATCGCTGAATGCCGTGGTCCATTTGGATGAGGAAAGCGAAGATTAGAACGCGGCTGATTCCACATTTGTCTTTTCAGAGATACGCTAACCTTGACATATGCACGAAGGAACGTGTGGCAATTCGACATGTGTCGGACCCGGAGGCTGTGGTTGGGTGCTGTGCTGCCTGGAGTATAGGAGTTCCATCTATGCTTCATTTCTTCCTGTTGTGAACCTGTATAAGAGCAGTGGTCTTAATAAAGCTGTGTGTGTAAATATATAATATAAACACTCATCCCTTGAGATATAATTTAATGATATAAACAAGCAATCCACAGGGCTGAGTTTCTTATGAAAATTTGTTGACTTTGTCTAGAATTTTTAAAAATAATTATCTCAAAAGAGAAGATTGATCAAAATTATCTAATTGATTCCTAAGAGAGAGAGAGAGAGAGCAAACAAAAGAAAAGACATAACAATTGAAACAATGTAAAACCCTCTTCTTCTTCTATTTAGCGCCTATTTTCTTGTAATCTTACACACATACTCTGTGGTAAAAAAATAATTAATTAAACTTGAATTATTTTATCACTAGATTTCGGACTAACATTTTCTTCAACAAGAGCAACGATAAGTATAACTTCCATTTAAATATAGGCGCGTATAGTTAGCTGGAAGTTATACTTCTAGATAAACCTGTTGAAAGGTATGTTATCTCGAAAACAAAAGAAATAAAAATGATGAAAGAAAAAATGTGTAAATAATTAGACACAATATTTGAAAACAAAATCAAAATATTTTGAATAAAAATTAATAATTATATTTCTTTATCTCTCTCATATTTTCAATAATTCGTAATCAAATTTGAAAAAAAAAATAAAATCATATATGTTTTTTTTTTCATTGACATATATACAATGAGCTCTTTGAATAGCATCCTTATATTTACGAAATATATAATCAGAATTATTATATAAATATATGAAGATATATATTTAACAACATTTGTACACAAACCATCCTAAATTGACACAGTGTAGCACAAGCTAGGAATGTATATAGATCCGGTAGGCAGCAGCGCTATGCAATTACTCAGGTGAGGTAGAAAAAGAAGGATTCCGTGATCATCCAATCCATTTCCTTTACTTCCTAATCCCCACTTCTCGTGAGCCTTTCTATCAAACTAACTTTACTGTCTCCCGATATAGGTTTCACACACCCCACCTATTATATTCAATGTATGGAAATACACAATTCATCTTATTTCTATTTATAAAACGATGTGAGTCTTTCTCTTTAAATATTATTTGTATTACTATATATCTATTAATAAGTAAAATACATTATCAAGGTTTTTCTTTGATTTAAGCTAAATCACTTGGGTATGTGAGGCGTTTTGCCCCTAGAAATATTGGTTGAATAATAAATTTAGATCCAATATATGCCTTTTATTTATTTATAGATATCATTATGGATTGCTCAATTTCCTTAACATGATTATCATATATGTATGTTTAGAATTAAATTTGTAAATATTTTATTCTAAGTTCTAATTTGTTTGTTTCCTCTGTGATAGTAAAAAATATTTCAATATTGCGCCTGGTTTATTAATAAATAAATAAATAAATATATGGATGTTTCTTACCTTTTATTCATTAAAATCAATTTTTGTATATATATTTTAAGTTTAATGGATTAATTGTTCACACAGAGTATTTTTCTAGGATCACGAGAAAATAGTCGCTAACCTTAGAAGAAAAATATTGTTGTTTACTATAGTAATAAGTTGTTCTTTTGTTTGTTCTCTCGCATTTTTTTTTTAAACCCATAAAAATAAATTTTAATCTTCCTGGGTTCGGCATCTTTAAAATGCCTAAGCAAATTGAACAAATATTAATATATTTATAAGTTTTCTATTAACCACAATCAAGTTTCTATATAAAGACAAATCACGGATCAAGTTAAATAAACGTTTAGCCATCTAGAAAAGCTTATGTGAGCCTGGTCAGGATATGCCTCTTTTGTTTTTAATATCAACACCTGACCTTTTATATATTTATTATTATTTTTTTACATAGAGACAAATATAGAAATAAAATATTGTTTTGAAAAAATATAAAATTTTCTTCATTTTTCTATATTGTAATTATACTGAAGCAAGTTATTAATGTGGAAAATGAACTCACTTCTTACTTCCAAAATGAAGTGAAACAATAAATTTCACAGATATTAAAAGCGGTGATATACGTATATTCAGATGAAAATTCCATAGCACTCCTTGATAAATTCGAAGAGGACCAGTCTGAACATTATAGTTTCTGCCTATCGTCATCACCAATACAAGAGCCGCTATAAGATATTCTATAGAAGTAAAACGCCAAACCGGCTAAATCTACCCAAAAGGCTGTTTTGGTTGGTGGAGTATTGATAGCTAGCAGAGGTAATGTCATAAAACTTTGTATTATTGCAGTAAAATCTTATTTTATGCTTAAGAGGAAACACCTTAAATGTATTTTCTCAATCTAATTGCCGTTTTTGTCATTTTTAGAAAATTGATTAAGAGTAAAATGTAATTATATTCGCATAATGTTCTATGCCATTGATTATACAAGGTTTCTATAACCTCGTATAAAGTTTATTTGATATATTAACAAAATATATTTTTAGATATATATATATAAGATAACATGTAATTTGAATATATGAAATAAATAATGTGTATATTTCCTTTTATGAGATAGATAAATAATAATTATAAATATATTTTGCATTAAATTACACAAAAGAATAACGAACAACAGCTGCTTTTTTAACTATATCTCATATTTGATATTGAGTAATTTTATAATATGTTTATATGAAAAATAAAAATATAAAAAATAGAAATATCGTCAGTTGTTGATATTAAATTTAAAAAGGCTCATATGAGCATTTTAGATGGCAAGCTCCATCTAGTGTAAAATAAATCAATTTACACGTTGATTTAGGCTTGTTCCATAATATTTGGTCGCCTATTTTCTCGATAAATCACGAAAAAACATTCCTTAAATGTGAGCAGTTAGAATATACCTTTTTTTAAATATACATATGTACTACGTAATACTGAATTGGCAACAAAAATAATAATTATTATATTATAATTAGGGGTCAAAAAAGTTGTGAAAATATATATGAAGAGCAAAGCATTATATATAACAGACATTATATTATTACTATAAACCTCACAGGCTCCGAGGATGAGTTTCCTATTTGCTCGGAGCCTGCGTTTTATCCTTCCTTATATCTATAAAAATGAAATGCGAAATCGATGTTTGTTATCGCATCACGCAAAATCTACTGACTCAATCATTATGGAATTTCGCATGTAGGTAGCTGAAGATTTCGTTTAACATATAGGCTATTCAAAAACGAAAAGGTTTAATGTGCTATTTTTAAAAAATGTTAAACCAAAATTCCTTAGTTCAAGCCTTTTACCGCTTGGCGGCGCACTGGTCGCGACGATAAATGAATTTGATTGGTTAATAATTTTACACGTTGTTTGTTTTTAATTTGTAATTTTGTAATTTTACCCGATTAATGTGTCTTTAAAAGGTAAGATTATTTTTATATATTTAAACTCTTTGAAAATAATTTTAATCGATCATTATCAAATAAATACGCCCCCGGAACCTGGGTTAATTAAAACTGTATTGTGAAATTTCGCACGTAGGGAGTTGAGGTTTTGGTTTAACATTTAGGCTAAAAGCACAAAAATTGCATTTCGAAAAACTTTCTTTTCCTTTTTAGAAGGTAGATTTTATTTAATCATTTAGTAATATTTTTTCAATTTAAATTAATTGTAATTATTATTTATTTCGCAGCTTATTCATATATTTTGCTTCGTTTAATTTTAATTAGTGTACATATAACGATCTACATTTTTAAAGATAAGTGTACTTTTTTATCTCATAAGGTATATTATTTTTTTTTATTAAAGTTGTAAAAATATATTTATTGAAAAAAGTATGTTTTACAATATAACTTGCTACATATATTTTACTATATGTTTGTTCCATGTAATATGTTTATGCTCTAATAGCATTTATATTGTAAGCAGCAGCTATGAATTTTCAGTAACTGCTTTATTTAAGGGTTGGCTAAACATTTTTTTTCTGTCATTGGTTTAGGTAGGGTTTATATTTATCTTCTTCACAATATATGACTGCTCATATATATTTATATGGTACAACCATATTTTTATATGAATGTATTTAGATATATATATATATATATATATATATGCAAATATACTCATTTATATAAATAAATATACAATCAGAGATCGATTGGTGCATAATTTTACGTTATGTTTGTTTCTAGACTAAATTTATTCAAATCGAGATAGCTTTTTTTATGCTTTTAAAAGTAAGTATAATATATTTAACGTTTCATAATACTTTTGAAATTAAAGTCTTTGGAAACAATATTGCTTTTTTTCTATCTTACAGGTCAACAGTACACTGCAACATGCTATCATAACTCTGGCTTTTTGCATTGATATTTATTTATTGTGAAAGTACTGTTTGCTACCTTAAGCTCTGGAGAAATTATAATGTAGATCCATCCTGTGGAAATCGCACCATAGTAAAAAAGAACGCATGTAGCTGGTAGCAAATTTTGTGCCCTTTGTGTAGCTAGCGTTCAAATTTAATTTTTTAGAAAGATATTTCTATTGTTGGCCTTATTTTCACTTGTCCTGACCCATATAGGGTTAATTAATAACTCATTTGACATTTTACCTTTATTTATGGTCTTGGCAATATATATGTAAAGCTTTTTAGGTAAAAAAGAATTGAGGTATATTTTGAAATATAGATAAAAATCACAAGGAAGCAAGACCAAATCCAAATAAATAAATTATGTGTGGTTTCAGTAACAGCATTGTTACCATCTTCGGACAAAAGTACTGAATACATTCAGTAATTTTGTCTTTATAAGGTAACAATGCTGTTATTGAAACATCACACATAATTCGTTTATTTTTTATTTGGTCTTGCTTTTTTGGTGTTTTTAACATTGCCCTTGACTATTAGAAAATGATGCAAATTTCCTAATTATTTTATGCCATTTTAAAAAGTACATTCTTTTGTAAAAATATCTAATTTGCCACATTTTTCTAAAACTGCCAACAATAACCTAATAAAAAAATAATCCAAGTCTGGGTATTTCAGTATTGCAGATATATTACATTTTTAAAAGTTGCTTAACTATCGATGTACATGCCGGATTAGGTGCCCTTAAAAATGTTTAATCCGGCTGTTTCTTCTTGAGCTGCCGAGAGTGAAGTGGAGAAAGTGAAATTTTCCGGTTGCGAGGACCATTTCCCTTTATTCACACTAATCATTAGATTTTTTTTTTCATTTTTTAGATACCAAAGCCCAGTTTGGTTACTTGCACTCACTGGAGGGGTTTGACCTTTTCAAGAATCAGGGGCCATTGGGGCAATTTTTTTTTTTCAGAACAAATTCCCCAAAACTGGATTCGATGATCCCGGGTCGTGGTTTTTAAAAATCAACAGTTAAGACCACTCCTCCAAAAATGCACTCTATTCATTAGATGTGTTTGTGAAATTGATCTTATATTTCAGATTATTTTTACCAGATTTTTTAATTTTGATGTTTGCAGTTTATCTCCATTGTGCTGAAAGAAAATTCTTTACTTTAAGTTTTAAAACAGTTGGGGGCTCTATTCATTCAAGAGTCATCCCCCACTCGAACAATACCCGGGCGAAGCCGGGTCCATATATCTATATAGGCTCAATTTATTGAGCAGTTTTTTCAACCAAATTAGACTTTTTTTTTTAGGCCTTCTTCCATTGTCTTTTTTTTTTTTTTGTTTTGCTGTCATTTGTTTAGGTAGTATTTAGATTTATCTGCTTCATAATATGTAGCTGCTCATATATATCTATGTATGTTCTACTCATATTTATTGTGCATATTTTTTCTGCGATTTATACTTTTTTTTTTACGTCTTCTTCCATTTGCTTTTTTTTAATCAGTTGTTTTACGTTTTCACTGAGTTTTATGCATTTTTCCCCTCCTTTCAGATTATTTCTATGCTTTTTTTTATTTTGGCCTTAGTCATGAGTCGCGCTTATTTTAATACACTATTTTTGAATTTTTTTCTTCAATCTCAGTCCTTGATGTTTTACATTTTCGGTTATCCTTATTTTTATTTTTACTAATGCTTTGTGTTTGTAGGTATGCCAAGCCATAGGAGAAGCAATCTTTCTCAGCGTTCCAATAGCTCTAGGGTTCAGCATGCTTCAGGGTCAAACATTGCAAGTAGTTGGTGTGCATCTTGAGTCTCCGTGTTTCTCGAATGGGCAACTCTATGTAGCATGCTCCCGTGTTTCCAGCCCTAAAAATTTATTTGTCTTTAGTTCTACTTTTAGCAAGACACGCAATATTGTTTATCAGGGGGCTTTGATATAGATTTTGACAATTTTGAAAGAGATTTCTTCGAATAATGATTTTGGGAAGCTTGACTTTTGTAACTACATAATTTTTGAATAATTTGTTATCATTATTGCTCTACTGTAGTTTCATCAATAAAGCTTTTTTTACTTTATTTTATTTTAATTTTTTCACATTTAATTGATTTACATAACTCTATTCTTGAAAATTGTTTTTTATTTTTTTTTTATGGTATCAACATTTCTGGTTCAATTAAGGTTTTTGTTAGCCTGCAACACACCTTATCATAGCTCATTGCATTTATCAGGATAACTTTGCTCTTTTGATTTTTACACCATTAGTATTTTCATGCCTCTATAATATTATATTTGTTTGCAGAATTTTATAGACAATTTGGTTTGGGTTATATACATTAAGAATTTGTAAAAATATAAAGTCAAAGTTTTACAACAAAAAAAAATTTTGGAGCACCATTTCTCTCCCATTTAATTTAATGATGCTTCATTTATGATTTTTAGAATTGCATTATTTTAGTGCATATTATTTTTAAAATTTGTGTTAGCAAGACATGGAATATTGTTAAGTTAATGTAATATTAACATAAACTTTACCAACCCGTGAAGCGTTAGCTCCAGTCTTTTACCGCTGGGGGCAGCACTGTTAGAGCTAATAAATGCTTTCGACTGGTGCTTACTTTTACATGCTGTTTGTTTTTAGACTAAATTAATACACATCAAGTTAGCATTTTTTCATGCTTCAAAAGTTAAGATTATATTTTTAACGTTTCATAATACTTTTAAAATTAAAGCCGGAAATAATATTGCTTTTTCCCATCCTGCAGGTCTACATTACACTGCAACAGCTATCATAACTCTGGCTTTTGGCATTGATATTTATATAATCTGAAAGTACTGTTTGCTACCTTAAGCTCTGGAGAGATTATAATGTGTCTACAGATCCATCATGTGGAAATCACACCATAGTGAAAATGCATTTAGCTGGTAGCAATGTATCACATTTGTAGACATGTGGTGCTCTTACAGTAAAAGCAGTCGCTACCTACCCACCATGGTTATCATGGCCTGTACCACGCGTACTAGGGATAATTAAAAAAAAAAAGGGAGCAAGACCGAATACAAATAATTACATTATGTGTGGTTTCAGTTACATTTTGGCAATCTTCGGACAAAGGTACTGAATACATTCAGTAATTTTGTCTTTATATGGCAACAATGCTGTTACTGAAACATCACACATATATATATTTTTTTTTTATTTGGTCTTGCTTTTTTGGTATTTTTAAAATTGCCCTTGACTATTAGAAAATTATGCAAATTTCCTTTTTATTTTATATACCATTTTAAAAATTGTATTCTTTTGTTAAAATATCCAATTTCCCACACTTTTCTAAAACTGCAACAATAAATAATATAAAATTCTTCCGAGTTAAGGTAATTCGATATTGCAGAAATATATTACATTTATAAAAGTTGCTTAACTATTTAGATATGTAAATGCCGGATTAGGTGCCCTTTAAAATGTTTGCTCTGGCTGTTTCTTCTTGGACAGCCGATAGTGAAGTGGACAAAGTGAAATTTTCAGGTTGTGCCGACCATTTTCCTTTATTCAAACTAATCATTAGCTCTTTTTTTTTTTTTTTTTAATAAAAGCTCAGTTTGGTTACTTGCACTCACTGGAGGGGTTGGACTTTTTCAAGATTCAGGGGCCATTGGGGCAATTTTTTTTTTCAGAACAAAGTGTCTAAATCTGCATTCAATGATCCCGGGTCATGGTTTTTAAAAATTAACAGTTTAGACCACTCCTCCAAACAGCACTCTATTCATTAGATGTGTTTGTGAAATTGATCCTATATTTCAGATTTTTTCACACGCATTTTCGATATTGCTGTTTGCAATTTTTCTCCATTTTGCTGAAAGAAAATTCATTACATTGAGTTTACAAACAGTTGGGGCCTCTATTCATTCATGAGTAAACCTCGCTCGAACACTACACAGGCGAAACCGGGTCCAGTCGGGTAAAACCCGGGCGTTGCCCGGGCCACTCGGCTAGTAGTAATATAAATTTCAGAGGATTCTTTGGTTACATTATATTATACTAGCCGAGTGACCCGGGCAACGCCCCGGGTTTATCCGAGATTAAGAGTATAAATAGTGGCTTTTAAATTGCAATGGGTGTAATCTTATTTCCAAGAAGCAGCATTTCAAATATAAGGGTGAGTGAAAAATACTTTCTAAGTAAATATATTCGGTCTGATCTTATATATTTCTATATCAAAATGAGAATGGAATTATATAATCCAAAACAAACCTTATAATCTAAAACATATTAAACAACACAGTGCAAAGTGTATAAAATTAAGGAGAAGACTGATAATCAAAATACAGTATAACCTCGTTAATTCGACACACCCCAATTCGACACTCTGCGATAATTCGACCATGTTCCGATGTCCCGACCTCCGGCCTATCAAATAACAAACCGTAATTCGACACTATAGATAATACGACATTTCCGATAGTTCGACCATTTTTAAATTCAAATTTCGACAGTTGAATGTTTTTTTACATACAACTTTACGCTAAAAAGGTATTACAGCGGCGTCAAGCAGCGACGATCGGCGGTCACCGATAGGATCGCGCCTGCGATTTTTTGGTTTCTGGTTAGTTTAAGTTTCACTTTGCAATGCCTTTGTTGCGCAATGTCGCGAGTGTTATTATTATTTTTTTTACGCGGGAATTTAGGCATCGTGCGCTAATTAATAATATTATGATAATTTCAACATTGAAATATTTTAGTTATTTTAAAATTTACAAATAATTTAATTTTAAATAAATAAATCTTTATAAAATGTAGCCACAATGAATAGGATAACATTTTATTTCAATATTCCATTTCCATGTTATTATAAAAGATTTAAACACAAAATCAATAACACCTGCAGCAGCAGTGGATGCCTTTAATACAATAGAAACTCTTTATTATTTAAAATACATTTCAGAGGAAGAAAGACATGCGTGTATTTTAAAAATAGACCTTCTGGAATACATCCTGAATAGAATTTCAGTGCAAAAAAGGAAATTTTTAAAATATCTTCATGATAATTTTTATAATTAATATTTTAAAAATTTATTTTTATTTTCCATATTCATTTCCTGTCTACTGCTATATTCTTCAATTAGAATAAAATATTATTTGTAATTATTTGTTTCGAAAATATGTAATAATGCCATTTTGTCCCTTATACTAAAAGTTAATTGTGAAAATAAAAAAATAATAAAAAGGTAAACACAATGGTTTCATATTTCTTGAAAATAAAGATACTTCGGCCAGTAAATCTTTTTATTACCTCGACGTTTCGACAAAAATCTTTTGTCCTCGTCAGGAGCAAACAAAAATTAAACATTTAGCAAGGCGTTAAAAATCTTTAATCTTGTTTGCTCCTGACGAGGACAAAATATTTTTGTCGAAACGTCGAGGTAATAAAAAGATTTACTGGCCGAAGTATCTTTATTTTCAAGAAATATGAATGCCGGCCAGGCACAGCCTCAATATTTACGACAATGGGTTCAATTAATATCATTAATTTATGTTACAAAAATAAATTTTAAAAATGTTATTTTAGCGAGTTAGATGATTAGCTAATCATATGTAACTTTAATTCAACACTTCCTTTAATTCAACCGAAAGCTCTGATCCCTTGGGGTGTTGAATTGAAGAGGTTCGACTGTACTTGATGATAAATAGTTTATTAGTGAACAAAATTAGAAACTATAGGCATTAGTGCCTATGTCTAAAAATATATATTTAAAATGAAAAAAGAAGAAATATTTTAACAAATCGGAAAATAAAATTGCAAACAACACAATTATATCGCAGATAAGACAACATATAAAAGAAATTAATTCATTTAAAAGACCTTATTAAAAATAAATTTCTAGTTTTATATCGACACATGATAATTTGACCATGTTTTGATGTCCTGAACTATGGCCTATCATATAACAAACTGTAATTCGACACTATCGATATTTCGACACTTCCGATAATTCGACCATTGTAAAATTCAAATTTACACAGTTGATTGTTGTTTAAATACAACTTTACCGGTAAAAAGGTATCACAGAGGCGATGGCGGCTACTGAAACTGTACAAAATTTAGGTATAAAGAAATGGGAAAAATTAGTCAATAAAGAGAAGACCAAAATCAAAATAATTGATAATAAATAGTTTATTAGTCAACAAATAATACAAAAAAATATCCTTTCAGGTGAGAAACTATAGGCATTGGTTAAATCTATATAAATGTATTTAAAATTTAAAAATAAAAGAAAATAAATCAGAAAAAGAAGTTACCAACTATATTGCAGAGGAGATAACTTATAAAATGAATTAAGCTGAAGGAATAATTAAAAATAAATTTATATTTTTATTCATACTAGGTTCAACTTTATATGTATGCTAGCCAAAGTTCGAACACGTGAAAAAGCCACATAGAGATGTCCATGCGTAAACACAGGCTCTTGTAGCAAGAACTCAAAGGTTTGGCCTCGAGCCTTATTTATAGTCATAGCAAAAGCCAACTTTAGTGAAAACTGATGCCTCTTCAGAATGAAGGGATGTTGATATCTGAAGGAGCCAAAGATATTTTGACACCAATACAGTGTGTCTAACATTGGTCAGTATTTGTACCTCAAGGACATGAGAGCACATGCACTGTATCACCATACGTTTTCCATTGTAAAGACCCTGCTTAGGATTAAAATTTCTAAGAAGCATAACAATAGCACCAACTTAGAGTTTAACTGGTGTGGAGCATTCCCATGAGAGTAAAGCTATTGAGAAATTCAGTAGGAAGTTATTTCGCTCCTCCATAACCTTACATCCACACTGTTAACATTGAGAAAACACTGACTCATGTTTGGTAAGCATTTTCAAGGAAGATGCTATAGGCATTGGTTGAAGAGTTTAAATAAATATATTTAGAGTAAAAAAAAAGAAAATTAAACGAATCAGCAAATAAAATTGCAAACAATACTACTTTATTTCAGATAAGACAGCATATAAAAGGAATGAATTCATTTAAAGGACCTCATTAAAAACTACATTTCTAGATTTATATAAACAATATAACCTCAATAAATCGACCATGTTTTGTTGTCCTGACCTACAGCCTATCATGTAACAAACTGTAATTTGACACTATCGATAATTCGACCATTTTAAATTTGAACAATTGATTGTTGTTCAAATACAACTTCACTGCTAAAAATATATTACAGAGACGACGGTGCCATTGAAAATGTACAAAATTTATGTATAGAGCAAGGGAAAAAAATAAAGAGAAGACCAAAATCAAATTATTTGATGATAAATAGATTATTACCAAAAAATATAAGAAATTATTACCTAAAAAAGATAAGAAAATGAATCAGAATATAAATTCACAAACTATATTTCAGAGGAGACGTATTATAATAGTAATTCATTTAAATGACCTCTTTAAAATTACATTTTATATATACGTGGGTTTAACTTTACATGTTTGCTATCCAAAGTTCGCGCACTCAAAGAAGCCACATAAAGTTGTCCATGTATGAACACAGGTTCTTGTAGCAAAGGTTTGGCCTTGAGCCTTATTTATAGTCATAGCAAAGGCCTTTGTGAAAACTAACGCGTTTCTAGAATGAAGCGAAGGTTGGTATCCGAAGGGGCCAAAGATATTTCAGACACTATACAAGTGTGTTCAACTTTGGGCACTGTCAGTTAATGTGCTTCAAGGACATGAGAGCACATGCGCTGGTACACCATACATGTTCCATTGCAAATATCCTATAGGTATTGGTGAAAAGTGTAAATATATATTTTGGAAATGAAAAAAATATATACATAAGAGAAAATAAATTATAATATAAACTTACAAACTATATCTAAGAGGAGACAAAATTGCAAACAACATAACTATATTTCAGATAGGACAACATATTAAAGGAAAAAATTCATTCAAAAGACCTCATTAAAAACTACATTTCTATTTTATATATATGCTAGCCGAATGACCCGGGCAACGCCCGGGTTTTACCCGATTAAATGCTTTTATTCAAATACTATTCGTTACAATTATAAATTGGCACCGTGGATGTCATTCTTGTCCTTATATATATAAAAATGAAATGCGAAATCTATGTTTGTTATCGCATCACGCAAAATCTACTGAGTCAATCATTATGGAATTTCGCATGTAGGTAGCTGAAGATTTCGTTTAACATATAGGCTGTTCAAAAAACTAAAAAAGTTAATGTGCTTTTTTTAAAAAATAAAAAACCAAAAAGCGTTAGTTCCAGTCTTTTACCGCTAGGGCGCAGCACTGGTCGCGACGATAAATGAATTTGATTTTTTTAAAGCATCGGTGGTTCAGTGGTAGAATGCTCGCCTGCCACGCGGGCGGCCAGGGTTCGATTCCCGGCCGATGCATTTTTTTTAACAATTTTTAAAACTCATTTATATTATATCTATATCAATAAAATGCAAATTTCATAAAAGTTGTTCACTAAAAACTTTCGTTACAATGCATCAATTTCAACCAAATTTTCAACATTTATGTAAAACGAGATGGAGCAGGTTTTGCTTAACATCAAAATATTTTTCCTAACTTTAACATGCGTAACTTCGCTCTTATCGATTAAATACAAAAAAAATCAACAGAGTTAATTTTATTTATATATAAATGCAAAAAAAAAAAATCAGCAATTCATTCAACTCAATCTAAAAAAATATTCAAAACAAGCAATTTTAAGATAACACCATATGTAAACCAGTCGGCCAAGAAAACAACAACGATATTACATCTTTCTCACATATTCAGACACAATCTTGATTAATAATTAAAACTAATCTTTAACATTGTTTTATTATACTTCATAATATATAATATTCGTTAGGCAAACTTTCACTCGGATAAAACCCGGGCGAAGCCGGGTACACATCCGCTAGTATAATATATAATTGAGTTTTAAAAATTGTAAAAAAAAAAAAATGCATCGGCCGGGAATCGAACCCGGGCAACACGCGTGGCAGGCGAGCATTCTACCACTGAACCACCGATGGTTATGTGAAATGGCCATATTTGGGTATTTATTTCATTCACAAAAGCAAACGGTGACAGAATTAATTAAGAAAGAATTGATTATGACGCTGATAACTGTATATATTAATACAATATAAACTCATTAATTCAACACACGATAATTCGATCATTTTTGATGTTTCGACCTACGGCCTATCTTTATGTATATAATTGTATGCATATAATAATTGTATGTATAGATCAATGAGTAAAATAGGTAAATAAAGAGAAGATTAAAAATAATTGATAATAGTTTATTTGATAACAAAGATACAAAAAAATATTTTCAGGTGAGAAATTATAGGCATTGGTAAAAAGTTTGAATAAATATATTTGAAACGAATAAAATGCAAACAACACAACTATATTGCAGATATGACAACACATTAATGGAATAAATTCATTTAAAAGACCTCATTTAAAACTACATTTCTAATTTTATATATAAGTGGGTTAAGCTTACACATACTCTATCCAAAGTTCGCACATGTTAAAAACCCACGTGAAGCTGTCAATGCGTAACCAATGGCACTTGTAGCAAAAGACCCACTCTAGCAAAGGTTTGGCCTTGAGCCTTATTTATAGTTATAGCAAAAGCCAACCTTAGTGGTAACTGAAACCTCTTCAAAATGAAGGGAAGGTTGTAATAAACCTAGCTGTTTGGTAAGCAATTCAGTACTTTATCATTGATATCTAATGAGCTACCAACAGTTTCCATGGGAAATGCAGAGCTGGGCAGTTAGGGCAGACTATTTCCAGGCCCCCAATGTAATTTTCAGTGGGAACAGAAGAAATAGGATTAGGAGTGTTCTTCCTGCAGCGAGTCATATAAGCACGCCTAGCGGTTTGGAGAGTGAGTCTTCAACGGCCTCTTCGAGGCATGACAGAAGACGCTGAAAAGAAGGTAAAATAAGAACCAAGCGGAGGAAAACTATAAAACTGAATGCCAGGACAGGCATAAAAGGGAAATCCCAATCATGTGAGGAAACAATTGATTGAAAAAAAAAGATTCCAAAAAAATAATGCAAAAATAGAAAACCAGACACAAAAATGGAGCTAAATTCAAATGAAAAACTATAATAAATTAAGTAATCAAAAATTGATTATACAAATACAGCATATGCATTAAAAATATGTATATGCCAAAGACATTAGGAAAGATACTGCAAAAAAGAAAACCAGACACAAATATTGATCTAAATTTAAATGTAACAATTGAATCAGAAATACGGAATATACAAGGTATGTCCCATAAGTTCCCGGACTGGGTCCATAAAAAAAAGGTAAGATATATTTTTTCAAATTTATTAAAACTTTTCAAGGTAATCCTCCCTTGCTTCAACGCATCAGCACAATCGTTTCTCCCAATTGTCGAAACAGTTTTTATAGGCCTCTTTTGGAATGCTCTTCAATGCCAACAGCGATTTTTCTATTATGTCATCCCTGGTTTCAAAATGTCTTCCTTTTAGAACTGCTTTAAGTTTGGGAAACAGGAAAAAGTCATTTGTTGCGATTTCTGGTGAATAGGGTGGTTGAGGTAGGATTTGTGTCTCATATTTCGCCAAAAAACTCGTCACCAAGTGCGCTGTGTGAGGGTGGACATTGTCATGGTGTAGGATCCAGTCACCATTAGTCCATTTTTCTGGCCTTTTTTTTCGAATCGCTTCCCTTAGACGGCGATGAATGCCCAAATACATTTCCTTAATAACTGTTTGGCCAGCAGGAAGATACTCGTGATGAACAATTTCCCTGTTATCCAAAAAAGCGTCCAGCAACACCTTGCTTCTGGATTTCAATATCCTGGATTTTTTGGGTCTAGGCTCACCCTTGCCTCTCCACTCGGCAGATTGAGGCTTGGTTTCAGGGTCATAGCCATAGACCCATGTTTCGTCGCCTGTGATTATCTTTTCTTTCCATTCCGGATCCGTTCTTGTCATTTCCAACATGTCCTCACAGGTTGCAAGCCGACACAGTTTTTACTCATTAGTGAGGAATCTTGGGATAAATTTTGCAGGAGTCATTTTGAGCTTCAAATCTTCGGTTACGATCCTTCCAATCGTTGTTTTAGAGATGCCTGTGTCTTGCTTGCCTGCCAACCATCAGCCACAGTTCATCTTCTGAACGTGAAGCAACGCGGCATAAAACGAAGACGACGTTCAATTATATCTCAGACATGTTCTATATGTGAGAGGTAAGGAGAGATTGGTGGTCATGGATGCATCAAGGTTTCATTAGGGCATGTTGTCTGATGCGTGTTTAGTGAGGGAGGGCGTTATCCTGCTGTAAAATGGTATTTGGTATCCTCTGAAAAAAGGTAGCTTCATCGACTGCAGCACATCATCGTCATAGTGCTCGCAATACGAATCAGAGTTAACCTCTTATTATATTCAATGGTTACCCAAACCACGATGCCGCGTTAACGTAAGTTACGACGTTCCACAGATGCGGCTGGATTGGACCTGTCATCAAGACGTCGCCAAACTCATAATCGATTACTGTCATTGGAAAAACAGAAGCGAGATTTATCTAAGAACACTTCCCTGTTTCATTCCGCTGTTAATGTGATTCTATCCCGACAATATTCCATATTTGCCTTCGATAGTATTCATACCTTCTCACCTTATCCTTTGATAGCTTTTTATGATATCAATTTAAAATTTAGGATTTGGATATTTACCTCTTCAATTTTCTTCTCTCCTAAATAAATTGGCCTTTTGTATTTGCTTTCCCAAGAACTATATTAGCTTTTTATGAAATTTTTGCGAATATGTTGTAAGCACAACTTGTTTCAAAGGTAATTTATTTTCGAACAAAAGTGAAAATAAATTGTTGATATTCAGTAGTATGAAACTTGAGTTTTCATGCGCTCTCACTTTATTTGAACCTCAATCCTATATTGGACATCAAATTACCAAATTGAAAAGTACAAATATTGTTGCATCAATTTTAAGGCGCCCTAACCTTTTTCAAAATATTCAATGATATTTAATATTTATTTAAAACAGATTATTTAGATTATCATCATTCCTTTTAATAGTTTCATTATTTGTAATATCTTATTGTACATATATATTGATTGGTTATTGGAGCGAGAGAGGACCCAGACCAAGACTGCGGATCACGACCTACAAGAAAGACAATGAATAAATAAATACAATAACTTTAAAAGGTAATTTATTTTTATTTACTTTTCTTTATTTGATTTGAGTATGGAAACCCGCTCGGGAAACGTGTATAACACCAAGAAGGAAGAAACCAAGGTCGACGACCCTGCAAAGCTGCAACTTGGTGCAACAATATATATTATATTATTTCGAACACGCGTTATTCAAGTTTCTCGTTGTGGTATTCAAATTGACACCTTATCTTGCTGTTAGTTGCTTTATTTCCAATACTTTCACATCGATGATAAAATACTGAAATAAAAATAACTTGTTTAATTTCATCAATTTACGTATTCAGGCCAAATATATAATATGAATTCAACCAAAATTTATATGACGATCAACTTTAGAATGAATTATTTTTTAACGTTTCTTGTAATACAAAACAATATATTTATACAGCGATTAAAACTGAAATAAAGGAACATCTTTTTTGACAGAATCATTTATTAAAAATAAAAAAGGCATATTCCTACCAGGAGCATATGTGCTTTTCAGAAAGCAGAGCGCCATCTGGTGGAACAGAAATCAACTAAACATTGATTTAGCCTGTTCCCTGATATTTGGCCAACCCAATTTCTTGATAAATCAAGAAAAGGCATCCACGAACGTGTTTCGCGCTGTTGGCGCTCGTCAGCGTGGAGTTGGCTGTACCACTGCGACCAAAAATATATTTGGTCCCAGAGGCTTCTTGAGAAAAACCAAAGAAATGGCTATTCAAGGCCAAACTTGCGTAAATACGCTTAACACATGGAAAAACAATAGAAAAAATATATAATATAAAAAATCAAATAGAAGCATATATGTTAAACTACGATAGGAGTTGTTTTTATAAGAATATAATTTGTGTTTTAAAAAAGAAAAGTCTATATATTCATGGGCGAAAAGGCACCTCCCTATCTAAAATATAAACTATTTAAATGAATCTTTCTATAAAAATTTATTACATATGTTGCCAAGTATAAAGCGATTTAAATCAATTTTATTTATCTTATAAAAATGAAATACTAATTTATGTATACACATTTTAAAATGTGAATTTTTATGCATATGTATTGAACGGCTACAAATCCAACTTTGAAATTATATATCAGTTCAAATAACAAAGAATTCTTTCAAGGGCTTAAATAAATGTATCTATATCATTGTTGAATTTTAGATAATACAAATTCTATATTGATTCTATTCATAATAATTTGTTGCTACGTATTTCTTTCAGAAATTTTCACCATGTTTAAAAGAAAGATTCGCGAATATTTTCCAGGAAGGTTATAAAAATGTGGGTATTTAGGTCGACAAAATTGATGACATGATGACAGAGGCCATCCATTCTCTAAAAATACATCCGCCATATGTTGTAACATAGATGTGACTACATGGCTACTACATTGGGCTTCCACACATCTCCCTCTCTCTCTTTGCATTTCTTTGTTTTACCTAGAGTTTAAATATTGATTTATTCTTTTAAAATATCATTATCTTTTTCAAAATTCAAAACTATTTTAAAGGCGTAAGATTCTTTTCGATATTAAACAATTTCTACTGCCCTTACTGCAATGGAAAAATTAATGAGAGGGCCTGGCTCATCATGGTGAACCCTCTCAGCGGTTTCGCCAGTTTAATCTACCATATCTACCAATCTACCATAGATACTGGCGAAACCGCTGAGAGGGTTCACCACTGATGAGCCAGGCCGTCTCATTAATTTTTCCATTGCAGTAAGGGCAGTAGAAATTGTTTAATATCAAAAAGAATCTTACGCCTTTAAAATAGTTTTGAATTTTGATAACAGATGGCGCGCTAGTGCATCATATTATCTTTATATTTTTATTTTTATATCTTGTTTTAATATTTTTATTAACTTATCGTTCAGGTGTTTATTTTAATTCATTGTTCTTTACACTCACACACAATGTTTTAAAATTACAAAATATTTCCTCACAATCAGTTTCTTTTTATTTTATATTGTTAGCTTTCAATATATAATCAAAGGTTAACTTTTATAATCTCTCATTTCTAATGAATATAATAGCATAAACAGGAAAATAGATTTACCATCACAATACCGATATCTTAAAAGAAATCAATAGATAAATTTATAAGTTCTGGTTGCCCTAAAAATGAAAATAGACATATTCCATAACATGGTTAAATTACATATCAAATTTAAAATGTCAGTTATAAATATCCACGCTGCGCGCGTTTGTATTTGTAAATATTCCTTGTTAGATATAGTTGATATATTTTTTAAGCCCGTTGAAAAGCGATTATCGTTTGAAAAGTAGCAATTTAAAATAAAAATAAACTCATTGTGAGGAAATAATCTGTAATTTTAAGTTTTTCACAATTTCATTATAAATAGAGATTTACAAAATATTATGTGTTAAATAATCAATTAATAAAAAGTATAAATTTTCCAATGGGTGTTTTGCGAGAGTTTTCTCAAGGATTGTCGTCAATATATTTTCATCGTAAAGATAGAGGCTGCCTGGCCGGCATTCATAGTTCTTAAAATTTGTCGGAGCGTCGAGATAATAAAATATTTAATCGTTGAAGTATCTTATAAAAGTATCTTAAATATATTTTTTGTCAAAAGAGTATATCAAAACAAAATAAAAAACATAAAAGTTGTGTAAAGTCGCTGAAGCTTCATACAATTTTTTTTTTCAAATATTCATATGTATGATAGGTATTTAGTAAAATTCTCATTGTATGGTGTTTTTCTGTCTTGTGTTTTGTTGAAATAGTTGTATCCTATTGTAGCTCTGTTTGCTTTAACGTTTTAGTTTGTTCTGTGCATAGGTCGAGCATTTGTTTGTGAGGATTTATGTTCACGTTTTGATTTATAGTTTCATCATCAATAATTTTATCTCAATATTTATTATTACTATCCAGTTTTTATCTGTATGTGCATATATATGTAGTAATCCCGACCAAGCCGATGTGGAATGTACTGGGCAGTCGTGGTCGTGGGTGCGTGATGGGATTCCCGCACGGGGACAGCAAGGAACAGAGGCAGGTCTAGATGGTAGCTCCAAGAGGTAGAGATAGACCACGGACGGAGGCAGGCGGACCACGGGCGCCGCGGATGCCCTAAGCTACTCACGGATAGAAGGGGGGTGAGAGATCCGACCGACCGTATAACGGCGTCACTCTGAAAACAACTACCTTGTCTCTTTTCTGGGCCCTTTTATATTGGATCCCCGCATATGGCGGTGATTCCTGATTGGCTACTGTAATCGCGCCACTTTCTGGCCGTCGACGTCTGGTCTACCTTTACTTCTTTGTTTATTTGTCACTTCCATTGTTACAAGGTCGATACATATTTTTATATAGATATGGGGTTATAATAAATATCAGAAGGTTGTGAACTATCTAACTCAAAATATACTACAGAATGTGCCCCCGGTGATGAAGGTTTGGTTGGGGGAATGACATGTAATGAATGATGACCTAACAAACCTATTATAAAAAAATAAAAGAAATAATTTGTATACAAATTAGTTAAAATTATTATTAAGCTACAAGTTAAAAAGAAAAAGATGTAATGGTGGTTTATCAATGAAATAAAAATCAAGGTTATAAAAAAAAAACGCACAAAATGAATGATAAAAGATTAAGAGAAAGTATATAATACAAGATGGTAAATATGGTAAAATGAATCGTACAAGGAAAATAATATCTTATTGCATAAAAGATGAGAAAAAAAAATGAAGTTAGTTTATTGACTGAATGTATAATGTGACGCTAAGTTTGAAAAGGGGAAGGGGGGTATCTGAGCATGTTTCTGCAAAGTAGTATCCCAAGCATTCTGCAATGCAATGCGAACTTGTTTAAGTGAGGCATTGTTTTCATTAACAGAAGGCCCAAGATATTCCGCCTGCATCATTAGCTCAGACAGTGAAAAGAGGTGGGAAGATTGATAGATGTAAAAGGGAGAGGTAGCGGTAAGAGGGGTCCCTGTTGTCCATAATGATTGTGCCCGGTTGAATTATGAAAAAAAAAGTGAAAATTTGAAAAATGGTGAATTGAAATGATGAGTCGGGCGATGAGAAAAAGAAAATAAAAAGATCGCGCTGGATATCCTGAACTCATTATTGGGAATGGTATAGCGAGGAAGGATTGTTCCAGTCGGATTAATCAATGAAAAAAAAATGTTCGGCGAACTGGAAGGTAGTTGGAGGTTTGAAGGATGTGGAAAAGGAGAGGTGGATGTACGATATTTATTGCTGTTAATTTTGATTGTGTCCGACTTGTGTGGTGAGAAGAAAAAGTTGAAAAATGAAAAAATGATGAGCCGGACGATGATAGAAAAAAAAAATCTAACTGGGTCTCCTGAGCTCACTATTGGGAATGATATAGCGAGGAAGGGTCTTCTAGTTAGTTTAATCAATAAAAAAAAAAAGAAAATGGCTGACGAACAATAATATCTTGATGGATGTAAAAAGTTGGAAGGAAAGGTTCATGGGATAGAGTTAGAGGTTGTAAGGGAAGCGTCAAAAATAACATTTTGAAAATCTATTAAGAAAAATAAAATGATAAATGTTTTATCTGTTTAAGAAATATTATAAATATTTTTAGGTGTAGGTTTTTTTAAATGGTGCCTAAAATAGTTGAAGTTGTAAAATTCTAAGTCTAAACATGATGAAAAAAGAAAATAAAAATACTAAAGGTAATAATATATAAAGGGTTGATTGGTAGTTGATGGCATTAATGTTGATGGTGAATAAACAAAATGATATTATCGATTAATATTGAAATGTTTTATCTACATCTGTAGTTAAAAAACAAAGTCCAACACCACAAAACTAGAAAAACTGTAAGTCTATTTACAAATAAATGAGAGAAAAGTTAAAAGAAAACAAAAATATTCGTTCCTGA
Source organism: Cordylochernes scorpioides (assembly GCA_030710605.1). Taxonomy (NCBI): domain Eukaryota; kingdom Metazoa; phylum Arthropoda; class Arachnida; order Pseudoscorpiones; family Chernetidae; genus Cordylochernes; species Cordylochernes scorpioides. The sequence continues at coordinate 43,976,363 of CP092873.1, read as the reverse complement.
AAAAGGGAACATATTTACACACAATGTCTAGGTGTAGGTGCAAGATTACTGATGTCGTTCTAGTTTGGCCGAAGGGGAGGCAATGTGGCCCTATAATTGAATGATTGACAGGCAAGATTGTTGAAGTAGGAAGGAATATATCTGCTAATGGTGGATACAAAGGTCATTCCACCCTTTTAGAAGTAGGGAAGGAGAGACGAAGTAGAAAAAAAAAAACTAGGGGGAGTTCAGTGTGTCCTTGAGCTGGTTGGTCGTTGGGGTGAAGATTGGAATAGTGTCGTGGCGATGGACGCCATTTTGGGGATTTAATTGTCCTTTTAGGAGGCCAAGATGGCGTCTCCTTTGGTCTCATGTACAGGATTGATTTTAGAGATGATGGGGACCTAATTTTGAAACGGGGTTGACAAAACGATAAACTATCTTATAACATTATAAAAATAAGATTTGCTATAAAAGAATTAATTAATTAACTAGTGTATAAATAAATGTGTTATGATCATGCGAAATATGGGAATGGAATATGGGATATGCGAGAGGAATTAAAATTGATGTGAACAATGTAGAGAAGTGCGAAATCAAAATGTATGTTTGAACAGGCGACAATCTAACGGGCAGGCGCCAAAGTGGCGCGAGAAAGTCGAGCTCGGCGTTGTGTTTTGTTTTTGGAAGGACGGTAATATAATAGCTATTTATGTAACATGGATTGTTTGCCAGACTTTCAGGACCTAGATTTTGCTAATTTTATTAGAATAGATAGGGGTACAAGTGATTAAATGGTTAGGAAAGGATCTATTATTCTATTTATTTTTAGGGGTTCTATATATATATATATATATATATATATATTATATTTAAAAAAGATAGATATTATTACTGTTGTTTTGGATCATCTTGATGATTATGTTATGGATTATTGTAATGGTGGTGCAGTCGTGGTTGTGTAATCTTGAAATAAAAATAATAATGGTTTTGATTATTGTAATGGTGGTGCAGTCGTGGTTGAGTAATCTTGAAATAAAAATAATAATGGTTTTGATCAGTAATTGCTTTTATTGTGCTAAAGGAATATATAAAAACATAATTTGGTAAAAAGTAATGCCTGTCTTAAGGCGAGTAGAATAAGGAAACAAAATAATATTTACATAATGTACAAAAGTTTTGGGCCGACCAACGGGGAAGAACAACAATGAGATTTTATATGGTAAGCGTGACCTCTGGCGGTCGATTTAAATAGAGTATTTATCTATGAAATATATTTTCAAATAAAATAATATTTTAATATAACATTTTGAATAATACCTTTATATAACATTTTAAATAAAATATATTTTAATATAACATATATATATATATATATAATTTGGGTGGTGAAATATAGAGGACCTCTTCATTATAATATTGTAATTTATTTACATGCACAGTATCGCTATCATTACCTGTACTCCTATTGGGTTTATTTATACGTACGACATTATCAGAAATTATTTCAGTAATTTTATATGGACCTGTAAAGTAGGGTACTAACTTACCGCTATTTGGATGATGATACGCCTTTACTAATACTAAATCTCCTGTATCAAAGTGTGGGTTCTTATGTTTGTTATCATATTTAATTTTCTCTTTATCGTGCCTGTCATTTGTGCGTTGTATTGCTAGTTTTCTACTTTCTATTATATTGGGGTAGGGGTTTATGTGGTTATTTAAGTCTAAGGGGATTATATTATACATAAGAAAGATAGGGATGTTATAGAATGGGGCGTGTCTTTATATTTATTAGTAACTATCTTAATTAACTTCGTCCACGAGGTTCTGGGATTCTCTAGGTGAAATAACCTTAGTTTCCCAGTAAGTTTTGCGTTAAGATGTCAAGACAAATCGTTAGATTGGAGATTATTAGCGGTGATTAGGTTTAGACAAATTATAAAATAATGAATTTACGAAATTTTTCTAAGAGAAAAGGTTATGGCATGGGTACAAAATTCGGTAGAGTTTCGTAAATAACAATTTAACACAGGCAGGAATGAAATACAATGGGGTATGGAAATTTTATGGTATGATATATTAGTTTTCGCATATTGCATTTATAGTTGTATTTGTAATTGTGGGAAAATGGGACACATTATGAGATGAGATAATATAAAATTGATATTTATAAAAATACAAATCTAGGACTAGTTTTTAAAACTTTTAAATATTGAGAAATATCAATTGGAATAGTAATAGGTCAAGTAAAATAAAGAGCGTAATAAATTTAATTATTAATACTATGGCCATAAATGAGGTATTAAAAAAAACACACAAATAAGTTTAGAAAATATGATTCGAGTAATTAAAATATAATATGATATTTTTATGTAAAATTGAAATTAATGTTTTAAAATTTAAAAGTTGCTAGAAATAAAGTAAAAATTGATAAATGAGGGTGTACAAGATTTAAAATTTGAATTGAAATGCTATAAAAATGGTAAAAAATTGAACTTGATGGATTTATAATAATAATGTTATTGCTATTAAAATGGTATCGAATAATTAATTCAGAGCAAACGGAGATAGTGTTACATTAAATAGTTCTGTAGAGAAATTTCTCCTACCAGATGGATGTCTTGAATGGGTCTTGTGGAGTGGGTTGCGATGAGGCTTGGTGATCTTTTTTTGCGGTGGCTGCCATGGGACATCGTCGATGCTGGTTGGCGGGGCAATGACAGGATTTCTCGATGAATCTTGTCTGCCTGTTCGAGCCGATCGAGGAAGATGTTCGTGGCGCAGGAGATGTCGATGAGGGCGAAGATGACCTCCTCGGTGCGAGGTACGGTTAGTCCCCGAATGGCGTCTGTTAGGTGGCTTACTCGGTCTTCGCAGTGGGGCTGCATGTTGGTGAGAGCATCCGCGTAGTATTCGTCTCCGACCTCCGTCATCCTCTGCATGCTGCTGTCCTCACTTATCCTGTCGACTTTAACGGGTTCTGTAGTAATCCCGACCGAGCCGATGTGGAATGTACTGGGCAGTCGTGGTCGTGGGTGCGTGATGGGATTCCCGCACGGGGACAGCAAGGAACAGAGGCAGGTCTAGATGGTAGCTCCAAGAGGTAGAGATAGACCACGGACGGAGGCAGGCGGAACACGGGCGCCGCGGATGCCCTAAGCTACTCACGGATAGAAGGGGGGTGAGAGATCCGACCGACCGTATAACGGCGTCACTCTGAAAACAACTACCTTGTCTCTTTTCTGGGCCCTTTTATATTGGATTCCCGCATTTGGCGGTGATTCCTGATTGGCTACTGTGATCACGCCACTTTCTGGCCATCGCCTTGTCGCCGTCTGGTCTACCTTTACTTCTTTGTTTATTTGCCACTTCCATTGTTACAAGGTCGATACATATTTTTATATAGATATGGGGTTATAATAAATATCAGAAAAAGGTTGTGAACATTCTATAACTCAAAATATACTACATATATATAATTGTATTTATTTAAAAAAAAGGCATCTCCTTATTGTGCAACTGAAATTTGCTGATGGCTTGCGCCCTCTATCGGAATAATATCAACTATACTGTTTATTTTTAATTATTCCATTAATATTATACTTACCTACCCGTTTCATGAATTTTAAGGAAGTCTGAATGACCAGTTTTTTGGTCGTTGAGGTACAGCTTGCACCACGCTGACGAGAGCCAACAGGCCGAAACGCGTACGTGTCTAGCTTGATTAATCAAGAATGGGCATTTGGCCAATTATAGAAGAATTAAAAAGCAACAGAATTGTTGATATTTATTCCGATAGATGGCGCAAGCCGTCAGAAACTTTCAGTTGCACGATAAGATGCCTTTTTCTTAATTTATCTCCCTTTTCCAGTACAATTTTAGATTTGTACTATTTTTTCACAATTATATTTATGTTAGAACTCTAAATTATAATATTTAATTGTTTCGATTATCATTATCTTGAGCATATGTTAATACATATTATATAACACATATACATTGTGAATGACTATATAAATAATAGACATAACACCAGGAATTATGTGTTGAGCAGCTCAAATTATCTTGAGTGGTGCAACGTGAAGGTGTGCGCTATCGCCGATTTTTAAGAAGCATTCAACCATTAGAAGGTTTCAAGAAATACGAAGTGCTAACATTTGCTTCTTTAAGGATAAAATGTCATTCCCTGGATAACGTAAATCATGAGACTCGCCGACGTCTTAGGGACCGGAGTAGTTGTTCGCAGCCAAGGTGGATCATGTCGATATTTTTGTACAATGGCGTCTCAATGAAAGGCGTTATCGTCTACTTTTCTCGTTCTTCTGAAGAGTGAAGTAACCATCCGCCGACCATCGCAGTTTACGGGTGAAGACGGATCGTATCGGAGGCCCTAACATCTCCGAGGAGTTGCATAAGGATCTATCATCTGGTTCAGTAGAAGCTTTCAAGTAGCTCTTGAACCCAACCGACATCATTATGTTGAAACCTTCCATTTTGCGCTGGATCCCGCCCTTGGCGCAACAATAGGAAGCAAAGTCGATGGGCGTTGTCTATATATTGTTGCATCATGATTTATTGATATGATATAACAACATTTTATCTTAGAATTTTTGTTGGCGCACGGAGAGAACAACAGTTGACAGGAGGAGTAACGGGAGCGAAGACTTCTAGATAAGATTGAATACTTCGAAGGAGAATAAATAGAATAATTGTTCGGTACACTTTTTGAATGGTACACTATGACAGGTTCGTTTGGTATTGAAAGAATGATTCAATTAATCATCCTTGATATTTTAAATTTTATTCAGGATAAATATAGATATAAATATTATGTTACAAATTAATTTTAGTAATTAAAGAAGTTAAAAAATGTTCGATTGAAAAGGATGGATTGGGAAGGAAGTCAGTCCGTGTTGGCCGTCAGAATTCGAAGGGCCCACGCCCGTGCTTCCCACGTGACCGCCGCCGCCGCGCATGCGCGCCGACCGTGACGTCGCCACCGTCCGTCGGCGGTGGTGTTGGTTGAAAACTGTTCTTCTCTTCGTCGCGCGGGCGTGCCTTTCACTAACATTCCTCCCACCAATTTAATTGATAAATTAAATTCTAATACTATATTTTCTTGGCTATAGTAGAGGCCAATCTAAATTTGTTTTGTTTCTAATGGAAAAAGTCGCTGTACTGGACGAAGAAAAACTCCCGATGATGTCTTCACTCTTGCGACTCGAACTTGTCCATCGGCCCCAGGTAGCACCTCCTCCACTTTTCCTAATGGCCATGAAATCCTTCTCCCCCTATTTTTTTTCTTTTTCTGTTGAAGGGTGTGACGACTGCCTTTCTCAGTTCACTATTGACTTCTTCGATTGACTCCTTTTCTGCAGACTGTGTCCAAAATTGTTCTTCTTTCTTAAGCCTAACTGGTCTCTCCCACCATCTAGTAGTAATCAATTGCGAGATTGAAGCTCCACGTGAGGGGATGTCTGCAGGATTTTCTTTACCAGGAACGTGCCTCCAATCAGTTATGCTTGAATTTTGTCGAATCTTCTTTACTCTTCCTGCGACAAACACTGACCAGTTCATATCACGTTTAATCCCTGCTAAAGCAGTAGTAGATTCAAGTTTCTTCTCCGAAATTAGCTTGTAATTAGGGAGTGGTGGGTGTTCTCCTATCCAAGGTAAATTGACAGAATATCGACCATCTTCATTCTGTTTCACTGTTTGGTTGAAATGTTCCAACGCTGCAACTGACAACTCTTCTTTGCTCTTTTCCTTCATGGGTTCCATGATACTGATGACATCTAATCTCCAAAGATCTTGTATTGTTGCATCACGGACTAAGCATGACAGAACTGATGATTGAGATTTAGTTGTTTGAACATTTCCCAAAACCTTTCCACTAACAGTCCAGCCCAGCTTCGTTTCGAGAGCGACGGGACCAGATTCCAATTCTATTTTCTTTCCTGTTAGTAGCTTGGCGTATACGTCTGCTCCTAGTAGTAGTTCAATCTCCGTGTTCGACCTATAGACATCCAAGTCAATTCCCTTTGATCGAAGTTCCGTCATCCATTCGGTAGGTTGAGCGGAAGGCATTGCACTACAAATCGTTGAGCAGTCTTGTACTTCAAAATTGCAGTTGTACTTGGAGTCCACATCAGAAATGTAGATTCGATACCGCTTGTGCTGCTGTGGTCTCGATTTCACTCCACCAAATAGTAAGTGTACAACTTCCTTTTTCCCGAGCATAGTGAGTCCAACTTCGGAAGCAGTTTGTTCCAATACATATGAGTTCTGGGATCCACTATCTAACATTGCTCGAACAACTTTTGATTTATTTTCGCCATTAATCTTTACCATGATTGTTTGAAGTAAGACATCTTGGCACCGAATTTGATTCGACATGTCCACGGATGCATTTATGTTCTTACTTCTCTCTTCAATCCCATCAGATTTTTGGCTGCCTTTTGAAACTGGACATAAGATTGCCCTGTGTTTTTTACTACAGATGACACATTTCACAACGTTTCTGCAATACTTGGAAAAGTGTCCGGGCTTCAAGCAAGAATAACAACACTGTTTCTCTTGAATTATTTTCATTCTTGCTTCAAGAGACATTGACATGGCTTTACAGCATTGTTCACTCAAATGTTTTCCATCACAAAATACACATTTATAAGCGTTATTTGACTTCCCATCAGCAACTACCAGACTTGCAGCGGTGGCGACAGATGTCTTCGGCTTGGGCGGCTTATCTCGATTAAATTGTGATGGATACGAACTCGAAAACGGTTGACGAGCCAAACGCATTCTTTCACTTCCCTCAACTTCGTGTTTTAGGAATTCCATAAGCTTCTCCAGGAGGGCTTCACTTGAATTATGCTTTCCATCTTCATCAGGCTTGTGATGATGACGAGTCCTTTCCCACGCGACGAAGAGATCTTCAGGTAAAGCTGATTCCACCATGGGGTACAGAATAGCAGCGCATTTATCTGTTGTGACTCCTAAAGACCCCAACGCTCGTAGTTGTGATGATAACCGAACGTATACAGTCGAAAAAGATGTCGTGTTCCTTCCATGAGCATTTTCCAAAATGATAGTAATCAAATCCCTTACGTACACTTCCACCAACATGTCTTCACGGCCAAAACGTTCCTTAAGAGTGCTGATGACAAGTGGATAATTTGCCGCTGAGTTTGGAAAGGATGAAACTATTTCCTCCGACACCGATCCCTTTATCATGCAATTTTGTAGGTATTGGAACTTGACACAGGCCGAAATGGAGTCATCATCGTGGACGCTTTGAAAGGCTGACCAGAACTGCAGCCACTCCCGTGCTTGTCCTCCAAATTTCGGTAGTTCCAACTTCGGAAGTCGATGAAGATTTGACTTTCCTTCGTTCCCCCCGGAAACTATTGATTCTCGGTCTACTGTTGGTTTTGCTAGTAATTGTTCCATTTTTTGCAAAACGCCTTCAGACCTTCCAAATAGATTCGCTTGAACGATATCGACATCTTCAATTTCTTCATCTTCTCTATCCGCCTTTATCAGTTGTTCGATGAGACAATCACTGGCAATTAAGAACCTGTCTTTACATCTGAGGAGCTTTGGTCGTAGAGACATCAACATTTCTAGGCTTGGTTCTTGCTTTCCAAGTTCGCCATCTGCTTCTGCAATAACACTTTCCACAGTCCTCTTTTTCTTCTCACAAGCTTTCTTGAGTTTGTCCATCTTAAATCCTGGCAGGCTCGCCACAATGTTCGGTACACTTTTTGAATGGTACACTATGACAGGTTCGTTTGGTATTGAAAGAATGATTCAATTAATCATCCTTGATATTTTAAATTTTATTCAGGATAAATATAGATATAAATATTATGTTACAAATTAATTTTAGCAATTAAAGAAGTTAAAAAATGTTCGATTGAAAAGGATGGATTGGGAAGGAAGTCAGTCCGTGTTGGCCGTCAGAATTCGAAGGGCCCACGCCCGTGCTTCCCACGTGACCGCCGCCGCCGCGCATGCGCGCCGACCGTGACGTCGCCACCGTCCGTCGGCGGTGGTGTTGGTTGAAAACTGTTCTTCTCTTCGTCGCGCGGGCGTGCCTTTCACTAACAATAATCATTCTGCTAGATCATTGTTGATTGTTTTTCATTATTGAATTATTATTTTATTTCCCTCTACTTCATAATGGAAACTCTCTAGCTCGAGAAAGATAATTAAAAGGTGTGAAGAAAAAACATAATTGAGGTATTATTAGGCAGCGAACTGGTGGAACACTATAATCATATTTTCGTAATACTTCCGAGGTGCGCCACTCAATAACAAAATGTATACGGCTTATCTGATTCACCAGGCTATCCTGATAAATTTCTGCTACAAGACTTTCCTACATCATCTAACTGCTACGATCGGATCTTCCAATCGTCGAGGACATAACGGAAGATTTAGCCAGTGTTCTGTATTGTGAGAGAGCTGGTAGTTTTTGCCTAGCCAGAAAACTCGATGCTAGAATACGGTATCTCTCAGTGCAACAATGACGGCAATCCCGGATACCCTTGGGGTCGACGGTGGCGCAAGGAATGGGGCCTAACCGAGGAAGAAATCCCAGACGCTGTTCGGAGCCGGTTCCTTCTTTTTTTGGGGGAAGGCGATAGGAACTGATTGATTTTTAAAATAATTGCATGTCACAACATTATTTTCTCGAACTGTAAAGCTGAATACGTTGAGGAACCCTATTCAGATACTTATAATGTCTCCTTATTTAATACAATTCGGATGGCGATTAACAACTTGTAGAGTACAGGTTTTGTCCTCTATAAGAGGAATTATTTGGCTGAGGCAGAGATTCATTAAACTCATTTAATTATCAGAATCATCGTCACCTGTTTAAGCTATAGTGATATTGGCAAATTGTCTGTTGTTTGGAAGGCCTTCATCCTTTTTCTTTATATATTTCCTATTCCGAAGCCTCTAGAAGATCGGACCAATTGATATTCTTAAATTTTACGTGGAAATTGTTTTTTGTTAACGTCCTTTTTATTATTTTGAAAATTACACTCTGCCGCTGTGTTTTATATTTTGCGATAACTCTACGAGAATGAGTGCAGTCGATAGATCTCGATCCCCGATACTTCATGGAATGTTATTTTCCTATTTGCATATGTTGGGACACCTCGTGACCATAATATGCCAAAATAACCCAGAACCCCACCTAACCTAACCATATACCACCTTTGTCCATCTAAGCCACAAACCTTTGGTGATTGCGAGGTTTCGAGATGGAGCCTGAAGCCACCTTTAGCCTTGGCAGCACCGAGCCAGAAACTGAGATCTTCTTCCTGTGGTCAAGCCACCTGACCTGTGGTGGATGACCTGGCCCTACCAAGCTGGTCTGAGATGGACTCAGACACCCCTTCCTGTGGTCAAGCCACATGTCCGATGGTGGCCGACTTGACCACAAGCCAGAGTCCAAGATGGACTCAGACGCCCCTTCCCTGTAGTCAAGCCACCGACCTATGGTGCTTGACCTGACTCCACCAGTATCAAGCCAGACTCCAGCATGCCTATGGGCAAGCCACAAGCCCATGGTGGGTGTTATAATCACCATCTTCATGCAGAACACCAGCTCCCAAGCTGACCCCAAGATGCCCAGATCCGACAATATTAATTATATTTTTAAAATTATTTTTTTAATTCAATATTTTCGTATTTTTTATTTTATTTTTGTAAATATTTCTTTAATAATTTTTATATTTAATTTATTTTTATCATTTTTTTAAGATGCCTTTTTTATTTTTTATTTTCATAGAGAGAAGAGTGATGATAGCCTTGGGGGGTGAGTCCAGCAACACTGGGGCAAGGAAGCGGAATATTTACTTTTTTTTTTAGCAAGAGTTAGATTTTTTCCTGAGAAGCTAAAGGATTGGGAGTTGCTGAGGGCTCGAACCGCTGGCTGCGGCCTTAGCCGCCCTTTTTTCGAATCCTGGACTTTAGTGGCTGGATGTCGAGGTAGGTGGGGATAACATGGAATATTGGCATAATAAGCCTTTTGTATAAAGTTTATATATACCTTTAAACTCCTCCCTTTATCCTTTTTTATATCATTTTATATATGTGCGTGATCCTATTTAAGTATCATTTCTTTATTTTGTAACTAATATTTGTTGTACATTGAAAGCTTATTTTATTGGTCTAAATAAAAATTTGCTAAGCCAAAAATGATTGGTCAATTTCTCCTTCAACATTAATTGCTAGCCGGCACAGCTTTAGGTCTCTACATGTGCCATAGATGAATAAATTTGTGGTCTGCTTTTCTGCAGCCACTGGCGCCCGAATATTTGGACATGTAGAGATTTGGAAATAGTTATTTTAAAAACAACAACAACGTTAAAAACTTATATATTTCTCCCTATTTTAACAATGGCGCCCAAAGCGGGGCTAATTATGTTTATAATTTTCTTCTTCTATTATACTAAAAGTATAAAATCATCACGATTTTAACACATATACCCCTCCCATGTTATCGAAGAATATAGAGCTCGCGCACCAAGTGACCGCATAATTCCAGTTTTCATCATTCTTTGATGATATCAAATAAGCATCTGGCTAAACGTTTGGTCATATAAATGCCACACCTTCATATTAAACTGGCCATTTTCCAATTGATTTATTTATTTGACAGAATAAATGACCTATTGATGAATACATTTGGTTTAAAATATTAATTTAGAAAAATATAGGATGAAATTAGTGAGGGTTTACATTCGGTCAAACGTGACTAAAGTTGTCGCTCTATAGCTGAAAGATTAAATAACTCAATGACGACTATTTGAAAGTCATTAATATGGCTACAAAATACAGGGTGATCCAAAAGTCCCGCACAACTTTAAAAATTAATAACTCCGCGAATATTTGCGCTAGAGCAATGCGGTAAACACCATTGTGTTCAGGATGCGAAGGGATTTTTTATGGCAAATAATGAAAAATTCGATATTGATTTTAGTTACAACTTTATTCTCTAGATGGCGCTCTACCAGAATCAGAGATTCAGCGGCCAAATTGTTTGATAAATTGAAAAATATAACTGAAAGACACGTATTTTTCCTTTTTGAATACCAGGAAAGAACCCTAATAATATCAAATGATAAATTAATAAAACACCATTTCGCCAAGAGTTAGAAGAATTGGTTGACGATTTTAAAATACAATCTGGGATATGTAAAATAGGTATATGCAAATTAAAACATGTAGCAAAAAAATATTTATATTTAAGATGGAGTTTTGTGAAATGAATTGAATGTTTGAAAATAACTACTGATATCAATACACGATTTTTGAAATGTTAATATAGTACCAAAAATATGATGGCACTACTAATAGGATTTCGTGCTATAAGGAATGTATAGTTTCTTGACTAATTGTCGACACTTGACTATTTAACTGGATATTTGTCATGATCCAAAAATGAAATATTGAGGGGAGTGACAAAATATATTTGTCGTACTTTATTCCAAATATCCTATGGGTTTGTCAAATGTTATCATTGTTTATTATACTGTACATAATTTTGAAAATGTATCCCCTCAAAAAAATCATTTTTAAATCGACCTTTTGCGTTGAAAAACGTGGTAGTAAAATCATTTTGTATTATTTTTTGCGCAAAATATCTAAAGTTGGGGGGGGGGGGATACAGAGAGATTATTCCTTATGCTACTTCTTCTAATGAGCGAAAAGCGATAAACTAAACATAAGGGGTAAAATTGTGTATACCAGTGTTATTCGAGAAGTTATAAAACTTTGGCCTGCACGACATAATATAAAATGTGGGCAAATGACAAACAAAAAAATACTGTTTACAGAAAAGAAGAGTCAAGATGTGAGGACAGCATTTATTATTCCCATAACCCAAAACAAAGAGCTGCAAAATATAACACATGAGGTAACTGCCTTCTCTCTTGTATTAGGTCACAATCCTTGCTCAATGTGGCGCCCTTCATTCTCAAACACCGCCTGCAGACGATAGATGACAGAATAGTCACAATTAAAGAGTTGAAATTTATAAAACATGCCATCTGATAGAAACCTTCAACATGGCCAATGTGGTAGGCCGGCATCAATTAAAACGCGACTTAATGTACCCCATAACCGAAATTGTAAGACGTCAAGTCTGGTGATATTGGAAGCCACTGGTATATACGAGCGGCGACTTATCAACGAATTCCACGAACTGTCCTTCAGCAATTGTTTGGCACCGCGGGAGATATGAGAGATATCCTCCATCTTGCATGAATGTTATTTCGCTTAGTGCTTGTTTGTCCTGCAATATGGGAATAACCTTTTCTCTCAAAAGTTGAACATAACGTTCACCAGTTACAAAAACGGTTTTAAAAGTTCTTCCATTGATTTTTCAAAAAAAATGGCCCAATAATATAAGAAGAAGTGAACCCACACAAAACTGTAACTCTGTGCTGATGAAGTGGTATTTCTGTAAAAATCCTAGGGTTTTCTGTTGCCAAAATGAAACAGTTTTAAATGTTAAATTCTCTCTTTAGATAAAAGTGAGCATCATCTGTTCTTAGAACATTTGACAGCCAGTTTTCATCAATATCAATTTGCCGGAAAACCCATGCAGCGAATTCTTGACTCTTCTCAAAATCGCTGACTTTCAACTCGTGAAAACTTTGAATTTTGTTAAGATATTTTTATAGAAAAATTCTAAATGTGTGTTCTCTCCAAACTGTTCCATACGAAATCCCCGTTTATCGAGAAACTTGTCTAGCACTTACTTCTCCATACGTGGATAACGTTTCAATGGCTTCAGCATTCTGCAAAACCGTAACAGCCACTGACTTGCATGTCGATGGTCTTCCACTCCGAGGTTTTGCTTCCAGAGATCCAGTTTCCTCAAAACATCTAATCAATCGCTTTGGAGAGTAGCAACTCATTGGTCCTTTACCGCTTCGAATATCTTTAAAGGAACTAAACGCTCGTAAAGCTTCAGTGGCAGATTCTGAATCACAATTTAAAAAATTCACCACGAGTGCTTTATCCTGTAGTGACGGCATTCCAGGGGGAAGGGGAGAAGTTCGACCACACCTCCTTGTGGTCCCCCCTGGACCCTTGGAATATTTGACCAAATTCTGCTTCGTTTTCAAGATGACTAACGTTGCAACGCCACCCATTTTCAAATGAAGAGCAAAACTGATATATCCAGTAATGCGACCGTGTCCGGGGTAACCGCCGCGTCAGGAACTGCAGCTCGAGCTCATGATGAGAAATCTACTACGAGGACACAATTCAATCTACTACAACTCAATATAAATGGTACCCAGAGGAAAATAAAGAGCTGACTTGTCTTCTCTGTGACAAAAATGGAAATATTAATTGTCCTCAGGAGACAAAATTGAATCAGAATCTGAGATTCAATATCAAAGATTATACAACACTACGAATGGACAGACCGGGAAAATTCGGAGGAGGACTTGCCGTTTTGATTAAAACTCTAGAAATCAAATTTAAGGAAATCGCCTATAATCAGAGTAAGCCTAGAGGAAGCACGACAGAAGCTCAGGCAATAGAAATCTATCTTACAGATAAAACAAATCCAATCATAAATGTTTATCACCACGAAAATACTAGCATCAATACAGGCCTGATAGAGACATTAAGTGAAGCGTCTTCGGATATCGCAATCATACTTGGTGATTTTAACGCCGAAAGACCAACTTGGGGATCACCTGTCCAGGATAACAAAGGTCAGCAGGTTGAGGACATGCTAACCGACCTCGACCTTACGCCGTTAAATAACGAAAAGAACATCTATCTATCCAAGTCCACAGGCACAGAATCCGCAATAGACATCACAGCGATAAATTACAACATCGCACCCACAACACAATGGAAAATTCTGAAAAGTGCAATCAGTGACCACAGACCAATTTTAACAACCCTAAAATTCAAAATTGAGAATGTCCAACAGAATAAAAGAACACTGGAAAAAAAATTACAGAAAAGCTTGAAGAACTGTGCAACGAAGAATTAAATCACAGAACGATTGACAAAAAATTGGAAAAATTCTCTTTGAACATATCCAAAGCTGAAAAAGTATCGATACCTAGAGGTAGACGTAAAGACCTGTGAATACTTTACTGGAAGGACCACAATATCGATGCAATGATTGCAGAGAGAGAGAGACAATATCAATGAACTTCTTAAAACAAATAAAACAGAAGAAATCATAAAGGAACTCATTGAAATTAGTCACAAAATAGAACAAGAAATTTGGATATTCAAACAAGTAAAATGGGCAGAATTCTGCGAAAAAAATGATTCCAAAAAAGGAAAGCCATCACTGGAATATAATTAGTGTTATAAAACAATCAAAACCAACACTAATCCTCCAATACTCTAACCGATATGAACAGCGAGAACGAACAAACAGATGGCTGACATAATTGCTGAATATTTTTCAAGCACTTCCAGACTCAGCTATACGAATGAAGGCAGGACTCTAAAAAATAATATAAACAAGTTAGTTAAACAAGAAAGAAATTACCATCAACAAGATATATACTCGAGAGACTTCACACTGAATGAGCTAAATTCATCAATAGGAAAGTTAAATCCAAGATATCACCTGGGGATGCTCTAATCTTTGGTCAAATGATTAAACACTTTGGAGACGAAGCTAAAAATCAACTCCTACGAATACTGAACATTTCATGGCAAACTGGTAAACTACCAAAGAATTGGAAGATATCAATTATAGTGCCAATACTGAAACCACACAAAGATGCTAAGGAATGCAAGAACTATCGGCCAATTGCTCTTACCTGCATACTTTGTAAATTAATAGAATGACTTATATACTCTAGGATCATAGTCTGGCTCACTATCAATAATAAAATAAACTTCTACCAAACTGCCTAAAGGTCCAGACACTGTACAACTGATAAACTGTTCTACTTCTGTCAATCAATAATAGATTTCTAGGAAAAACCGCCAAAGAAGACAACGGCCGTAGTCCTGGATATGACCTCAGCTTTTGATCGAGTGAAGAAATTATTTGAAAGGCTGCACAACATCGGAGTAAGAGGAAAAACCTTAATCTGGATTGCAGACTTCTTAAGGGGAAGAAGGATAAAGGTTCGGGTCAATGGAACATTTTCCAAGAACCGAAGAACATGGGCTGGTGTACCTCAGGGATCTGTGCTCAGTCCTCTACTCTTCTCGCTATATATTAACTGTTGTTTATGTAAATAGATGAATATTATTTGTATTATTTAAAGCCTCATTATGTAAAAATATATGTATATATAAATTGGACATTTGTTTTTGGCCATGGTCAAGTTTGAGCTCTTGTACGTCTAATTACGACACAACAAAAGTGGCGACGAGGATGCGCGATCTACAGAGCCAGTAAAAAGCTGAGGAAAGCGGCGTCTATGCAAGTATAACAACTACATCTTTTAAACAAATCTGACTCTCGGATTATGGAGAGGAAAAATAGGAAAATGGGTTAAGATTACATCTTTTAAACTATCTGGATCAAGAAAACAAAGGAGTATAAAAGATCAGCATGACAAGTTCAAAGTTAATAGTACCTTTTAGAGAGATGCTATAGCCCAGTGGAGGACACTTCGATCTTTTTGTACAAAAATTTGAGGCTTTCTTTTTGGCATCTGAAGAAGGAGATTGAAGTGCTGATTTTTACCTCGCTACCAGATTCTGAAACTGTGAAGCAGGGCAACGACATTTTCTTCCTGGTCTAATGAAAGATCAACCCTATGATACTATCATTCAAAGAATTAAGCTGCATTTGGATCCAAAGAAGAAAGTGATACCACAGCGATGCAGATTTTTAAATAGAATTCAACAGGAAGGTTAATCAATTTCGGAATATCTTAGAGAATTGAAACATTTAGCAATAAATTGTAATTTCGTCGATATGTTGGGAACCATGGTGCGAGACCGTTCTGTGGCTGGAATCAAGTCGGAAATTCTGCAAAAGAAGCTTGTACAAGAGGACGACGATGTCACCCTGGATAAAGTTTTTTCAGTGGCGATCTCGTTCGAATTGGCGGAGATAAATACAAGAGAATTACAAGATAAATTAGTGGCCAAGATATCCCCTGTGAATTGAAAGGATAAAAAGGGTGAGTACAATAATAGTACGGCGCAGTATAGGCCTTTCAGGCAAAGTGGCAAAGGCAAAATATTGTATTATATATGTGTTGAAAGACATTTACACGTGGCATCTGTTTTATTTCATAGAACAAAGACTTGTTTTAAATGTAATAAACTGGGTCATTTAAGTAGGGTCTGCAAAGCTAGTAAAAGAATGTGGGGATGTAAATTTGTACAAGAGGACTCTATATATTCTGTACAGGGCGAAACTGATGCCACAATAAATTCAACAGATGATTATTCTTTGTGCTTTACAATAGAAACAGGAAGTCCAGTTACGTTGATATCTAAATATATTTATAAGAATTATTGGCAAGGTAGAAGATTATTTCCAACAAATTTAAGATTAAAATCCTTTTGTGGTAAATCAATAGAGATTATAATTCAAATAAATGTTTTTGTAAAAGAAGCCAACCAATATTTACGATTAATAGTTGTAAATGAAAAAATCCAGGTAATTTTATTAGGAAGAGAATGGCTTAAACAGTTGAAACTTGATTATTCTATATTGTTTAGCATTAACATTTTAAATAATGAATATAATAGAAATATATTTAAATATATAAAAATTTGATGGATAGGTATGCAGATTTGTTTAACAAAGATTTGGGCTGTCTAAAGGACGTTAGAATAAATTTTAATTTAAAAAAGGATGTGACTCCTGTGTTTTGTAAGGCCAGAAGTTTACCTTTCTCTCTAAAAAACAAAGTAGGGAATTAAATTGATCGTTTAGTGAATTATTGCTCTTTATAACCTATAGTTCATGCATATTGGACCGCTCCAATAGTACCAGCATCAAAAAAGGATGGTAGTGTAAGGATATGTGGTGATTTTAGATGTACAGCTAATAAAGCAATAAAATTAGATAGGTATAACATTCCATCGATCGATGAGATCTTTTCAAAATTATCTACAAGCACCGTACTTTCGACTCTAGACCTATCACAGGCTTACTTACAAGTAATGTTAGCTGAAGAAGCCAAAGCTGTTGTTGATATAAACACAACAAAGAGGTTGTTATCTTATAAAAGACTACCATATGACGTAGCGGTAGCACCAAATAAATTTCAGAGGATTATGGAAGGCCTATTTTCTGATTTGCCAGGTGTGGCCTGCTACATAGATGATATTTTGGTTGCAGGAAAAGACTTTGAAGATCATGAACAAAAGTTGGATCTAGTGTTTAGATCCGTGTCGGGCAACCGGCGAAGAATTCTAGGTGTGCCGCGAACATTTTTGTAGGTATTTAGAACTTTTGGTTAAATTTTAAAATAATGTTTCAAAAAATATTTTTTATAATTTTTATTCAATTTTAATATTTTTTTTTCAAAAATTTTCATATAAAAAATGAAATTAAAAAAAAGCAAATTTCATTTTATATAAAACTTATTTTGGTATTATAATTACAACATTTTGCATAATTTTATATTTCATATAACGTATGTACATAATCTTGACGTACATAACTGGCACGTGCCATTATTAAAAAATAAAAATGCAAATAGGTACGTACCTATTTAAAATCATAAGTTAAAAAAAAACAATCCGCGAAAACAACTTTATTTAATAAAGTTGAATACATACTGCGGGAAAATACCTAATTTTTAAAATAATATGTCCAAACTTAACCGTCATTTACAATCTTTGTCACAGCTGTTTATTAATAGGGACTCAAAGCTACAAAGCTTAAAAAAAAGAAAACAAAAAATTTATAAATTTATTTAAAAAAATTATTCGGAGTTTTCGTCAAAGTATTGCTGTAGTAATTCTTCATTTTTTTGCATGTTGTAAAACACACACACATTCACACAATAAGTTTTGTACACCGTAAAATCTGTTGGTTAAAAAAGGAAAAAAATATTTTTGTTACGAAATTCTCACTCACTTTTAACTCAAGGTAACTTTATTTAAACATTTTATTATTATATTTGTGTGTTTTTTCTAAATTCTCTCAAAACTAGATGGAGAGATTTCTAATTAGAGAAGGTGCCAGTGATAAACAAAATCAAAACGAAAATAAAGAAGATAAGAAAATAGTAAAATCAACTGGAAATAAGAGGAAATACGTTGAAGATTATCTCAAATATGGATTTATACCATCTGTTAATGATCCATCACTGCCGTTTTGCTTAATTTGCCAAAAAACTCTCAGCAACGAAACAATGGTGCCAAGTAAACTACTTCGACATATTGAGACAAATCATCGGGAGCAGATGAACAATCCAATAAGCTACTTTGAAAATATACGATCAAGTTTTCAAAAGCAATCAAAAAAATTCAAGAAATTTATGACCACCTCAGATGAAGCTCAAACAGCTAGTTACATGATAGCTCAACTCATCGCTCGAAAGAAGAAAGCTCACGCGGAAGCAGAGGAAATTATCTTGCCTGCTTTAAAAATTGTGGCTGGATGTATGTTAACGAATAATGCTATGGAGAAGGTTACGAAAATTCCACTATCATCAAAAACTATTGCGACATATGAAGATATGTCAGAAGATATTGAGTTGCAAAAAAAACAATCTTTTAATGATTCATCAACAAAATGGGCTATACAGCTTGATGAAACCACAGATATTAGTAATAAAGCTCAATTGCTGGCATTTTTGAGGTTCGTCGATACAGGAAAAATTGTGAATAACTACTTTTTTTGTAAATAATTAAAACAAAGAACGACTGGTGCGGACATTTTTGAATTAGTTGATGAAAAGGTTATGAAGTATAACTTGAGATGGGAAAATTGTGTTAGCGTCTGTACGGATGGAGCTCCAGCTATGAAAGGTTCAAGAAAGGGATTGATAGCACATGTCATAAAAAAATCCAAATATCAAATTTGTTCACTGTATGAATCATAGAGAAATGTTAGTGTCAAAGTCGGTTCCTCCCATCCTTGTCACAACTCTAGATCAAGTTGTCAAAGTAGTCAATTACATCAAATCAAATGCTCTTCGATCGAGAATTTTTTCAACATTTTGTGAAGCAATGGATTCCGATTATAAAAAATTATTGTTTCATACTGAAGTCAGATGGTTGTCGAAAGGCAAAGTTTTAAATCGATTTATTTCAATGAAAAATGAAATAATGGCATTCATTGATAACGAAGAGATTAATTTTCCTTTCATGATGTGTGATGTTTGGTGGTTACGAGTTTCATTTTTGGGTGATATTTTCGACAAATTAAACAGCCTTAATTTAAATTTGCAAGGTGCTCAAGAGAACATTATCACTATCTCCACCAAGTTGAAAGCGTTTAAGGAAAAACTCAGTTTATGGAATTTAAACATTGCTAAAGAAAACTTTGCATCTTTTCCGATGGTTCAAGAGAATCCATCAAAATCTATTATCAAAAAAGAAGTCGAAGAAACTTTGACATTACTATCCGCTTCTTTTAATGAATATTTTCCTTACTTGGACGTTGAAAAGATGGAATGGGTAGTTAACCCATTTATGCACTGTGAAATTCAACATCTGGAAGAAGAAATGCAAGAAAACTTAATTGATTTAAAAAACGATTTAGTTTTCAAAAGACTATTCACTGAAAAGGAGCTATCTGAGTTTTGGTTGTGCTTAAACTCCAAATTTCCTAAACTTAGTAATGCGGCCATCGAATCATTGTTGCCATTTGGAAGTTCCTACCTGTGTGAGCAAGGTTTTTCAACACTCACAGAAATGAAGTCTAAGAAGCGCGAAAGACTTCAAATGATAGATGAAGAGATGCGCGTTTGTCTTTCACAAGTAGATCCCCGTATTGATTTGATATGCTCTCAAAAACAATCGCAATGCTCGCATTGATTATGTTAATTTAATATTGAAAATTAATAAAATGTGATATATATGTTTAAATTTTTACTAGTATTTATTGTTGTATTTTAATTACCTACGAGGAAATTTATAGTGAGAACCACAGGTGCGCCGCGAAAAAAAGAAATTAAGCTTAGTGCGCCGCAACTCGAAAAAGGTTGTCCGACACTGGTTTAGATGATTGCTAGAAAAAGGTTTAAAGTTAAACAGATATAAATGTAAATTTAAAAAGAAATCGGTGGAATATTTAGGGTTTAAAATGGATAAATATGGACTGCATCCATTAGAAAATAAAATTAAAGCAGTGATAGAGGCGCCTGAACCTAAAGAATGTTTCGCAATTGAGATTTTTCATAGGACTTAATTTATTATTATAGATTCATAAAGAATATAGCAAACATTTTAGCGCTATTCTATCAACTTTTGAATAAAAATTGTAGATGGAATTGGACGAAAAATTATCGAATGTTATTTTAAAAATATAAATCATTATTAATGGACTATGGACTAGGCGTAATTCTGAGTCATAGAAATGATAGAAAGGAAGAATGCCCTATAGCTTTTGCTTCTAGAACATTAACTGAAGCGGAAAAAACGTTTCTCTCAACTAGAAAAGAAAGCGTTGAGCATAACCTTTGGCGTTGAGAAATTCAGACAATATTTACTGGGACGAAAATTTGTATTGGTCACAGACAACCGACCCTTAATTCATATATTTTCACCTCATAAACCAATTCCCATATGTGCATCATCCAGAATTAAAAGATGGTCCTTAAAATTAGCTGCATTTAATTATACTGTGGAATTTCGAAAAACTAGTGATAATTCCAATGTTGACGCATTGTCACGTCTTCCTATAGAATCGAGTGTCCGGGAGTCTCTTGATGAAGACTAGGTACTTCTTAGGAAGTCGAATGAGGTACCGTTCTCTTTTATGGAGGTGGCTAATGAGACGCCCCAAGATAGAATACTGTCTATAGTATTAAGGAATGTTAGAGAAGGCAACTGTGTGTGTGTGTGGAAATTCACAAGGGTACCGAGAGAAAACCCACTAGCTCCTCATTATAAGATCAATGAGGAATTAAGTTTGGAGTTTGGTTGTCTTCAATGGCGTGAAAGAGTGGTAATTCCTCAAAAATTAAGATATTTAATTTTAAATGACTTGCATGAAATACACATGGGCATTGTTAAAATGAAGATGATTGCCAGACGGTATTTTCTGGTGGCCAGGCATAGACAGTAACATCGAGGAGTTAACTAGAGAATGTAGAGTATTCCAAG
This sequence comes from Cordylochernes scorpioides, assembly GCA_030710605.1. Taxonomy (NCBI): domain Eukaryota; kingdom Metazoa; phylum Arthropoda; class Arachnida; order Pseudoscorpiones; family Chernetidae; genus Cordylochernes; species Cordylochernes scorpioides. The sequence goes on along the minus strand of CP092873.1, from coordinate 43,955,120 downwards.
AATCGGCAAGCATGCCCCCGGCTACCATCTCGGAATGGACTTGGCCCGAAAAACCGTGGCATCGACATCATCTTGATCTAGCGGGTCCGTTCATGGGAAGAATGGTTTTGGTTCTCGTGGACGCATACTCAAAGTGGATAGAAATTTTTATCATCAAAGATATTACCAGAAAAACTATTATAAGTCATCTTAGAGATATTCTCGCCAGAATTGGATTGCCCTAATATTTTGTTACAGATAACGGAAGAAAGTTTGTCTCCGGTGAATTCGAGCAATTTACCAAAATGAATGGTATACGGCACACTAAGACCAGTCCGTATAATCCTAGTACAAATGGTTTAGCTGAGAGATATGTAAGTGAGTTTAAAAACCTTTTGAGAAAGAATAATGGGAAGGATGATTTAGAGACGAATCTACAAAGTTTCCTATTTGCTCATAGAGCATTCCCCCAAACTGTAATAAAGGAATTCACCGGCGGAACTGCTAATGAAGAGAAGTTTAAGGTCAAGATTCTCGAATTTAATACCAAGATGGGAAATCCGCGAGAGGTATTTTTAATGAGGCCGTAAGAAGGCAGGAGCAGTTTACTACAGGTTGCGAGGTTTATTTCCGCAACTATGCAACTGGACCTAAACGGTAAAAAGGTACCATTTTGGAATTATTGAGCTACCGTCACTACCTTATAAGTTACGAGGGCGTCGTGTATAAGAGGCATATCAATCAATTGCGACCTGTGAGAAAGAAACAAGTTGAGACAAGAAATTTGATACTTCCTCGAACATCAGGAGAGAAGCCTGTAGGGGGAAGTCAGAAATAAAGTGAAGAGGAGGTTCCAGAGGTTACATCAGGAAACAAGGAGGAGACTGCTTCTGTGCACGTACCCTCTTGCACTCCTATACCAGGGCCTGTTGCTGTGCACGTGCCCTCTTGCACTCCTAAACCGGAGGCTGCCGCTGTGCAAGTGCCCGTCCGCAGTCCTAGACCTCAGAGAGCCAGGAAACCCCTAGACCGACTGGAGTATTATTAAGGGGGAGATGTGTTGTGTATGTAAATAGATGAAGATTATTTGCATTCTTTAAAGTCTCATTATGTAAGAATATATGTGTATATAAATTGGACATTTTTTGTTGGCCAAACGAAAAGAATCTGAGGCTCTTTATTGGACACGACAAAAACAACAACGGCATTCCAGAGTAAAGTAAATCATCAGAGATAGATAAATATTTTTCAAATGAATCAAAATAAATATAATCGATACTGAGAGAGAGTTGAATTTAAAAAAATAGAAAATTATTATTTTCGAAATATAAATAGCTGAGAGGATTCCAGCAAACCGCATCTAAAATATCAGATTTTTTTTTGCTACATGTTTTAATTTGCATATACCTATTTTACATATCTCAGATTGTATTTAAAAATCGTTAACCATTTCTTCTAACTTTTGGCGTAATGGTGTTTTATTAATTTATCATTTGATATTATTAGGGTTCTTTCCTGGTATTCAAAAAGTAAAAATACGTGTCGTTCAGTTATATTTTTCAATTTATCAAACAATTTGGCCGCTGAATCGCTGATTCTGGTAGGGCACCATCTAGCGAATAAAGTTGTAACTAAAATCAATTTCGAATTTTTCATTATTTGCCATAAAAAATCCCATTGCATCCTGAACACAATGGTGTTTACCGCATTGCTCTAGCGCAAATATTCGCGGAGTTATTAATTTTTAAAGTTGTGCGGGACTTTTGGATCACCCTGTATATAATAGTAATCTTTAGTAATATTTTTGATGATTCATCCACTGAATTTTCTTTTAAAAATACCTTTCATTTTAAACGGATATGAGAAATATATACTAAAAACACACAAGGACTATTGACCTTTTCTAAATGCACAATGACACAGGCCTTGATAAGAATATTGAATAAAGGTTCACGGATGTAATAATACTGTAGGTGTTTAGTGAACCTATGAACATAAGGTCTGTAGAAGTAAATATAAGCTTATGTCCATAGATCCACTGAACACCCCTAAGCCACCTTCCATAGAAATTGCAAGTCATTTAGGTCAAATATAGAAAGTAGTTCGACTTTGCATTTTAACGGGATTTTAGTTACATATCATTATATAAATTATTTATATAAAATAAAATGTATCTGAATGTGTGTTTCTGAATAATATACGAATATAAACAGAGGTTATTCCAAAAATAATGCCTGTTTGACCATAACTCGAAAAGTACTAAATATTTTCAATTAAAATAATTATATATATATGAATCAATTTTTTATGAATAGAATGGTGTATTTCTCTAAATTTTCTCCAGCGGAGTCTATACATTTCCTTCAGCGTTGAACCCACGCTGGATATCTATTTTTTAAATGATGCTGGAGATTTCTTTCTCAACCATTGTCTTTATGGTCCGTTTTTCTTCTTATATATCTTCAAACATTGTCTCTTCAGACCTTAATTTTCAGCTGTGTCAAATCTGGGCTGTATGGAGAGTGTGGAACCAGTGACTAACCCATTTGTCCAATAGCCTCTTAATATCATAACGTCTTAACCACAGGGGGTCTGTGGAAGGATGGTCCAAACCGTTGGCTTTCGGCCGCTACCACCCGGAATCGAATCCTGCATTTTTCTAATTATAAAAAATGCTCCAATGGCCCCCGATTTTTGCACAGATTCTACACCATCAGCGAGTGCGCCTAACCAAACGGGGCTCCGACACATTTATAGGTGTAAATTGCTTTTCACATGTGTAGACTTATGGTGCACCTACAGTAAAAGAAGTCGCCAATGATTACCATGACCTGTACCACGTGTATTTATGAATAATAATAATAAACGTCTTAACGTGACTAATATTTCAATATAATATATTTATAAGCCCCAAAAGCGCGATATATATTCATAATTAGAAGTTATTTAGTGTAATATTTCATTTTAAAAAATAAATCAACTTCACAGTCATCAGAAAAATATTGAATGGGGCCAAGCTATTCAGTTATAAACTCTCCATCCAATATTTGATATCATTTCAGGTAGTGTAGAATGAAGTTATTTATTGAAAATTAAAATCTCGATGAATTAATATATACAGTTATCAGCGTCATAATCAAGCAACAATTCTTAATCAATTCTGTCACCGTTTGCTTTGTGAATGGAATAAATACCCAAATATGGCCATTTCTCATAACCATCGGTGGTTCAGTGGTAGAATGCTCGCCTGCGACGAGGGCGCCCCGGGTTCGATTTCCCGGCCGATGAACTTTTTTTTTTACAATTTTGAAACTCATTTATATATTATACAAGAATGACATCCACGGCGACAATTTATAATTGTAACGAATAGTATTTGAATAAAAGCATTTATTCGGGTAAAACCCGGGCGTTGCCAGGGTCATTCGGCTAGTAGGTTATATTTATGAATATAGAATATATACGTGTTTATTAATCAACAAGGCACGACATTGAAATATTTGCGCCTATTACAAATGAAACAAACAAACCAATAAACAAATATAGAATGTATATATATTTGGAAAATTTATCGGGAGGAAATTACTTTAAAAAAGCATTGTGCTCCTCTCCTTTCAAATAAACGTCAAAACAAGGCGCCATCAAGACGTTGTAGCTTTGTCACCGACCCGAGGCCACTAGTTTGCGATTACTGTTAATAGATGGCGTATAGTTTTGACGTTTAATTTGACGGGAGAGAAGCCCGATGCTTATATACCAATATATGCCAATTATTATGTATCTAATTAAAAATATATCAATTTGAATATAAAGTAACTCTTTGAAATGTATAAATTAAATATAAATTATCACTAAATTCACTTTTTCCAATATGATTTACATATATCTAGTTTTCTCTAAATTTCGAACTTTAGGCTTAATATTTTCAGAATTATACTTATCTTTTCGTATCCCGGCGCTGCCACCATGTTTTATAATTTATGAAATTTAGGACTTCTCATGAAATAAAATGCAGATTTTTTTAAATGTGAGGGCTCTGATGATCGCTAGTTGGATTCGTTCCTAAAAGTGGACCTGGTCTAAGACGTAATATAAAAGTTTTTTTGAAGTGAGGACACAGTTTATGCTTAAAATAAATGTTGGTCGAATGTGAGACGCTATTTAATTATTATTTTAAGAGAGAATGAGGACTCAGGGTGGGTTATTATCCTTACGTGTTCATTAAAGAGGGATTGCAAAATTTAATTATTTTTTTACATCGTTTTTAAGATTAAAATATAAACTGCAATGTGTCTCTTTTAATGGTGTATACCGGTGAATTTATAAGTCCCTCAACACGCATACGATTCCACATATGTATTCCACATATTCCACATACGTATTCCAAGGATTTAAAGAAATTATATAAATAAATATTTAACACGATTCGTTTTCTATTTAGATTTTAAAATGTTACATAATATATATATATATGTGTTTTTGTCGGCTTACTGTTATAATATATTTTTATTGTAAGATAAATATTTGAAGGTGCAGTCGTGTAATATTGAAATAAAAGCAGAAGATTAATTATTTACTATCAAGTAGTTTTATTTTAAATTACCTGAATAAAATTACAATGAGACATTTTTCACAGTTATATAGAATTTATAAATTAATTCTAAATATATATATTATAATCTAAAAATGCAACAATTATATATAATTTTTAAATATACATTTTATTTTCCCATTCATTGACTATTTTACATTTTTATTATAGTTTTAGAATATGCTACTTTTAATATTGTTGTAATAGTTAACTTACGTATTTTTCTAAATTCACTAATATACTCACACACACAAAAGCCTTTATTAAGACACACTGGTCTTATAGAGATTCTCGCCGAAATTACAAGAGAGATAGGCCTGTGCAAGTGGTAAATATACAGAAGAAGAAAAAGAAAGATTATGTAAGTATGATATACAATACACATACATATATACAACATAACAACAAAAGCCCCCATTAAGACCCAAAGTCTTACAAAAGACTCGACTGCAGGATCCAAGAAGCAAAGTAAGAAAGAGATAAAGAAGTGAACAACAAGTAGTTTAGTAGTTAGTAGTTTTTCACTACTAAATTCACTAATATAGGATCAACTTTGTAAATTTTATATAACTGTGAAAATATTTAATGTGTAGTTTCTTTCAAGTGATTGAAAAGAACCTACTTGATAGTGAATAAATATTTTCTATTTTTCCGTTATCACGACTGCACCTTCTATTCATTATCTTTACAACAAAACATATTATTCATTAAACATATTTATTGTAAGGTAATAAAATAATATTTGTCTAAAAAATATAACGTAAAATTATTTTGCTATTGGGTGCATCAAAATAAATATCTTAATAAAAATATACAAAAGCATATAAGAGCTGGCTATAAATGTAGTATTTATTTCATCATAGGCAGCAATAGATTATATGAAATTAATTTCATTTTAAATAAATTAAATGTTACTGTTGTGTGGCTTATTACCACTATCACCACTAGTAAAGTGTTTTACTAGGTTTATTTGCATAATGCGCATCGTTCTGATGCATAAATAAAGGGAGAGATTCCTCTCTAGGTACATGTATGAAGGAGGACAAGGTGGAAGAGCTTCCCTTCCTAAGAACAACTGTTCATATTTAATCACTCAATTGTAAATAATATCATTTATCTTTGTTTAATTTCTCAGAAATGTTTGAAAGTATTGACTAAGTTTCAATAAAATATGTTGAATTGTCTATTGTCTCTGGATACATATATATATATGAAAAAACAATAGTAAAAAATAAATAAAAAATAAGTGGGTCAGGTGTTGATAATAAAAATAAAAATAAAATAAAAAATAAAAAAGGCATCTCCTGACCACGAGCACATGTGCTTTTTAGATGGCAGAGCGCCATCTAGTGAAGCAAAAATAAACTAAACGTTTATTTAGCTTGCTCCGTGATATTTGGCCAACCCAATTTCTTGATTTATCAAGAAAAGCCATCCACGAACGCGTTTCGCGCTGTTGGCGCTCGTCAGCGTGGAGAAGGCTTTTTTCATGTGTTAAGCGTCTTTACGCAAATTTGGCCTTAAATGCCCTTGAGTGGTTACAGCCTTCTCCACGCTGACGAGCGCCAATAGCGCGAAACGCGTTCGTGGATGGCTTTTCTTGATAAATCAAGAAATTGGGTTGGCCAAATATCACGGAGCAAGCTAAATAAACGTTTAGTTTATTTTTGCTTCACTAGATGGCGTTCTGCCATCTAAAAAGCACATGTGCTCGTGGTCAGGAGATCCATTTTTTATTTATATATATATATATAGATGGAAAATTTGCCGGGAGGAAATTAATCCATGGAAGCAATGGTCTCCTCTACCGTCAAAATTAACGTCAGAATCTGACGCCATCTATTGACCGTCGCCGCAACTAGCGGCATCGGGTCGGTGACAATGCCACAACACCAACTTTGGCAAACCGATAAGCGTCCACCTAGAGATCATGGTTTCGGTCTAATAATGGCCCTAGTCAGTCTAGGGCTAGATTTGGCCCAGCCACATTGCCAGCAAAACACCTCTTTGGTAGATTGTGAGAATTCCATGAGATCCCGTGTGGATCTCATGGAATGAAGTCCGCCCTAGACTGACGAGGGCCATTAGCCCGAAACCATGGTCTCTAGTTGGACGCTTATCGGTTTGCCAAATTTGGTGTTGTGGCTTTCTCACCGACCCGATGCCGCTAGTTGCGGCGACGGTCAATAGATGGCGTCAGATTCTGACGTTAATTTTGACGGGAGAGGCGACCATTGCTTCCATATATATATAAAAAAAGCAGGTGTTGGTTTTATAATCAAAAAATACATTTCCTGACCACGATCGCATGAGCTTTTTAGAATGCAGAGCGCCATCTAGTGGAACAGAAATCAACTAAACGTTGATTTAGCCTGTTTCTTGTATTTGGCCAAGCCATTTTCTTGACAAATCAAGAAAAGCCATTCACGAACGCCTGTCGGGCTTTTTAGCACTCGTCGTTTAGCATATTTACGTAAGTTTGTCCTTGCTCTTGGTTTCTAAAGAAGCCTCTGGGACCAAAACATTTTGGTCGTAGTGGTACAGCCTGCTCCACGCTGACGAGGGCCAACAGCCCGAAACGCGTTTGTGGATGGCTTTTCTTGATTTGTCAAGAAATTGGGTTGGCCAAATATCAGGGAACAGGCTAAATCAACGTTTAGTTGATTTTTGTTCCACTAGATGGCGCTCTGCCATCTAAAAAGCTCATATGCTCATGGTCAAGATATGCCTTTTTTATTTTAATATAGATATGAAAAAAATAAGAAATATATATTTATTGTATTAGGTCTGAGGTAGAAGCGGTAAACTCGAGTTCTCACCTATTTACACCATTAAATAAAACATATTTTCGACGGTTTTTCTTATTTTTATAAAATTGTACTTTATTTCTACAATGAATTATTATTCCCTCCATTCTCAGAAAAAAAAAATTAACTCTCAAATTTTAAATATACTAGTTAGTTGGTGTACATATACATATAACAAGTCAAATAAACTTATTGAAATTGTGATGAATATATATTTATTATTTTCTCTATGGATGGTCAATTGAAAGGTGGTCTGGGATGATGAGATGAACAAGACCAGGGATGATGATAGTCAGAGTTGGCTCTTCAAATTCACCAGAGAGTTGGTGTTTTGGAAAATTACCGAACTGAATGTGTTAGTCTGAGGAGAATGTCAAATGATGAAGCATTGAGAGATTTTTACATCACTCTATTTTAAATCCGGCTATTTCATCCGTTTATCAATCTTTGAGTGGTGAAGGCTACCATCCACAAGTACCAGCTTGGTCTTGATTTGGGTAACGCCAATCATTACATTGACTCTGGGGAAAGAGCTCTAGTTGTCCATCGTGACGGAGTCTTTACCACGGTAGGCACCAACAATGAAGATTTTGCCTGTATATATTAAATTGTTTTATATAAAGTATATTTTAAAAGTATTTATTTATGTAAAAAAGTAGCTTCAATCTAGCTCTCTCTACAGTAAAATATTCAACTCTACACAAATCCATTATATAAATATCGATAATTCATTAATTTCTTTTGCTTTGCTCATATTCAATAAAATATTCAATTTTCCTTCAAATTAATAAACAAATATTTAGAAAATTCACCTGTAAAAAGCAAACAAATATTATTTTTCAAAGGAAAAATATTAACTAATTTTCACTAAATTTTAATAAAATTCAATTTTATCTCATTATAGAAATTTCATTATTTTCATCTTTTTCTATTTAAAGTTTATTAATTTTCTTCGGGTTGTTTGTTAGTTAAGGTTTTATTATTTCTTACTTCTAAATTTGATTAAAGGATGTCTTTTGGAAAAAAAAGAAGGCGTCAGAGGAAGGAACTAATCAATGCTAGGTACGTCAAAATGATTTTAAAATTAAAGGCAGAAGCCGGGAAATTAGTCCAAAGTCAAAGAAAGGATTCGGAAAAATAACGAAGTTGCCTAATGAAAACGAATTTTTTTGAAGTAAATTTGAAGAGAGAGAAAATGAGAATTTTCACGGACACCTTGAAAGAAACAAAAGAAATATCTTTGAGACAAAAAAAAAAGAGAATAAAAAGTTATAACGAGTCAACTTTTCTTTCAACAAGTGTAAAAAAAAGGAATAGAAGATGACGTTTCAGATTTCTCCGGTAGGGGGAGCAATGTATTGATCGCAGCGCCACGTGCGCTGGCAGAGCTGGGATACATGTGCCATGGTGGAGGTCCGCAGAGCGACGTGAGCATGGAGCCTGCATGGAACACCACTCTAGACTGGAATGCTACTTCCAACTTGACCGATACTGGGGATGGAGAAAGAAAAGAAAAAGTTTACTGGGCTCTTGTTCTCGTCTTCCTGCCTGTCCTGGCAGCTTTTGGGAATGTGCTGGTGATCTTGAGTGTGCTCAAGGAACGAGGACTTCAGACTGTTACCAATTACTTCATTGTCAGCCTCGCCTTCGCTGATCTACTCGTCTCCGCCGTAGTGATGCCATTCGCTGTCTACGTCCTGGTAAGTTCCTGACATAATCTACAACACTACACATCATGTAGACTGAAATAGAACCCATCACAAAAAAATATTAAATGGTTGAGTCTTAACATTATGTCTAACAATCCAAAATTATTGACAATAAGAATGTCAATTTGTTTTACAACTATATAAATAATTCATTCATAAAACACGTTGAACTATAATGATTTTTATATTTTTAATTTACCAAGAATGACAATTTTGAACATACAAATCAGTTAAATACACAAAATTTGCCATATTTAAAACATTAAACTTTAATATTCCTCTTCAATATTATCAAATATCAAATTTTAAATTCAATAAACATTAACATAGGTATATATGCTTTTTTTTAATATAAAAATGGCATATATAAATCGTATATTAGAACATTTAACGATTTTCAGTTGACATATTTTATGTAGGTATATAAATTAATACTTTGAAGTTAAAGAGCTTAAAGTATAAGTAACATATTTTTATATGAGGACAATCATACAAATAAACAAGTTATAGCAGAAGAACATGATACATATAAACATTGTCCATAATTAATTCCATTAGTTAATGTAAGGCTTATATTTGCAAGGTTTTCTATTCATAATCTTATAATTACCATAAACATGTAACTCCAATTAGCATATTTCTTTAATTAGATGTGTAATAGGATCGAATAGAATATGGAGAGGTTATCAACATTGATTTGTTTATAAACTTTAACATTGAATTATTTTACATAACTTTTCCCTTTCCAGTAAGTAATTGGTGAAGTAAAGGAACTTATTCATAGGTTATTTGATTATAATATCAATGAGGTTAGGTTGAATCTCTTCATTAAATGTCCAGATGTTAATACATTTATTTTCTATAATCTGGTTTTAATATTGAAAGTTTTAACGTTAAATATTACAAATGAAATCTCTTTTTCTACGTATTTTACTTTAAGGAGAAACTAAATTTCTGAAAGCACATAACCAAACGGAGATTAACTCTCCTAGCTTCTCAAAGTTCAATCTCAATATCCCACAACTAACAATTTATTGAAACCCAAGATTTGTGAATCAAAGTTTCTGATAAATATGTAACCCACTTTAACAAATCTTTAGTACCTATATACAATTTTAGTGTGGCGCTAAAAGTTTTATTTTCAATCAATAGATGGCGTTTGGATAAGTTTGCAAATTTTGACATTTCTGAACAATATTCTTAATGCAAGGTAAATTTTGTTAATACTTATATATTAATAACAAAAATCAACCAATATTTACATACTCTTATATATTTTCATCGTTATATTTAATTTTAATTTATATAGTTTCTAGAACTAGCAATTATTGTCTGAGATGTTTAATTAGAAAATAAAACGTGTAACATAAGAGACCCACAAAAACAGTTTCTCATTTTCAGTTGCTATATCATACACAGCAATTATTGACATCCCAAAGATGGCGTTGGGAGAAGGATTTCGATATTCAGACAAGTCGCTTATATAAGATTTTTATTGTTTATTTTATTTGAAGATAGAATGGCCTGGTGGGGAACCCATTCTGTCTAGTAGAATATTTTTTAAATCACGTTTGGACAAAAAAGTATTTTGTGTTCGAAGAATCGTTCTAGAAATTAGAGAATTTTATATTAGTTTTTAGAGAAAGCGCATAAATCAGAAATTAATAGATTTATATAAGAATTTGAATTATATATATTATATACGTGTATATATAGCGCTAGTATATATAAATATATATATATAATATAGATCTTTTTATTTAATGTGAAATAAATTTTGCGATATTTTAGGAAATTTCGGAATATAATATTTAAAAATAACTTCTATATTATAAAAAGTTGATAAATTCGTATATATATATGTGAATAATTGGTTTAAAATTGTGTACCTTTACACATTATTAATTATATATGTAAATGTAAGTAGGTTTTAAAATCAAACTTTAAAAAGTTGATTATAATCTTGTAAAATTTCAAAGCACTCAATAAACTGTTAAAAAAACTCTTCAAAATTCTAAACAGACAGGTATTTTCAAACCATTGAAACATGTCTCTGTTCGGTAAATTAATTTCATTTAGAATTTGCAGAAACATTCCATCGGCTACTTTCCACTTTACACTAGCCATGGCACACTGGCATCTTATTTAAGGTGGTCTGGGAACCATTATTTAATTCTGTCCAGGGAAATTTTTAACGAATAAGTCGAAAAATAAGCGAAATATATGTTGTTTCACTATATTTGACAAGACGCCTTTTCAAAATTATTATAGTATTGTTTTTTAATCCATTTCAATTTATAATTTCCATTTTTACAAATTTCGAAATTCTTATTTAACATGTTATGTATTATATTAATTTTGTGTATACATAGCAACCTCTTTTAGCATTGACTTGAGTATTGAAGAATAAACTGTTATTTGTTTGAGGAATATACTGACTATATATGAAAACAATTTCTCAGTATTCCTTTCTATAACTTTGTATGATGGTTGAAACTATCTCTGAAAATGAACATAACTGGAAGAGAAATCAGTTTAAAGACGGATGAATCCGCAAACCATTACCTTGTATAACAATAATTATAGCTTATAGAAAAATATATTTATTCTTCGGAACTTACTCTGTGGAAGTCTATTTTTGTTTAGAAACACGATTGAATTACTAGAGACGATATCAGCACAACGAGAATTTTCGATAACTCTAAATCTTTACTTCATCGTATAGGTGAATTCGAATATTTTGCAAATCTGTTACTTCGGAAAAGTAAAATATTTTACAATACATATAAATAATAACAGCTTCCAAGGGTGAGTTACTTTCTTTATTGTATATTTATATCAAGTTTTCATTGCAATATATAAGTATTAGTTTCAAATAAAGTAAAGCACGAAGGAAGATGAGTTTCTTTTTAATAAACGCGAGCGAGCTTTCGGGCCACACGCCCTTCTACTGACAAAAACTAAGAGATTCAAAGAGATACAAGCCTATTTATACTATGGTAAGCAATATTTTAGCATATTTACATTTTTTTATTATAGACGGAGAAACAAAATACAACTATAATTACAAATTAAGGTATGCAAATATAGGAAAAAAGACAATGAGGTAAATTCTAAATCTGACACATTAGGGAAGACCGGAATATCACTGTGAATGGAAGAGAGAATAAACAGAATGAACACGTCAGGACAGGAATATTTTATAAATATCTGGAATGTCTATTTTCTATTAAAACAGTCGCTTAAATATTAGTTTTAAAAAAGATTAAGAGAAACATTTTATATAACTTGTACTTCTGTGGAAAGGTTTGTGATACCTGAGAGCTCAGGATGGATATAAAATAACCTTCGGAAGCCGTTTTATTTATTATTTATAAATTAATGTAAATGCCTTAACTTTATCTCTAATTTATTTATCCATATATTTCAAAGGTCTTAATACGTATAATGAAATTAAAATAAATATAATAATGAGAATGTATTATCACCAATTTGAATTGTGCAATATTCAAAATTCAAAGTGATAAGTATTTTTTATATTATTTAAATAATAAGAACGATTTTATAACGTACTATATTGAGTAACCCTCGCTTATTTCTAGCAAACGAACCTGCACTATCGAAGTTTGTCGGTTCGCACCTTGTATTAATATGAGATATATATATATTAAATTATATATATAAATAATATAACAATTACAGGCTTGTTTAGTTACATTATATGATATAGAATTATATATTGTTCCAAAATTACTTTATTAGGTAACGCTCAAAAAGAGCAACCTAGTTTATTGATAATTGCAACAATGAATAATATATGTGAGGTTATTCACATATTAAACAAAGTGTAACGCGAGATTCGGTCCCGGTTCATGATTGTCTGGAATCGAGGGTGTTACCCACTCGTCCACCCTGAATTATATATATATAAATTACTATATTATTGACAATAATATACTATATATATTTGATACTTTATCAATAAATTGGAAAATATTCTGGTATATACCCAAATCAACGTTTAGTTAGACATATATTCCGCTAAATGGCACTTTGGTAAGGACATGCCCCGAGAGATTTCTCATGTAATTTATATAAAATATCATAACATTTTCTCCTATAACAATTATTTTCTTTATAAATATCTTTCAATCTACACTTATATTATCATTAAAGGCTTACTTGTATAATCATAGCAACTATGTTTATGATGTGCGGTGGTTGGAATTTACAGAATAAGATGAACATGATATGAATGGGTGTGTATTTCTTATAACCTTAATATAAATGTTCTAGTCATAATATAAAAACTAAAGATGTGAATTAATAATATCTATATAACAAATAGCTGTCAAAATTAATGCAAAACCAACCTTTGATATTTATTTCACTTGGGAAAATATCGTTTGCCTATATCACAATGCCTTTAAAATACAAATAATACAGTAATATATTTGCACATCAAATATTCTAGCGAATATATTTTACATATCTACCTTCTCAGATATTTAAATATTATTTATATTTATTTAATATAGGACAAACCATTCGGGATGATGATATTGATATGTAAAGGAGGTCGTGCCATTTTAAAACATCATTTTTGATCTTTTTCTCTGACAATGTGTGTCTGAAAAGCTTCCGCTTGATCTTTCTCTGAGCAGTTAAACAGCTACTCTCTGTGCACTTTATAGTTAGAATATAATTCGGTTATAGATTTAATAAATATAATATATAGCAAAATTCTCAGAAAAACGGAGAAATGTTGCTTTTATTGTAAACAAAACACTAACTTCAAACACTTTACGGTTCTTCTACCAGTTTAACTTAAAGTAACCTTAAGAAAAAGTCAATTTTATAAATAAAATATATATATAATTTCCAACTAAATCTAAATAACATAAGATTAAACATAAATGCTCAAAATGATTATTTATAAATGAGTTGAAATTGAGAATTCAGTAATATAGAAAATAATAAAATAAAAAAAAAAAAATTGAAACGGTTTATTAAATGAAGGATAGTTATATTTCTCATAATATAGATCTTCATACTAGTCAGAGACATCAAACCTTCTGTTTGTACTATCGAGTTTTCGCGATAAAGGCTTATAGGATTAATATTTAGTGCTTGCTTTTTTAATATTGCTGTAATGGGCTATTGCTTGATTGAAGTTGAAGGAATGACGGGGGGCAATATGTATGCGTTGAACGGTTATTTTGGTTATGAAGACAGCTTAGTCGTACCTATCAATCTACCCGTTCTCCCCAACATAGGATTCATTACATTCTGACACAAGATTGAGTAGATGGCATTGGACTTGTTCAAGGGGTCTGACGGTTTGTTTTTAGTGATTGGATTTCTGAGTTTGTTGCCTATGTCAGGAGTGTAACTAAATTATATATTGCAAGTGTAAGGTGAAAGGTTCTCGGTCTGATAATGTTTGTTAGAATGACTATTTATTTCCAGTTTGATAAACATTTTTTTAATACATAGAGTTTCTCTTGACTTCAACACACTTGGTACAGAATTTCTCTGATATTAGTATTCCTTCCGTAAATTAAGCCTGAAAGGCTTTTAATATATGCGTTTATAGCCTTGTAAATCTCTTTATTGGGGGGACGCGAAGCGCTTTCCAGAAATATATTTCTTCAGGTGTGGGAAGAGATGGATGTCTGAATGTGTCAAATCAGGATAATAGAGGTTGGTCGAACAAAATTTACCTCATCCTGAAGTTTTCTCATTGCCTAAATACCTTATGAGTAGGTGCGTTATACCAGTTAAATATGATTTTTTTGTTTCTCAAGCTAGGCCTCTTTTCGCGAATTTTGACACCTAACTGGTCAAGAAGATTAGAGTAATATTCACCTGTGATAGATCTGCCTCTATATCAATTAAGATAATATCTTTGACATTCCAAAACACACTAGCCATGACCTTTCCGGCAGATGCGATCGACTTCGTTTTCTTTGGCCGGCTTCCACCCACTGTTTCGACTGCTGTTTGGGTTCTGGCGGGTAGTGGTTCCTACTTTATAACAGATGAAATTGAAGGAGAAGAATCCCCGTAAACCTTTGTCAATTCCATATGAATTTATTCAGGGCTTACTTTTTTTTAAATCATTTTATTTGCGATCTAACGTTGTGGTCCACTACATCATCCCAAACACGATGCGACGTCAGCCATCTCTGTCTTGAGCTCGATGTATCATTTCGGCGACCCTCAAGTCAATTGGTTTTTTAGGGGTTAAACCATCCAAAACGAGTAATTTAATGACTGCATAATATTCAGGTTTAACTATATATATATTTTTTCTATATATGTTCCATCTTATGCAAAGGATGTCATCTATGTAACGATTCCAGAAATTGATATTGAGATTTTGATTGGCATTAATCCAATAATCTATTCTAAACATTATTTTTTACTCTAATACTGTCGAAAGGGAACTGCGATCAGGGATCCTTTATTATTCCGGAATAACTATTTATCAAATGAAATATATATTCATGTTTAGGCATGACTCTGTGAGTTGTTCCACCCTTTGTTTGCTAAAAGTGTCAATATTTAGAGTGTCAATATGTGAGTATGATTCTAACGCTCTATATTATGATAGGATGTGGTAGGCTGAGATTCAATGAGATGGCGTCAAAAAAAAAAAATACAGATTACATACAGGGATCAGGGATGATATTATTCAGCTCTTTTATGAAAGACAGTTGTTAGAGATTGAGTAACTGTTAACCTGATTCTTCAACAAAGGGGACAAATACGAAACTGAAACTTTGATAGTGGGACTACTGGGGATAGAGGCTATCCTATTATAGAACGTAAAGGATTCGCTTGGGGATCTTCAGCAAGCCATAGATGTAAGGATACAAAAATATACTTGAGGAGAATAGCTTAAACTCTTCTGATTTCATAGCCTGGTTTCTTTCCAGGGCATCAAATCTTCTTTTGAAGTTGGAATATACAGCTGCTTTGTAGGATGATAACAAATCGAGACACGATGCCAGGACTATATATAATGCTCATTGTAGAAGGGAGAATGTTTTCTTAATAAAGGAGAGTGGGTTGTAATTTGAAGTTTTTCTTATTATAAGATTGACTTCTCAAACGGAGGTTGAGGCATTGAGGTATCACTTGCCACTTGTAGTGACTTCTCACGAACTCTCATCTTATAGCATTCTACTCAATCATTATATTCAATCTACTCTCTTTATTTAATTAATTGTACCGAATTTCAACCGAAATTAATTATCGAAATTCAACTATATTATCCAATGAGCGGTTCTGTATAAATATATCTTTGTGATCTTACATAAATGCGTCTTTCAATCTCTAAAATAATTCATTTATAACGTACGGATCTTCTTTCAACAGCAATGGAATGTATTATTCTATTTCAACAAGATTACACATATATATTATTATGGTAGTATCACACAAACAGAAGCTATCATGTAGATTTCAAAAACGTATTTTTTAAATAAAACTAAACAGGAAGGAGAAAAGGAACATACATAAAAAGCGATGCAAGTTACACAATATTGGAAGAATAAAAACATAGGCGCCGTTTTGAGTTGGTTCATCTCTTGTGTAATGGGTAATTCTATCTCTCATCATTAATGCGTGCTTCTTATAAGATTATTAGGTCAATATAATTCACTTCAAATAATTTACCAAATTATTTCCTTAGAATTTATTAAATATAAAAATTATAAACGTCAGAAATGCGCTTCTTTATTCGTGAAAAATATGCAAGCTTTAGGATCTTTACAAGCTATGCCTGTGAAAGAATTGTAAAGATCCGGAATCTTGGAAATTTTTCACGAATAAAAAAAACACATTGATACCGTTTATATTTTAATATTATTTCAGTTTTCTCTTCTAATGGAATATTAGCATTTATTCATAATACAAAGTATTTGTTTAAAAAAAAAAAGGAAGGAGAAGGCCGGGAAATGGTTTTTAAAGAAAGTTTAATTGATTATGCTCAAATTTTACATAAACTTAAAGCAGCTTACTTTACATACTCAAACACAACAATGGTAGCAATTATTATATACAGCGGTCAATTGGTCAAAAAATAAAAGAAGAGTAAAATGTTGAAATTGATTATTCCAACAGTATTCAGCAGCAATGACGTTTTAAAAAAGATACTATTAACTTGAAAAATCATATTGTATATAAAACGAGTAAAGTTAAAAATAAAGAATTTATATGTTTGGCGTTATAAAAATAATTATCATAAATAAATATAAATTAATTTATAAATATTTTTTCATGCCACAATTTTCCTATAAGCGATCCTGAACGCTAAGAAATGTATAAACACAATTTCAACGCTGAATTCAATTACATATTAACTTGAAAACTGATGTATAAACTAACTATTCTGATTCAATTCTTTATATTTTCGATATGAATAAACTCTTAAATGACCTATAAGATACAACGACACAAATATAACAACTATAAAGTAAAATTGTTAATAATAATAAATAAATTAATATAAAATGTATTTATATTCTATATATATTCGTATAATATTCTATTAATTGCTTTCGAATTCCTTCATATCTGCCTCTTCATTTAATTTCTTCTTCTGTAATTAGGTCCAGCCCAAACAATTAGCAGAATCCCGGATGAATATATTAACACAAGCAGTCGCCTCCCAAGTTTGACTAATGAGACTCTTAATTTAATTAACTTCTTATTGTCCAATGTACACACGATACCAAGTCTCAAGTAGACAAGAT
>CP092873.1:43837270-43937172 GCA_030710605.1 Cordylochernes scorpioides | reverse complement strand
TCGAATATCTTCTATATATGATGAACATGAACACATATAGATATATTTATATAAAAAGGAGTACCTGGATCTGTAAAGAAAACATTGTTTTTTTTCCTTTACAGATTCAGGTACGCCCTTTTTTATATAAACTTATTTAATGGATCGCCTTTTGACTCAAACATCTAGATATAGCATAAATAAAACGACTATAATTGCACATAGTAAGATAATTAAAATGTCAAATTAATAAAATATATATAAAAAATGAAGTGTGATGACCAATTAGTGAAATAAACACCGTAGGAATATTCAGGGCCAACTTTATCAAGCGACACTTCTACAATTATTCGGTGACTTGGTATTTTTCTATGTAATTAGTTATTGTCCCCAATTACACATGATTAATTGTTCTTAATTTTTTGGATAAAAAAGAGATAGCTAATTATCTTCTGACACGCAGAAAATTATACAGAGAGTGAATTTTTAAAAAATATCTTCTGGAACGTTAAATTAGATCATCTCTCACTTTTTATTTATAACTCGGATAGTTTGTTTATTTGTGACCACGTCTTTATTCTGTATAAAATATATATATACGCTATTCATCAAATTCAACCTCAATACACCTTTTACTAGATTGGTCTGTTTTAAAATACTACAGAATCGAAAATAATTTAATAGTAACTGACCCAAGTATTTTTATTACCAGTGAAGAAATGTATACTAAATTCAAAACCTTTTGTAGATATATTTTAAATTATATAGCAACAAATATCTTTTAAGAAACTGATAATTTATATTATGCTGATATGCGCATTGGCAGACACTTCTTTCTTTTGTATTTAGTTCTTTTTCTCGTTTTTTTCTCTCTTTCTCATTGTTAACATAATGACTATCCTATTCACAGCCTATATTTATTGTATATACGAGGGCCATCCAATAAATAAGTTTCCGTTTTTTTTTCTGCGAACGAAACGGTGTAAAAATTAGTTTGTAGTGTAAGAAATGGTCACTAGAATACGTTGGAAGCGCGTGACCTTCAAAATCACGCTACTCGTACGTCCAAGTCCGTAGCGCTTCAGTTTCATGGAGCTACCACTGGTGAACGTATCCACTTGCGAACTCCGTTCTGTAATTCGTTTTTTCAAGGCGAAAAATGAAACTGCGGTCAATATTCATCGCAATTTAGTGTCAGTGGATGGTGAAGGATGTATGAGCATCCAAATGGTTCGCCGATGGCTTTCATGGTTCTTGGAAGGACGGCAAAACGTGCATGATGACGAGCCAAGCGGCAGGCCCATTACTGCTACGGACAATGCAGCCGTTGCTGCTGTTCGGAATGTGGTGGAAGCAGATCGCCGCGTCACCATTGACGAAATAATGATTCGACTGACTCCTGGAATCGAAATTGGACGCTCTTCGATTGGAACAATCATGTCAGATGTTTTGAATTTTCGCAAAGTCTGCGCAAGATGGGTCCCGCGTTTGCTCTCGGTAAATCACAAGCAACAACGGATGGAGGCAGCCCGAGCTTTCCCGGAAATGCATCAAAGAGATGGAGATAAACTGTTTTCTCGTATTGTCACTGGAGATGAAAGCTGGGTGCATCATTCAACTCCAGAAACAAAACGACAAAGCATGGTGTGGAAGAAGCCTGAGGAAAGTGCACCAAAAAAGGAGAAGATCACAATCTCTGCAGGCAAAGTTATGGCTATCGTCTTTAGGGACTGTAAGGGTGTTTTATTGGTTTACTACCTGCCCCTAAACACTACGGTTAACGCTGCGAGGTACTGCGAAGTCCTCACTAAACTCAGAGCTGCAATAAAACGGAAACGTCCTGGAATTTTGTCTCGGAAAGTGTTACTCGTCCATGACAATACTCGCCCTCACGCAGCTCGAACGACCCAAACGTTGCTGGAAAACTTCAAATGGAAAATTTTTACACATATACCTTATTCTCCGGATCTTGCCCCAAGCGACTTTCATCTTTTTCCAGCACTCAAGTTGCACCTTGGAGGCAAGCACTTTGCGAATGATGACGAAGTGCAGGCGGAGGCGAACCACTGGCTACGAAGACAGGACACGGCTTGGTACAACAGTGATATAAAAATTGCTACGATGGTACCAAAAATGTTTGGACAGAAATGGTGATTATGTAGAGAAGTAGTCTATGAGTTGTATAATGAAAATAAAATAACTGCCTAATTGTAAATAATGTTGTTAATTTGTTAAAAAAAATAGGGAAACTTATTCATTGGATGGTCCTCGTATATGTATAGACAAATGTAAAAGCATACATGTATGACAGCGCAAGTGTCCCTAGGGGGACATAGCGCTTTAAATTGAAATAAAATAAAATTAATTCATTACAATCAGTAGCTACCTTTTTTGTACAATGGATACAATATGAACGTAATATATTTCTTAATATAATATTAAATGTGTATAATTAAATTTTAATAAGATAATTCTAAGTATATAATTTTCTATGAATATGCAATATAGGTAATTATTTGTAACAACACACACTGCCTCGAGGATAAGTTTCTTTCTTTATTTAAACGATCTCTTAAGCTTTCGGGTATCACAAAACCTTCTACAGTAGTATATAGCCAAGAATGGTTCAGAGGATTCTATTTTCCGAATAGGCAATTATAAATGGTATCAGTTGTATGAGGCAATTTTGGAATTTAGAATGATTGTTTTTTAGTGACTCAAGGTTTTACAACTTACCAAAGAATATCAATAATTGTTTTACATTTTTTAGTATTTTATTTGATTCGATATCATTTCTGCAGAAGATTCGATAAGAATTGACCATAATTTTACTTTTAAATATTTTGTATTTATTTAATGTCGTGTTCTACGACAAGAATTAACACGAGACGATTTCACACAAAAGAAACTCTACTTTATTACTTTCTTGACCTATATATATACATCGCGCTACTCGCGGACATGCAAATATACAAGTAAAAATATACAAAACAAATCAATATCATGCAAATGTCGCGAGGTATGCGACAGACTCCCCCTCCATGATCTCTCATCACTCCTGTGATGGGATTCCTTTGAAGGTCTCTTATTTCGTTGAAGATCTGAAGACCCAGAGGTATCGTCTGAAGGCTTAGAAGTATCGTCTGCAGGTTTAGAACAGTCATAGGGTTGGATGTATTTGCTGGCCTGAGGAGCTTTCTTCAAGACA
This sequence comes from Cordylochernes scorpioides, assembly GCA_030710605.1. NCBI lineage: Eukaryota > Metazoa > Arthropoda > Arachnida > Pseudoscorpiones > Chernetidae > Cordylochernes > Cordylochernes scorpioides. The sequence continues at coordinate 43,933,985 of CP092873.1, read as the reverse complement.
ACTAGCCAGAAATATGTGACTCCCAACTCATCCAAGTCTTCAGTTTCTAAATGAGCATTTTGACTTTCTTCAACGGCAATCTGCGTTGATGTCTCCTCAATGAATTCATTATGTATTTCACAAGCGGAGTTAAATTTTCGCATTCCATTATGGGTCCAAATTAGCTGAGAAACATTCTCGTAAAAAACATTCGGATTAGGATCATCATTCTCCATAAGTCGAGATATCTCAAAATCTTTCAACTTGACAATGCAGTTGTTGGTTGGGATTTCATAATTCTCTCCATATTCAGGATGAAAAAAGACAAAATGAGATAAATTCAAATCATGTAAATCCAAACGTTTTAGCGCTTCTCTAGTCTGGTTACACCACATCATACTACGATCGTGCTTGAAAACATGCTGGTAAAAAAACAGAAGGTTCGTCTTCATTGCCAACGAATAACATGGGATTAGTCCACTTAGGAATCATGTCATATAAATGTCCTATAGATGTTGGTTTACCTACGTCTTTAAGATATGCCAAATCTTTTAAGATTTGAATCAAACCCTCATACAGTTGTAGACATGTAGTTACTCTTGGCAGTTCAGGTAGTGTTGCACGAAGTTCCAAACTCATATTTATCATTTCAAAGTAGAGTCCACTCAGCATAAATAGATTCTTTCTTGAATACTCAATTGGACATGGTCTCTTTCCATATTTACTAATCATCCTTTGTCTATAATCTATATCCTCAATACACCTGGCATTCCCAAAATCGATTACTTTAGCAATATATCCAAGAGTTGGGATCTTAATCTTTCTTGAAGCTACTTCATATTTGATTAGTTTCTCTTCTGTTTCTGCAACTAGAACATTGTTAATATGAAAATCATCATATAAAAGTTCAATTTCCTCTTCACCAATTGCAAAAACTATACAAATCTGGCGAAATAATACTAATAAATCCTCACATGAAAATCTCGATTTGTTAGCCGTTTTGAGAGTTTTTCCTCCATATTCCATTAAGAAAACAAAATAAGTTTTTCGTTCTCCTTCACAATAGTAAGGCCATGGTTTTCCTTTTTCACCGCTTGTTTGAAACGAATAGATTCCTTTCTTGAGAGTTTCCAACAGAGTATCGTAACAGGGTAGCTCTCTCAAAGCTCTTCTCAATAACTTCATGTCTTTGGTGATGGCGTTTCTATTATTCCAGGTGGTGGGAGGCTCAACTCCTTTGGAGGTGCTTCTTCGCCGGTACCAGGCTTTGGTTCTTTTTGCCAGTACCAGACTCCTTAGAAGGTTCTTTTTCTCCAGCATGGGTGTCAGGGACATCAATAATGCAATCAGAAAGTTTTTCTGTATTCTCTGAATCTCTGTCAATTTCCCCAGCTTGAGTGTTAGGAACATCAATAACGCAATCAGAAATTTCTTCTGTATTCCCTGTATTATTGTCAATTTCCCCAGCTTGAGTGAAAGTGGCATCATCAAGATCACAAAGTCCTGCATTATCTGAATCAATACCAGCAATAACATCTACCTCTTTCGTAATAGGCTCTGCACTATCAGTTCCTATAACTGACTTTTTATCAACTTGAGCTTTTTCACTTTCTTCAACTTCAACATAATTTTTTTTAACTTCAGCCTTTTCACTTTCATCTGCTTCAACGGATTTTTTCTCAACTTCGGCTTTTTCACTTTCTTCCGTTTCTACAACTGAATTTTTCTCAACTTCGGCTTTTTCATTTTCTTCAGCAACAGAATTTTTCTCAATTTGAGCTTTTTCACTTTCTTCAACTTCAACAGAATTTTTTTCAACTTCAGCCTTTTCACTTTCTTCAGTTTCTACAACTGAATTTTTCTCAACTTCGGATTTTTCATTTTCTTCAACAACAGACTTTTTTTCAACGTCAGCCTTTTCACCTTCTTCAGTTTCTACAACTGAATTTTTCTTAACTTGAGATTTTTCACTTTCTTCAAGTTCGAAAAATAAGTCCATGATCAAACGTTGCTGCTTCACCATCGTCCTGATTTCAGATTTTTCAAGACTTCTTAGAGACTCAATATTTGCCTCTTCTTTCTCTTCTTTCTCTTTTCCACAAAGAATGCTCATCATCAAGCTTTGTTGCTCCACCATTTCCCTGAGGAGACTTTCCATGGTCGATCCTGCCGGCTGCGCCATATTGTCGTGTTCTACGACAAGAATTAACACGAGACGATTTCACACAAAAGAAACTCTACTTTATTACTTTCTTGACCTATATATATACATCGCGCTACTCGCGGACATGCAAATATACAAGTAAAAATATACAAAACAAATCAATATCATGCAAATGTCGCGAGGTATGCGACATTTAAGTTTTCGAATATTTAATGGATATATCAAAACAAAATGTCACAAATGGTAAATAGTTATATGCTGTAAATAGCTCTAAATTTCTGTTCTTAACTGTGATGTTCACTAATATTCATTATAGGGTAATTGAATCGTTAATTAACTGACAAATACGTTAATAATTTCTATTATAATGGCTGAAATAATATTAAAATTACTGTAAAAGCTCCCAAACATGTGTATGCATGCAAATATCCAAGACGGATTTCGCGTGCTTTGTAAATGATAATAAATAAAATAAAAACTACAAATTGTTTATTCTAAAAATATACAGGAGTTAGTTGAGCAGGTCTTTTTTATTCTATTAATAATTTCATTTCAATCTTTACCACAACCAATAATTTTCATAATCTGCCTATTTCTATATAATTAAATAAGCATAAATAGTAAAAGTTAAAATGTAATTTATTAAAATGAATACTAATATTAAAAATGTAAATACGCACAGCTCTCATATAAAATTGTACACAGAATCCTAAAATTGCCTCAGCGTTCTAAGGCTAGTCGAAGACCGTTTTGTTTTCGAAGGCTTTCTAACTTTTAGAACTTTATTGAAGGTTTAGTAGTCCATGTGGTGATATGTCCGAATATTATCCCAGTGATTCTTATAATTTTAAACTAAAATTATGTATTGTACATTGCACAAATTTATAGGGATATAGAAGATGAACAATCATTTGGAATAAATATGTAAATTATCTTTAATTAAAAAGGCATATATTGGTAAAATAAAAGATATTTGATCCAATATATGCCTTTTTAATTAAAGATTTATTTATGGATTGCTCGATTTTCAAAAAATATATATAAATTATCATATATATTCTTTGGATAATAGTAAAAATGACATGTTGATATAAAAGAAAATATTTTTCCTGGGGAAAATTTCATGAAGAGTATTTTTATGAAGGTAAGTGGATTATTTACCAGTTTTACAGAATATATGTTGAGAAACAGTTAATTATTTGACATATAATTCCTTTGACAATTTGTTGACTTTGCCTAGAATTTTTAAAAATAATTATCTCAAGAGAAGATTGATCAAAATTATCTAATTGATTCCTAAGAGAGAGAGAGAGAGAGAGCAAACAAAATAAAATAAACATAACAATTGAAACAATGAGAAACCCCTCTTCTTCTTCTATTTAGCGCCTATTTTCTTGTAATCTTACACACATACTCTGTGGTAAAAAATAATTAATTAAACTTGAATTATTTTATCACTAGCTTTCGGACTAACATATCCCCTTCAACAAGAGCAACTATAAGTATAACTTCCAGCTAAATATAGGCGCGTATAGTTAGCTGGAAGTTATACTTCTAGATAAACCTGTTGAAAGGTATGTTATCTCGAAAACAAAAGAAATAAAAATGATGAAAGAAAAAATGTGTAAAATATTAGACACAATATTTGAAAACAAAATCAAAATATTTTGAATAAAAATCAATAATTATATTTCTTTATCTCATATTTTCAATAATTCGTAATCAAATTTGAAAAAATTATTAAATCATATATGTTTTTTCTTTCATTGACATATATACAATGGGATCTTTAAATAACATCCTTATATTTACGAAATATATAATCAGAATCATTATATGAATATATAAAGATATATATTTAACAACATTTGTACACAAACCGTCCTAAATTGACACAGTGTACCACAAGCTAGGAATGTATATAGATCCGGTAGGCAGCAGCGCTATGCAATTACTCAGGTGAGGTAGAAAAAGAAGGATTCCGTGATCATCCAATCCATTTCCTTTACTTCCTAATCCCCACTTCTCGTGAGCCTTTCTATCAAACTAACTTTACTGTCTCCCGATATAGGTTTCACACACCCCACCTTTTATATTCAATGTATGGAAATATACAATTCATCTTATTTCTATTTATAAAACGATGTGAGTCTTTCTCTTTAAATATTATGGGTATTACTATATATATCTATTAATAAATAAAATACAATATCAAGGTTTTTTCTTTGATTTAAGCTAAATCACTTGGGTATGTGAGGCGTTTTGCCCCTAGAAATATTGTTTGAATAATAAATTTAGATCCAATATATGCCTTTTATCTATTTATAAATATTATTATGGATTGCTCAATCTTTCAAATGATTATCATATATGTATGTTTAGAATTAAATTTGTAAATATTTTTTATTCTAAGTTCTAATTTGTTTGTTTCCTCTGTGATAGTAACAAATATTTCAATATTGCGCCTGGTTTATTAATAAATAAATAAATGGATGTTCCCTACCTGGACGAGTGGGTAACCCCCTCGATTCCCGACAGTCATGAACCGGGATTAAATCCCGTGTTAAAATTTGTTTAATATGTGATTAACCTTCACATATTATTAATTGTTCAATTATCATGAACTAGGTTGCTCTTGCTGAGCGGTACCTATATATGTGATTTGAACCAGAACCAGAGTATTTTTCTAGGATCACGAGAAAATAGTCGCTAACCTTAGAAGAAATAAATTGTTGTTTACTATAGTAACAAGTTGTTCTTTTGTTTGTTCTCTCGCATTTAAACCAATAAAAATAATTTTTAATCTTCTAGGGTTCGGCATCTTTAAAATACCTAAGCAAAATCAACAAATATTAATATATTTTGAGTCAAAAGGCGATCCATTAATTAATATTATATAAAAGGGCGTACCTGGATCTGTAAAGAAAAAAAAACAATTTTTTTCTTAAAATATTTCGAGAGATTGCTCCCTCTTAAGAAATTTTATTTTTCTTTACAGATCCAGGTACGCCCTTTTATATAATATTAATATATTTATGAGTTTTCTATTAACCACAATCAAGTTTCTATATAAAGATAAATCAAGGATCAAGTTAAATAAACGTTTAGCCATCTAGAAAAGCTCATGTGAGCCTGGTCAGGATATGCTTCTTTTGTTTTTAATATCAACACCTGACCTATTTTATATCTTTTATTATTTTTTCACATAGAGACAAATATAGGAAAAAAATATTGTTTTGAATAAATATAAAATTTTCTGCATTTTTCTATATTGTAATTATACTGAAGCAAGTTATTAATGTGGAAAATGAACTCACTTCTTACTTTCAAAAGGAAGTGAAACAAATAAATTTCACAGATATTATGAGCTGTGTATATTCAGATGAAAATTCCATAGCATTCCTTGATAAATTCGAAGAGGACCAGTCTGAACATTATAGTTTCTGCCTATCGTCATCACCAATACACAAGAGCAGCTATAAGATATTCTATAGAAGGAAAACGCCAAACCGGCTAAATCTACCCAAAAGGCTGTTTTGGTTGGTGGAGTATTGATAGCTAGCAGATGTAATGTCATAAAACTTTGTATTATTGCAGTAAAATCTTATTTTATGCTTAAAAGGACACACCACAATGTATTTTCTCAATCTAATTGCCGTTTTTGTCATTTTTAGAAAATTGATTAAGAGTAAAATGTAATTATATTCGCATAATGTTCTATGCCATTGATTATACAAGGTTTCTATAACCTATAATTATAACATATAATTTGAATATATGAAATAAAAGATGTCTGTATGTTTCCTTTTAATGGTGTGTATATTTCAATTAGAATAAAATATTATTTGTAATTATTTGTTTCGAAAATATGTATTAATGCCATTTTGTCCCTTATACTAAAAGTTAATTGTGAAAATTTGAAAAATAAAATAAAAAAGGTAAACACAATGGTTTCAATTAATATCATTAATTTACAAAGCTATTTTTTAAAAATATTATTTTACCGAGTTAGATGATTAGCTAATAATCTAACTTTAATTCAACACTTCCTTTAATTCAACCGAAAGCTCTGATCCCTTGGGGTGTTGAATTGAAGAGGTTTTTAACTGTACTTGATGATTAATAGTTTATTAGTGAACAAAAATAAGAAACTATAGGCATTAGTGCCTATGTCTAAAAATATATATTTAAAATGAAAAAAGAAGAAAAATTTTAACAAATCAGAAAATAAAATTACAAACAACACAACTATATCGCAGATAAGACAGCATATAAAATGAATTAATTCATTTAAAGGACCTTATTAAAAAATAAATTTCTAGTTTTATATCGACGCATGATAATTTGACCATGTTTTGATGTCCTGAACTATGGCCTTTCATATAACAAACTGTAATTCGAAACTATCGATATTTCGACACTTCCGATAATTCGACCATTGTAAAATTCAAATTTACACAGTTGATTGCTGTTTAAATACAACTTTACCGGTTAAAAGGTATCACAGAGGCGACGGCGGCTACTGAAACTGTACAAAATTTAGGTATAAAGAAATGGGAAAAATTAGTCAATAAAGAGAAGACCAAAATCAAAATAATTGATAATAAATAATTTATTAGTGAACAAATAATACAAAAAATAAATCCTTTCAGGTGAGAAACTATAGGCATTGGTTAAATCTATATAAATGTAATTAAAATTTAAAAATATAAGAAAATAAATCAGAAAAAAAAGAAGTTACTAACTATATTGCAGAGGATATAACTTATAAAATGAATTAAGCTAAAGGAATAATTAAAAATAAATTTCTATTTTTATTCATACATGGGTTCAACTTTATATGTATGCTATCCAAAGTTCGAACACGTGAAAAAGCCACATAGAGATGTCCATGCGTAAACACAGGCTCTTGTAGCAAGAACTCAAAGATTTGGCTTTGAGCCTTATTTATAGTCATAGCAAAAGCCAACTTTAGTGAAAACTAATGCCTCTTCAGAATGAAGGGAATGTTGATATCTGAAGGAGCCAAAGATATTTTTGACACCAATACAGTGTGTCTAACAATGGTCAGTATTTGTACTTCAAGGACATGAGAGCACATGCACTGTATCACCATACGTTTCCCATTGTAAAGACCCTGCTTAGGGTTAAAATTTCTAAGAAGCATAACAATAGCACCAACCTAGAGTTTAACTGGTGTGGAGGCATTCTTCTGGGAGTAAGGCTATTGAGAAATTCAGTAGGAAATTATTTCGCTCCTCCATAACCTTACATCCACACTGTTAACATTGAGGAAACACTGACACATGTTTGGTAAGCATTTTCAAGAAAGATTCTATAGGCATTAGTTGAAGAGTTTAAATAAATATATTTAGAGTATTATTTATTAGAGAAAATATTTTCTTAGTGTAATGATTCCATATGCAAATTTTATTCTTAATGTCGCATACCTCGCGACATTTGCATAGTATTGTTTTGTTTTATATAGTTTACATGTTTCTTTTGATAGGTGAATATATTTGCATGTCCGCGAGTGGCGCGATGTGTATATATAGGTCAAGAGAGTAATAAAGTCGGGTTTTCTAATGTAATAGATCTCCTCATTATTTATTCTTACTCGTTCTTTTAATTGGAACGGTACAACATGGCGCAGTCGACAGGATATACCATGGAAAGTCTCCTCAGGGAAATGATGGAGCAACAGAACTTGATGATGAGCATTCTTTGTGGAAATATAAAAGAAGATGAGCCTAAGGGCGACGGTGTAAAGGATTCTGAAGAAAATGGAGAAAGCCTCTTAAGGGCGGTGGTGAAGCGACAAAGCGTTATGATGGATATTCTTGGAATAGAAGAAGATGATTCTGACGATGAGCCTAAGGGCGACGGTGTAAAGGATTCGGAAGATTTCGATGAACAGAATGAAATGGTAGATGAAGAAGAACTTTTGGTTAATGGCCTTGATGTTCCTACCACCCAAGCTGGGGAAATTGATAGAGATACAGAGAATACAGAAGAACTTTCTGATTGCATTATTGATGTCCCTGACACCCAGGCTGGAGAAAAAGAACCTACTAAGGAGTCTGGTATTGGCAAAAAAGAACCAAAGCCTGGTATCGGCGAAGAAGCTTTGAGAGAGCTACCTTGTTACGATACTCTGTTGGAGACTCTCGGGAAGGGAATTTATTCGTTTCAAACAAGCGGTGAAAAAAGAAATATGAAATTAGGAATAGGTGATTTCGATAAAGTGAATCACAAGATGGAGATGGCTCTAAAGATAGTCCTATACCTACTAACAATGGAGATTTTACGCTATTCACAAGATGAGCCTTCAAAATGGAAGTTTCTTATTAGCCATCAAAATTCCCTTTACGAGAAATGTTTCAGAATATCATTGGAGGATATGGAAGATGATGTACAAGAAATAGGTGAATATGATGAATCAAAGGTAGAAGAAAGTAAAACGCTTTCTAAACAGAGTTATACTATCCATATCATCTGGAATAGCCGAATCACCATCACCAAATGGCTGGAGGACAATTTTATCATGGACCACCAGGAGTCTCATCTCAGGAGTGATGATGGGTCTTCGGTGGCGGGTGCTGTAATGATTCCATATGCAAATTTTATTCTTAATGTCGCATACCTCGCGACATTTGCATAGTATTGTTTTGTTTTATATAGTTTACATATTGTTTCTTTTGATAGGTGAATATATTTGCATGTCCGCGAGTGGCGCGATGTGTATATATAGGTCAAGAGAGTAATAAAGTCGGGTTTTCTAATGTAATAGATCTCCTCATTATTTATTCTTACTCGTTCTTTTAATTGGAACGGTACACTTAGAAAATATTATCTTTCAGATAAGACAACATATAAAAGGAATGAATTCATTTAAAGGACCTCATTAAAAACTACATTTCTAGATTTATATAAACAATATAACCTCAATAAATCGACCATGTTTTGTTGTCCTGACCTACAGCCTATCATGTAACAAACTGTAATTCGACACTATCGATAATTCGACCATTTTAAATTTGAACAATTGATTGTTGCTCAAATACAACTTCACGTCTAAAAAGATATTACAGAGACGACGGTGCCATTGAAAATGTACAAAATTTATGTATAGAGCAAGGGAAAAATTAAGAGAAGACCAAAATCAAATTAATTGATGATAAATAGATTATTGCCAAAAAATATAAGAAATTATTACCTAAAAAAGATAAGAAAATGAATCGGAATATAAATTTACAAACTATATTTCAGAGGTGGCGTATTATAATAGTAATTCATTTGAATGACCTCTTTAAAAATTACATTTTATATATACGTGGGTTCAACTTTACATGTTTGCTATCCAAAGTTCGCACACTTAAAGAAGCCACATAAAGTTGTCCATGTATGAACACAGACTCTTGTAGCAAAGGTTTGGCCTTGAGCCTTATTTATAGTCATAGCAAAAGCCAACCTTAGTGAAAACTAACGCGTCTCTAAAATGAAGCGAAGGTTGGTATCCGAAGGGGCTAAAGATATTTCAGACACTATACAGTGCGTTCAACTTTGGGCACTGTCAGTATATGTGCTTCAAGGACATGAGAGCACATGCGCTGGCACACCATACATGTTCCATTGCATATATCCTATAGGTATTGGAGAAAATTGTAAATAAATATTTTGGAAATGAAAAAAATAAATAAATATATATATATATATAAGAAAATAAATTATAATATAAATTTACAAACTATATCTAAGAAGAGACAAAATTGCAAACAACATAACTATATTTCAGATAGGACAACATATTAAAGGGAAAAATTCATTTAAAAGACCTCATTGAACACTACATTTCTATTATATATATATATACAATATAAACTCATTAATTCACCACACGATAATTCAAACATTTTTGATGTTTCGACCTACGGCCTATCTGTAACTTCGACACTTTCGATAATTCAAATATTTTGAAATTCAAATTTCAACAGTTGATTTTTGTCTAAAAACACTAAAATTAACAACTTATTAGATGCACAGTGCAAATGGGTAGAGAATTTTATGTATATAATTGTATGCATATAATAATTGTATGTATAGATGAATGAGTAAAATAAGTAAATTAAGAGAAAATCAAAAATAAAATAATTGATAGTTTATTTGATAACAAAGATACAAAACATATTTTCAGGTGAGAAATTATAGGCATTGGTAAAAAGTTTGAATAAATATATTTGAAATGAAAAAAACACGCAAACAACACATATATTGTAGATATGACAGCACATTAATGGAATAAATTCATTTAAAAGACCTCATTAAAAACTACATTTCTAATTTTATATATAAATGGGTTAAACTTACACATACTCTATCCAAAGTTCGCACATGTTGAAAACCCACGTGAAGCTGTCAATGCGTAAACAATGGCACTTGTAGCAAAAGACCCACTCTAGCAAAGGTTTGGCCTTGAGCCTTATTTATAGTTATAGCAAAAACCAACCTTAGTGTAACTGAAACCTCTTCAAAATGAAGGGAAGGTTGTTATAAACCTAGCTTTTTGGTAAGCAATTCAGTACTTTATCATTAATCTCTAATGAGCTACCAACAGTTTCCAAGGGAAATGCAGAGCTGAGCAGTTAGAGTAGACTATTTCCAGGCCCCCAATGATATATTCAGTGGGAACAGAAGAAATAGGATTAGGGGTTTTGTTCCTGCGGCGAGTCATATAAGCACGCCTAGCGGTTTGGAGAGTGAGTCTTTAACGGCCTCTTCGAGGCATTACAGAAGACGCTGAAAAAAAAGGTAAAATAAGAATCAAGCGGAGGTAAACTATAAAACTAAATGCCAGGACAGGCAAAAAAGGAAATCCCAATCATGTGAGGACACAATTGATTAAAAAAAAAAAGATTCCAAAAAATAATGCAAAAAAAAAAGAAAACCAGACACAAAAATGGAGCTGAATTCAAATGAAAAACTATAATAAATTAAGTAATCAACAATTGATTATACAAATACAGCATAAGCATAAAAAAATATATATATATATATATGCCAAAGACATTAGGAAAATACTGCAAAAAAGAAAACCAGACACAAAAATTGAGCTAAATTTAAATGAAAAACTATAACAAAGTACTTACAAATTATAATTATAATAAAATAAATGTAACAATTGAATCAGAAATACGAAATATACAAGGTATGTCCCATAAGTTCCCGGACTGGGTCCATAAAAAAAAAGGTAAGATATATATATTTAAATATATTAAAACTTTTCAAAGTAATCCTATCTTGCTTTCAACGCACCAGCACAATCGTTTCTCCCAATTGACGAAACAGTTTTTATAGGCCTCTTTTGGAATGCTCTTCAATGCCAACAGCGATTTTTCTATTGTGTCATCCCTAGATTCAAAATGTCTTCCTTTTAGAACTGCTTTAAGTTTGGGAAACAGGAAAAAGTCATTTGTTGCGATTTCTGGGGAAAAGGGTGGTTGAGGTAGGATTTGTGTCCCATTTTTCGCCAAAAAACTCGTCACCAAGTGCGCTGTGTGAGGGTGGACATTGTCATGGTGTAGGATCCAGTCACCATTAGTCCATTTTTCTGGCCTTTTTTCCGAATCGCTTCCCTTAGACGGCGAAGAATGCCCAAATACATTTCCCTAATAACTGTTTGGCCTGCAGGAAGATACTCGTGATGAACAATGCCCCTGTTATCCAAAAAAGGCGACCAGCAACACCTTGCTTCTGGATTTCAATATCCTGGATTTTTTGGGTCTAGGCTCACCCTGACCTCTCCACTCGGCAGATTGACGCTTGGTGTCAGGGTCATAGCCATAGACCCATGTTTCGTCGCCTGTGATTATCTTGTCTTTCCATTCCGGATCCGTTCTTGTCATTTCCAACATGTCCTCACAGGTTGCAAACCGACACAGTTTTTACTCATTAGTGAGGAATCTTGGGATGAATTTTGCAGGAGTCTTTTTTTAGCTTCAAATCTTCGGTTACGAACCTTCCAATCGTTGTTTTAGAGATGCCTGTGTCTTGCTCTAGCTCCAGCAAAGTGGTTAGAGGATTTTCCTTTATAAAATAGGTGATTTTTTGCACATTTTCATCAGTTCTTTGAAATTCTGGACTTGCTCGACGATGAACATCTTCAATGGAAATTCTGCCAGCTTCAAATCTAGAATGCCATTCAAAAACAGTTGTTCTCTTTGGGGCGTCATTGGGGAATGCTTTATTGAGCATTTCAAAAGTTTCGGTTTCTGATATTTGAAGGTTCACACAAAATTCTATGCAAATCCTCTGCTTCAATTTTTATTCCATCGTAAAATCGCCGCAGCGCTAGGTGTAACCTTTAAATAAATTAAAATGGCTTTGGCGCGCGCGCACGTACCGCCTCGATATTAGTACCACCGTGTTGCCAGATATTTTTCTATATAAAACAGTCAAATTTATTTACATTTTTCATTTCTTTATTTTTTTATGGACCCAGTCCGGGAACTTATGGGACATACCTTGTATATTGGAATTTGTAAAAAGTAATAATAAAAAATAACGTGTTTTAAAAATAAAAAATTCGATGATGAAAAATAACAAATAATATAAGATAAGGAACATTTGAAGTCAAAGAATCTACTATTGCAAAATCAAGCAAATTAAAAATAAAAATAAAACGATCATGTGAAGCAAAAAATAACGAAATTTTTGGCACATAGATGGCTATTTATAGTTAAGTATCTTTGGAGGAGATAGCCTCAAACTTTACAACTGAGAACTCTGTTAGCCTATTATCTATATAGATTTATTAGAACAGAATACACCTATACACTGAGCGACATCGCCGTCCACTCAAAATGTTATGGTATCCCCGCGGGCGACTATGCTGGCAGCAAAACGTCTTGGTACTGTCTCAATAAACGTGCGGATGGTGTCCTAAGAGATATCTGCCCGTTGCCTGCCAACCATCAGCCACAGTTAATCTTCTGAACGTAAAGCAACGCGGCATAAAACTAAGACGACGTTCAATTATATCTCAGACATGTTCTATATGTGAGAGGTCAGGAGAGATTGGTGATCATGGAAGCATTATGGTTTCATTAGGACATGTTGTCTGATGCGTGCTTAGTGAGGGAGGGCGTTATCCTGCTGTAAAATGGTAATTGGTATCCTCTGAAAGAAGGGTAGCTTCATCGACTGCAGCACATCATCGTCATAGTGCCCTCAATAAGAATCAGAGTTAACCTTCTATTATATTCAATGGTTCTCCAAACCACGATACCGCGTTAACGTAAGTTACGACGTTCCACAGATGCGGCCGGATTGGGCCTGTCATCAAGACGTCGCCAAACTCATATTCGATGACTGTCATTGGAAAAACAGAAGCGAGATTTATCTAAGAACACTTCCCTGTTTCATTCCGCTGTTAATGTGACTCTATCCCGACAATATTCCAAACAAAGGTGACGATACAGGCTTATTAACGGGCGCCATGAGTGTAGACCGCCGTCGACCAATCTGAGTATGATAGTTTTGGTCGATTTGGAATAATCAAGAATATCCTGCACTTCCCTTAAAATGACGACAGCAGGAGATTGTGCAGCGTCAACGCCATTAGGCGGATTATTCCGTTAAATATATGTGATGATTTAAGACCATGGAATTGTTATTAATAATCCAGATATCTACTACCACATATTTCACCACGTGACTGTATATAACTTGTTATTTACTGCAAATAGAAAGCATTAAATAACATCAATCTGTACCGCGTAAGAATCTATAAAAGTATAGCAACTGTACATATAGAAGGAATGGAGAATAACAGGAGAAAATTAAGGCTAAAACTAATCAGGCTTAAGTGAGAATAAGTAAGTAGGCCTATCGAGCCCAGTCCAATTTTTACGAGGTCGTGGCCCTCCTGGATTATGTAACTTTCCCCCCTGTTTACGTCAGAAAAGGGCAGTGACCTGCTTGGACCCAGCGAAGCTATAAAAGGAGGTCCCGAGCATCAGTTAGAGAGTCTTTGTTTCAGCCCCAGTCCGCAGGCCGCTCCAATAGAGGTAAACCCTTTCCTGCCAGAAACCTCCTTGTCTCATTCCTTCTTGACATCCAGACGCTTCTTAGTGGAATCTCTGTTTGCTTATTTCACCTTTGGCCCAGCTGTGTCGCCTTTCACCACGACTGCACGGTAGAGGTGACATCGAGGTTCGTCTAGCATCAGGTAACACTGGTCCCAGGGGTCCCAAGATATCACATATATGTTATGATAATTGTTAGAAATATTTTTATAATCGGGCTTGTGATAGTTATTCCTGGTACGACCCTTTGTTACTCTAGAGAAACAAATAACTTCAATGTTCGTAGAGGTAAATTTAACTCTACCTATCATAAATCATTTACAAATTCTTATCAAATAACAACGTTTAATTGTTTCCCATCTTTATTTATAATTTGAGTTTGTTTTCAATGTGATTTGATATCTATTTGTCTCATAAAATCCGGACACTAACAGAGATAACTAGAATCAAAAAAAGTTAGTTAACAGCATCTGATTCTGGATGGAAAATTAGTAAAAATTCTATGAGGGGGCGAAAAAATGGTGAATTTAATAATGAAATAAAAATGGTGGAAAAAGTAATTTATTTGGATTAATCAAAATTACGCAATCTTATATATACCTTAATATCTATAACTAAATGAGAAAGCAAAAAATGATTGATATTGCCACGTGGAAAATTAGGGAAGACCAAAAACTTCAGGAGGAAACAAAATTCATTTCAGGCAAGGACAAACTATCAAAGGTAAACAAAAGATAAGCCACGAGGGAAATTTACAGAGTCGCAAGATATAAAACATAAAAATGACCACTCTGTTAAATAAAAAATAATAAAATTGAGAAATACTTTATTACATAAATTAAATTAATACATACTATGTTACATAGCTTCTTCCCTATGGGAGCTGTGACCCACAGCTAGCAATTATTGTAGATACTGACGTGGATTTGACGTGCTTCTGCCAAGGATTCCATCGAAGTCTTGGAACTTTGTCCTTAGTACCTTTGCGTCCTTTTTCTTGCGGCGTGAAGAGCGGCTTTGTCGTCGTATCGTCTATAGGGACATCTTCGAGGGAAGTCTTGGCTTTAGCACGGCGGTGGAATCCTGGTGTCAGTCTCCGAAAATGTAGATCACAGCACCCATGGCTTCAAGGGCTTCTCGGCGTTCTTCAGTTTGTCTTCCCTAACTTACCCAGCATCTCCACCAAAATGCCACGTGGAAAATTAGGGAAGACCAAAAACTTCAGGAGGAAACAAAATTTATTTCAGGCAAGGACAAACTATCAAAGGTAAACAAAAGATAAGCCACGAGGGAAATTTACAGAGTCGCAAGATATAAAACATAAAAATGACCACTCTGTTAAATTAAAAAATAATAAAATTAAGAAATACTATATTACATAAATTAAATTAATACATACTATGTTACAATATTAACAAAACCTAATATGATTTAAAATTATATGTTTAAATACAAATGTTTTAAAAATAAGCATATTTATATTTTTATAAGGAAAAGTAAAAATAAACCAACACGAGAATTTTAAATGCTGAGAGTAAATATGTGAATATAGTATGACGTAAGAATCAAATAATTTTTAAATGTGAAGCAAAGGTAAATATTTGGAAAACTAATTAAGGGATGAAGGAATATTCAATAAAATGTAAATATACATATATAAAATATAAATATAAACATAATAGACAAATTATATTTTGGGATTCATATTCACATTGTGGTTATTGAATCGGCTGCAAAATAAAGGCCTCGAAGAGTCTTGAGGAAGGCGATAATTCTTGGTTTGATGTCGCGTGGTTCATTCTGCGGTACGATCTTGCAGGGGTTGGTAGAAGTGGGTAGAAGAAAGAGTTTTTACCGTGGATACTTGATTCAATGCTTGGCAGAGACGCCGTAAGCAGCTCTAAAGGGTAATGAGAGGGATGACAAGAACTACAGTTGTCGATTTGGCCAACTTCTATACCCCATGCTGCAGTTTCAACTATCCTGTCGGCTAATACGACAGTCTTATCGCATATCTATTCATAAACGCCTGAATATGTACTGGTTGTAAATAAAAAAATTCAGTTGGAGACTGGGATCCAGAGTTAATTTCGACTTCAACTATCCCGATCATAGAGGAATTTGGAAGTATCAAGGGCTTAGTTTAGCCACCCAAAATGTAATCTACCATATTAACAGCCAGCTCCTCATAAAAGAGGTAGCCACACAAATTCCTAGACAATTTCAAATTTCTATGGGGCTATGAAGCGTCCAAAACCGGACAAGCATTCCTTAAGACTTCTGCACCTGGATAGGCATCGAGGTCAACATAACCACCAAATCCAAGCTGCCTGTCTTCACCTCAACAAGGAAAGGTAAAAAAAAAACTTATAGCAGGGATAGTTTGGTGATATTGACGAAAATACCGCCAAAAGAAAAGGTATGCAGTCGATGTGTTGCGTGTGTCTGAAAGGCGGACAACTGATTCACTATTGTAATGAATTAAAGAATTTCGACTACGAGATATGCAGGGAAACAGTAATCCGGAGGAAACTTCGAATATCGTTATTCTCTTCTGGGTGCTGAATGACAACATGCCATAGTAACAATTGATGGGGTAAAATCTTAGGTATGAGTTAAACAGCAACCAACACCATTCACGGTGTCTGAAATGAATATTTTAGGTCCGATGCCATCGGTAGGCGGAGCGTGAAGCGCTATGGAGTTATATTCGCCTGCAGGATAACTAAGGCCATGCATCTATACCATGTACATTACCTTTATATGGCAGCTGTGTCTTGATAAAATAAGGACAGCAAGAAAGACATATTCAACCTTCCGAGATCTGGAGCGATAATGGTGTGAACACGAAAGGCGCCAACACAGAGCTGAGAGAAGCACTAAGACAACTCATTTTAAACCCCATCACAGAGGAATTGTCTTATCTATGAAAGCGGCCATAGGAAGGATACTTCGAGGGCGAACCCGCTGAAAGGATGGTGAGAACTGTTTTGACGGAGATACTCAGATATATGGCTTTGTACTAAACGAGCCTCTAAGACGTGAATACGGGTCACCTTGAATCATGGAGTGTTGCCTATAAAAGATAAGCTGAATGAACTTCAGAAGCCTGGACTTCCAAATAAAAATATTGTAGATGAATCAAAATAACAAGGATGTATATAACCATCGCTCCTGATGAATAACTTTTTCAGAAGAGATTATTTAGAAATATTGAGACAGAAAACAAGAGACCTTGGAGTTAACACCTTTGGGATCCGAGGCTATCTCGTGATGCCACCGTCACGGCTCTTCTACTGCCACTTTGGACCTTTTTTTTACCTCAACTCTTATGATATAACGCGTGTACAGAACATTTGGATACACCTTAAAGCAAAATATCCATTATATAACTTTAAATAATATATAATAAATAAATAACTATTGAATCAAATTGAGTTTATTTAGCTTCAAATCGTTTCGTCGTTGAACAGTGTCACGTGATCAGCTATAACCCGTCACTGTAGCTCTGAACAATAGGCTCATTTACATTATCACCGTAATACTGGATCAGGTTGATAAGCTAACCGGTTTTATTGACTTAAACCTTTTCGTGTAAATCCGCGTCTTGGGGTATGATCAACAGTCATTTTTACCACGAGCCTTTGAGAGGTTGATGTGCTTACATTTTTATACTTAAAACAATGATTCCATCATCAGAGTGTTGAGTGAAGATATTGGCATAGTGTTGGCTGTCAAGATATGAAGAGGCTAATTCTCTTATTTCTGAAAGGTTTAGAGAATCAGTCTGATTTTGGGATATTGGTAGCGATAATGTATCAACATTGATAACGCACGCCAAGGTGCGAATGAATGACGACTGAGTCAACATTGACTTATCATAATCCACAATAAGATTTTTATCTGTATTGTACCAACTTGACAACACCTAGAGGATGTTAGAGCTCGGATATGTATAAACGACTATTATCTTTATCAGGGAGTGATAAAAAAGTAAAATAAATATATTCAAAAATGAGGACGTGATCTGGAAACTTCTCAGTTCTCATCCATACTTGAGTGATGCGATCTGGCTTTTGTTTCGTAGTGGAATCGCTTTATCCTATATTTAAATTCTATTCTCTTCCCCGCAATGTGTCATCATACTTTCCAAATAATGCATTTAATTCGTTTTCTGAATTCCTTATTTGCTCCGTTAAATTGATATTTGCCTTCGATAGTATTCATACCTTCTCACCTTATCCTTTGATAGCTTTTTATGATATCAATTTAAAATTTAGGATTTGGATATTTACCTCTTTAATTTTCTTCTCTCCTAAAGAAATTGGCCTTTTGTATATGCTTTCCCAAGAACTATATTAGCTTTTCATGAAATTTTTGCGAATATGTTGTAAGCACAACTTGTTTTAATGGTAATTTATTTTCGAACAATAGTGAAAATAAATTGTTGATATTCAGTAGTATGAAACTTGAGTTTTCATGCGCTCTCACTTTATATGATCCTCAATCCTATATTGGACATCAAATTACCAAATTGAAAAGTACAAATATTGTTGCATAAATTTTAAGGCGCCCTGAACTTTTTCAAAATATTCAATGATATTTAATATTTATTTAAAACAGATTATTTAGATTATCATCATTCCTTTTATTTTTATTTTTTATTATTATTTTTTTTTGCTTATCCCTAGTACACGTGGTACAGGCCATGATAATCATGGTGGGTAGAAGTAGGCGACTGCCTTTACTGTAAGTGCACCACATGTCTACACATATTTGTAATATATTATTGTACATATATCTTGATTGGTTATTGGAGCGAGAGAGGACCTAGACCAAGACTGCGGATCACGACCTACAAGAAAGACAATGAATAAATAAATACAATTACTTTAAAAGGTAATTTATTTTTATTCACTTTTCTATATTCGATTTGAGTATGAAAACCCGCTCGGGAAACGTGTATAACACCAAGAAGAAAGAAACCAAGGTCGACGACCCTGCAAAGCTGCAACTTGGTGCAACAATATATATTATATTATTTCGAACACGCGTTATTTATGTTTCTCCTTGTGGTATTTAAATTGACACCTTATCTTGCTATTATATGCTTTATTTCCAATACTTTCACATCGATGATGAAATACTGAAATAAAAATAACTTGTTTAATTTCATCTCAATTTACGTATTCAGGCCAAATATATAATATGAATTCAACCAAAATTTATTTGACGATAAACTTTAGAATGAATTATTTTTTAACGTTTCTTATATTACGAAACACTCTATTTATACAGCGATTAAAACTGAAATAAAGGAACATCTTTTTTGACAGAATCATTTATTAAAAATAAAAAAGGCATATTCTGACCAGGAGCACATGTGCTTTTCAGAAAGCAGAGCGCCATCTGGTGGAACAGAAATCAACTAAACATTGATTTAGCCTGTTCCCTGATATTTGGCCAACCCAATTTCTTGATAAATCAAGAAAAGCCATCCACGAACGTGTTTCGCGCTGTTGGCGCTCGTCAGCGTGGAGTAGGCTGTACCACTGCGACCAAAAATATATTTGGTCCCAGAGGCTTCTTGAGAAACCAAGAAATGGCTATTTAAGGCCAAACTTGCGTAAATACGCAAAACACATGGAAAAACAATAGAAAAAATATATGATATAAAAAATCAAATAGAAGCATTTATATATGTTAAAATACAATTGGAGTTGTTTTTATAAGAATATAATTTGTGTTTTAAAAAAGAAAAAGTCTCTATATTCATGGGCGAAAAGGCACCTCCCTATCTAAAATATAAACTATTTAAATGAATCTTTCTATGAAAATTTATTAGATATGTTGCCAAGTATAAAGCGATTTAAATCAATTTTATTTGTCTTATAAGAATGAAATACTAATTTATGTATACACATTTTAAAATGTGAATTTTTTATGCATATGTATTGAACGGCTACAAATCCAACATTGAAATTATATATCAGTTCAAATAACAAAGAATTCTTTCAAGGTCTAAAAAAATGTATCTATATCATTGTTTAATTTTAGATAATATAAATTTTATATTGATTCTTTTCATAATAATTTGTTGCTACGTATTTCTTTCAGAGATTTTCACCATGTTTAAAAGAAAGATTCGCGAATATTTTTCAGGAAGGTTATAAAAATGTGGGTATTTAGGTCGACAAAATTGATGACATGATGACAGAGGCCATCCATTCTCTAAAAATACATCCGCCATATGTTGTAACATAGATGTGACTACATGGCTACTACATTGGGCTTCCACACATCTCCCTCTCTCTCTTTGCATTTCTTTGTTTTACCTAGAGTTTAAATATTGATTTATTCTTTTAAAATATCATTATCTTTTTCAAAATTCAAAACTATTTTAAAGGCGTAAGATTCTTTTCGATATTAAACAATTTCTACTGCCCTTACTGCAATGGAAAAATTAATGAGAGGGCCTGGCTCATCATGGTGAACCCTCTCAGCGGTTTCGCCAGTTTAATCTACCATATCTACCAATCTACCATAGATAATGGCGAAACCGCTGAGAGGGTTCACCACTGATGAGCCATGCCGTCTCATTAATTTTTCCATTGCAGTAAGGGCAGTAGAAATTGTTTAATATCAAAAAGAATCTTACGCCTTTAAAATAGTTTTGAATTTTGATAACAGATGGCGCGCTAGTGCATCATATTACAGTCGAACTTGGATAATTCGAACCCCAAGGGACCATAAAAAAATTCGAATTATCCAAAAATTCGAATTAAAAACGGAAATTCTATTTATAGGAAGTTCTAGGGACCAAGATAAATATTCGAATTAAAGAGGTTTTCGAATTAAAGAAGTTCGAATTATCCAAGTTCTACTGTATCTTTATATCTTTATTTCTATATCTTGTTTTAATATTTTTATTAACTTATCGTTCAGGTGTTTATTTTAATTCATTGTTCTTTACACTCAAACACAATGTTTTAAAATTACAAAATATTTCCTCACAATCAGTTTCTTTTTATTTTATATTGTTAGCTTTCAATATATAATCAAAGGTTAACTTTTATAATCTCTCATTTCTAATTAATATAATAGCATAAATAGGAAAATAGATTTACCATCACAATACCGATATCTTAAAAGAAATCAATAAATCAATTTTATAAGTTCTGGTTGCCCTAAAAATGAAAATAGACATATTCCATAACATGGTTAAATTACATATCAAATTTAAAATGTCAGTTATAAATATCCACGCTGCGCGCGTTTGTATTTGTAAATATTTCTTGTTAGATATAGTTGATATATATTTTTAAGCCCGTTGAAGAGCGATTGTCGTTTGAAAGCTAGCAATTTAAAATAAAAATAAACTCATTGTGAGGAAATATTCTGTAATTTTAAGTTTTTCACAATTTCATTATGAATAGAGATTTACAAAATACGATGTATACATGTGATGCATACATATGAAGTATACGATGAATACATCGTATGATGTGTTAAATAATCAATTAATAAAAAGTATATATTTTCCAATGAGTGTTTTGCGAGAGTTTTCTCAAGTTTTGTCGTCAATATATTTTTAACGTAAAGATAGAGGCTGCCTGGCCGGCATTCATAGTTCATAAAATTTGTCGAAGCTTCGAGATAATAAAATTATTTAATCGTTGAAGTATCTTATAGAAGTATCTTAAATATATTTTTTGTCAAAAGAGTATATCAAAACAAAATAAAAAACATAAAAGTTGTGTAAAATCGCTGGAAAGCTTCATACAATTATTTTTTTTCAAATATTTATATTTATGATAAGTATTTAGTAAAATTCTCATTGTATGGTGTTTTTCTGTCTTGTGTTTTGTTGAGATAGTTGTATCCTATTGTAGGTCTGTTTGCTTTAACGTTTTAGTTTGTTCTGTGCATATGTCGAGCATTTGTTTGTGAGGATGTATGTTTACGTTTTTTGATTTATAGTTTCATCATCAATAATTTTTATCTCAATATTTGAAGTTAGGATCAGACATGACGTAGCCACGCAATAATATTTGAAATGAAGGCGATAAAAACGTGGTGCATTTCTTTTAATGGTAAAAACACAAGCATTCAGGCAAGAATGCCCTTCTTCAGGTTACAACTTGGAAATATTTTAAAACTATGGATATGAAAGATAGCCCAATACATTGGGTAAATAGTTCAGCTGGGGGATTGGCGAGGTAAAACACGGAGTATTGGGGTGGGAGGTCGATTTTTCGGTTAAAACTGGGCGTGCAGTGCGAGACCAAAGATTCAAGGACTAGGCGCTGATACTTGTTCCCGACGCCCTTGTAAACGCATACAGCGCTGTCCAAATTGAACGAGTGGCGAAATTCTGTGATGTGTTGGCATAAGAGAGACTTGCGGTCGTTGGTGCGTATGTTGCGGCTGTGTTCAGATAATCTGGTGCGGATAGATCGACCGGTTTCTCCGATGTAACACTGTTCGCAATCGAGACATTATTACTATCCAGTTTTTATCTGTATGTGCATATATATATATATATAATTGTATTTATTTTTAAAAAGGCATCTCCTTATTGTGCAACTGAGAGTTGCTGATGGCTTGCGCCCTCTATCGGAATAATATCAACTATACTGTTTATTTTTAATTATTCCATTAATATTATACTTGACTACCCGTTTCATGATTTTTAAGGAAGTCTGAATGACCAGTTTTTTGGTCGTTGAGGTACAGCTCGCACCACGCTGACGAGGGTCAACGGGCCGAAACGCTTACGTGGCTAGCTTGATTAATCAAGAATGGGCATTTGGCCAATTATAGAAGAATTAAAAATCAACAGAATTGTTGATATTTATTCGATAGATGGCGCAAGCCGTCAAAAAATTTCAGTTGCACGATAAGATGCCTTTTTCTTAATTTATCTTCCTTATTCCTGTACAATTTCAGATTTGTACTATTTTTTCACAATTGTATTTATGTTAGAACTCTAAATTATAATATTTAATTGTTTCGATTATCATTATTTTGATCATATGTTAATAGATATTATATAACACATATACATTATGAATTACTGTATAAATAATAGACATAACACCAGGAATTATGTGTTGAGCAGCTCAAATTATCTTGAGTGGTGTAACGTGAAGTTGTGCGCTATCGCCGATTTTTAAGAAGCATTCAACCATGAGAAGGTTTCAAGAAATACGAAGTGCTAACATTTGCTTCTTTAAGGATAAAATGTCATTCCCTGGATAACGTAAATCGTGAGACTCGCCGACGTTTTCGGGACCGTTATTGCCTACTTTTCCGTGCTTCTGAAGAGTGAAGTTACCATCCGCAGACCATCGCAGTTTAAGAGTGAAGACGGCTCGTATCGGAGGCCCTAACATATCCGAGGAGTCTAATAAGGATCTGTCATCTGGTTCAGTAGAAGCTTTCAAGTAGCTCTTGAACCCAACCGACAACATTATGTTAAAACCTTCCATTTTGCGCTGGATCCCACCCAGGGCGCAACAATAGGAAGCAAAGTCGATGGGCATTGTCTATATATTGTTGCATCATGATTTATTGATATGATATAACAATGTTTTATCTTAGAATTTTTGTTGGCGCACGGAGAGAACAACAGTTGACAGGAGGAGTAACGGGAGCCAAGACTTCTAGATTAGATTTAATACTTCGAAGTAATAAATAGAATAATCATTTTGCTAGATCATTGTTGATTGTTTTTCATTATTGTATTATTATTTTATTTCCCTGTACTTCATAATGGAAACTCTCTAGCTCGAGAAAGATAATTAAAAGGTGTGAAGAAAAAACATAATTGAGGTATTATTAGGCAGCGAACTGGTGAAACACTATAATTATATTTTAGTAATACTTCCGAGGTGCGCCACTCAATAACAAAATGTATACGGCTTATCTGATTCACCAGGCTATCCTGATAACTTTCTGCTACAAGACTTTCCTACATCAGCTAACTGCTACGATCGGATCTTCCAATCGTCGAGGACATAACGGAAGATTTAGCCAGTGTTCTGGATTGTGAGAGAGCTGGTAGTTGATAATGGTCTTGAGACTCCGGAGGTATTATATATGGTAGCAATTTCATTTTTGCCTAGCCACAAAACTCGATGCTAGAATACGGTATCTCTCAGTGCAACAATGACGGGAATCCCGGATACCCTGGGGTCGACGCTGGCGCAAGGAATGGGGCCTAACCGAGGAAGAAATCCCAGACGCTGTTCGGAGCCTGTTCCTTCTTTTTCTGGGCGAAGGCGATAAGAACTGATTGATTTTAAAAAATAATTGCATATCACAACATTCTTTTTCCAAAGTGTATAGCTGAATACGTTGAAGGACCCTATGCAGATACTTATAATGTCTCCTTATTTAATACAATTCAAATGGTGATAAACAACTTGTAGAGTAAAGGTTTTGTCCTCTATAAGAGGAATTATCTGGCTGAGGCAGATTCATTAAACTCATTTAATTATCATAATCATCGTCACCTGTTTAAGCTATAGTGATATTGGCAAATTGTCTGTTGTTTGGAAGGCCTTCATCCTTTCTCTTGAAGCTCGTAGGTTCTGAAGACATCCATTTTTATTTCCTATTCCGAAGCCTCTAGAAGATCGGACCAATTGATATTCTTACATTTTTCGTGGAAATTGTTTTCTGTTAACGACTTTTTTATTATTTTGAAAATTACGCTATTCTGCTGTGTTTTTACATTTTGCGATAACTCTACGAGAATGAGTGCAGTCGAGAGATCTCGATCTCCGATACTTCATGGAATGTTATTTTCCTATTTGCATATGTTGGGACACCTCGTGACCATAATATGCCAAAATAACCCAGGACCCCACCTAACCTAACCATATCCCCACCTTTGTCCATCTAAGCCACAAACCTCTGGTGATTGCGAGGTGTCGAGATGGAGCCTGAAGCCACCTTTAGCCCTGGCAGCACCCAGCCAGAGACTGCCAGATCCTCTTCCTGTGGTCAAGCCACCTGACCTGTGGTGGATGACCTGGCCCTACCAAGCTGGTCTGAGATGGACTCAGACACCCCTTCCTGTGGTCAAGCCACATGTCCGATGGTGGCCGACTTGACCACAAGCCAGAGTCCAAGATGGACTCAGACGCCCCTTCCCTGTAGTCAAGCCACCGACCCATGGTGCTTGACCTGACTCCACCAGTATCAAGCCAGACTCCAGCATGCCTATGGGCAAGCCACAAGCCCATGGTGGATGTTATAATCACCATCTTCATGCAGAACACCAGCTCCCAAGCTGACCCCAAGATGCCCGGATCCGACAATATTAATTATATTTTTAAAATTATTTTTTTAATTCAATATTTTAGTATTTTTTATTTTATTTTTGTGATAATTTCTTTAATAATTTTTATATTTAATTTATTTTTATCATTTTTTTAAGATGCCTTTTTTTATTTTCATAGAGAGGAGAGTGATGATAGCCTTGGGGGGTGAGTCCAGCAACACTGGGGCAAGGAAGCGGGATATTTACTTTTTTTTTAGCAAGAGTTAGATTTTTTCCTGAGAAGCTAAAGGATTGGGAGTTGCTGAGGGCTCGAGCCGCTGGCTGCGGCCTTAGCCGCCCTTTTTCGAATCCTGGACTTTGGTGGCTGGATGTCGAGGTAGGTGGGGATAACATTGAATTTTGGCATAATAGGCCTTTTGTATAAAGTTTATATATACCTTTAAACTCATCCCTTTTAACCTTATATATATATAGTTTTTTAATCCATTTTTATATACATCTTATATATGTGCGTGATCCTATTTAAGTATTATTTCTTTATTTTGTAGCTAATATATGTTGTACATTGAAAGCTTATTTTATTGGTCTAAATAAAAATTTGTTTAGCCAAAAATGATTGATTAATTTCCCCATCAACATTAATTGCTAGCCGGCACAGCTTTAGGTCTCTACATGTGCCATAGATGAATAAATTTGTGGTCTGCTTTTCTGCAGCCACTGGCGCCCGAATGGACATGTAGAGATCTGGAAATAGTTATTTTAAAAACAGCAACAACGTTAAAAACATATAAAATCTACCGATTTTAACAATGGCGCCCAAAGCGGGGCTAATTATGTTTATAATTTTCTTCTTCTATTATACTAAAAGTATAAAATCATCACGATTTTAACACATATACCCCGCCCATGTTATCGAAGAATGCAGAGCTCGCGCACCAAGTGACCGCATGGCTGAGAGAGAGGTCAGATTAGGATACATCACGCTACTTTTATTTGAAAAATAAATTATCAGAGAATTGGAAAAATTAAAGAATTTTATCGATTGAATGATAATTCCAGTTTTCATCATTCTTTGATGATATCAAATAAGCATCTGCTAAACGTGTGGTCATATAAATGCCACACCTTCACATTAAACTGTCCATTTTCCAATTGATTTATTTATTTGACAGAATAAATGACCTTTTAATGAAGACATTTGGTTTAAAATATTAATTTAGAAAAATATAGGATGAAATTAGTGAGGGTTTACATTCGGTCAAACGTGACTAAAGTTGTCGCTCTATAGCTGAAAGATGAAATAACTCAATGACGACTATTTGAAAGTGATTAATATGGCTACAAAATATATAATAGTAATCTTTAGTAATATTTTTTGATGATTCATCCACTGAATTTTCTTTTAAAAATACCTTGCATTTTAAACGGATATGAGAAATATATACTAAGCACACAAGGACTATTGACCTTTTCTAAATGCACAATGACACAGGCCTTGATAAGAATATTGAATAAAGCTTCATGTATATAATAATACTGTAAGTGTTTAGTGAACCTATGGATATAAGGTCTGTGGAAGTAAATATAAGCTTATGTCCATAGATTCACTGAACACCCCTAAGCCACCTTCCATAGTAAATGCAAGTCATTCAGGTCAAATATAGAAAGTAGTTCGACTTTGCATTTTAACGGGATTTTATAAACGGGAATTTAGTTACATTCCATTATATAAATTATTTGTATAAAATAAAATGTATCTGAATGTGTGTTTCTGAATAATATACGAATATAAAGAGAGGTTATTCCAATAATAATGCCTGTTTGACCATAACTCGAAAAGTACTAAATATTTTCAATTAAAAAAATTATATATATATGAATCAAATTTTTATGAATAGAATGGTATATTTCTAAATATTCTCCAGCGGAGTCTATACATTTCCTCCAGCGTTGAACCCAAGCTGGATATCTGTTTTTGAAATGATTCTGGAGATTGCTTTCTCAACCATTGTCTTTATGGCCCGTTTTACTTCTTATATATCTTCAAACATTGTCTCTTCAGACCTTAATTTACAGCTGTGCCAAATCTGGGCTGTATGGAGAGTGTAGAACCAGTGACTAACCCCTTTGTCCAATAGCCTCTTAATATCATAACGTCTTAACCACAGGGGGTCTGTGGAAGGGTGGTCCAAACCGTTGGCCTTCGACCGCTACGACCCGGAATCGAATCCCGCATTTTTCTAATTATAAAAAATGCTCCAATGGCCTTGCAAAGATTCTACACCATCAACGAGTGCACCTAACCAAACGGGGCTCCGACACATTTGTAGGTGTAAACTGCTTTTCACATGTGTAGACTTATGGTGCACTTACAGTAAAAGAAGTCGCCAATGATTACCATGACCTGTACCACGTGTATTTAGGAATAAAAATAAAACACGTCTTAACGTGACTAAAATTTCAATATAAGATATTTATAAGCCCCAAAAGCGCGATATATATTCATAAATAGAAGCTATTTAGTGTATTATTTCATTTTAAAAAATAAATAAACTTCACAGTCATCAGAAAAATATTGAATGAGGCCAAGCTATTCAGTTATAAACTCTCCTTCCAAAATTTGATATCATTTCAGGAAATGTAGAATGAAGTTATTTCTTGAAAATTAAAATCTCGATGAATTAATATAAACAGTTATCAGCGTCATAATCAAGCAACAATTCTTAATCAATTCTGTCACCGTTTGCTTTGTGAATGGAATAAATACCCAAATATGGCCATTTCTCATAATCATCGGTGGTTCAGTGGTAGAAGCCGAGGGCGCCCCGGGTTCGATTTCCCGGCCGATGCATTTTTTTTTACAATTTTAAAACTCATTTATATATTATACAAGAATGACATCCACGGCGCCAATTTATAATTGTAACGAATAGTATTTGAATAAAAGCATTTATTCGGGTAAAACCCGGGCGTTGCCCGGGTCATTCGGCTAGTAGGTTATATTTATGAAAATATAGAATATATACGTGTTTATTAATCAACAAAGCACGACATTGAAATATTTGCGCCTATTACAAATGAAACAAACAAACCAATAAACAAATATAGAATGTATATATAATTGGAAAATTTATCGGGAGGAAATTACTTTAAAAAAGCATTATGCTCCTCTCCTTTCGAATAAACGTCAAAACAAGGCGCCATCAAGACGTTGTAGCTTTGTCACCGACCCGAGGCCACTACTTTGCGATTACTGTTAATAGATGGCGTATAGTTTTGACGTTTAATTTGACGGGAAAGAAGCCCTATGCTTATATACCAATATATGCCAATTATTTTTTTTATGTATCTAATTTAAAATATATCAATTCGAATATAAAGTAACTTTTTGAAATGTATGAATTAAATATAAATTATCACTAAATTCACTTTTTCCAAAATGATTTACATATATCTAGTTTTCTCTAAATTTCGAACGTTAGGCTTAATATTTTCAGAATTTTACTTATCTTTTCGTATCCCGGCTCTGCCACCATGTTTTATAATTTATGAAATTTAGGACTTCTCATGAAATAAAATTCAGAATTTTTAAAATGTGAGGGCTCTGATGATCGCTAGTTGGATTCGTTCCTAAAAGTGGACCTGGTCTAAGACGTAATATAAAAGTTTTTTTGAAGTGAGGACACAGTTTATGCTTAAAATAAACGTTGGTCGAATGTGAGACGCTATTTAATTATTATTTTAAGAATGAGGACTCGGGGTGGGTTATTATCCTGACGTGTTCATTAAAGAGGGCTTGCAAAATTTAATTATTTTTTTTTACATCGTTTTTAAGATTAAAATATAAACACGTATGTGTCTCTTTTAATGGTGTAAACCGGTGAATTTATAAGTCCCTCAACACACATATTCCAAGGATTTAAAACAATTATATAAATAAACATTTAACACTACTCGTTTTCTCTTTAGATTTTAAAATGTTACATAATATATATATATGTGTGTTATATTAAAATATTTTATTTAAAATTATGTTATATAAAAGTATTATTTTATTTAGGGTTGTATTTCATCGATTCAAATACTCTGTTAAATCGACCGCCAGAGGTCATGCTTCCCCTATAAAAACTCGTTGTTGTTCTTCCCCGATGGCCGTTGGCCACACTTAACTTCGAGTATTAAGCAGGAAATAATTACCGTTAGTCGGGTAATCGCTCTTGACATGAATCCTGCCAAGAAGAAAAAGAAGGCCTACAAGCCTACAACCCGCATCGTGAACGTCGCCGACCTGGAGAGGGAAGATGAGATGGTGATCTCACGCAACTGCAGCATCCTGAGCTCCATTGGCCATCCTGCCCTGAAATCCCTGCATGAGGACCTGATACGCTACCTCGCCTCGCGGACTGAAATGATCAAGGCCCTCGTTACCAATGTAGAGAACCTCACTGACACCCTCGAGTCCTTCGCAGAGTTGGACGAAATTGAGGAGGCCAACAAGCCCAAGACTGCTTGCCGCGGCACTCAAACCTGCCCTGCTCCTTCCTGCAATGAAACCAGCTCCCAGACTGACCCAATCAAGCCCGCCACTCCTGCTCCTGCTGCTCTCCCTGCCAAGAAGCCTGCCTCCACCCTGCCTGCTCCTGCTCCAACCAAAAGGAAGCAGTCTGAAGCTCCCAACCCGCCTGCAAAGAGGACAAACCTGAATGGTCCTTCAAAACCTGTGCCTTCCCACGTCTCCAAGCCTGCGGCCGCCCAAGTGATCCTCCATGGAGAAAAATCGGCGGCCCACACAGTGGTCATCTCAGATGACCCACAGGCTGACCCAAGGGAGATGCTGAAAACAGTCCGCGCTGCTCACACTTTCCCCCAAGGCGTTTGGGCCTCCCTGCGCACCAAGGGGAAGCTGGTCCTCCATTCCAGCAATCCTGACACCATCCCTGAGGTTACAACCTCCCTGGCCAGCAAGTTGAATGGAATGAAGGTCCGCCAGCAGAAGGAGATCCTGCCACGGATCTGCCTCTTCAAAGTGGATGAGGAGACATCCAACTCCACAATTGAGGAGACCTTCCTGGAAACCGCTGCTGTTAGAAAACTTCCTGGGGACAAGGTGGTGCGCGTGGCGCACCGTTCTGCACCCAGAAACGGGACCTGCACCGCCTATATCGAGGTGGACCTCAAGACCTTTAGAGCCCTGGGCGTTCGCGGGAGGATCGTGGTGGATGGAGTAATCCTCAACTTCGAGGAGTCCATCCGCGCCCGCGTCTGCTTCCGCTGTTGTGGCTTCGGCCACAACTCTGCCCAATGCACCAGAGCTCCCAAGTGCTTCCACTGCGGTGAAGACGGCCATGAAGGCCGAACCTGCCCATCCATTGCTGACCAGCGCACCTCCAAATGTGCCAACTGCTGCTCCCAGGGCCTTCTTGACAAGCACGAGGCGAGAGCCTCAAGCTGCCCCATCCTGAAGTCTAGGGCCCTCAAGTTCTAGGCTTCAAGGACCTTCTGCCTCCATTTCCATCTGCCACTTCTCCTGGATTCCTGGCCTATTCAACGCACCCGCCTCACTGCACCCTGGCGCTATTCCCCTGCTTGCCCAACGTTTCCACCACCCCTGCGAGACATCTCCTGCTTCCAGATCCTAGGGTCCCTTGCCACCTGACATCGATTTTGGGCTCAAAAATCATAACTTTTGGTTAGTAGCCCGTAAATAAAGATATTTTCTCTTCCCCGATGGCCGGCTCAAATCTTTGTACATTTTGTGAATAAGCTTTTCATTTTTTTTATTCTTACGCCTTAAGCCAGGCATTACTTTTACCAAATTATGTTTTTTATATATATTCCTTTAGCGCAATTAAAGCTATTTTTGATAACTAATTTTATTATAATCTCTTCCACGACTGCATACCAAAAGCAAGCAAATGACCAATAATTCCTCTACAAGTAATTAATCTCAAAACAGCAAAAAATATTTATTAAATATAATATATATATATGTTTTTGTCGGCTTACTGTTATAATATATTTTTATTGTAAGATAAAGATTTGAAGGTGCAGTCGTGTAATATTGAAATAAAAGCAGAAGAATAATTATTTACTCTTAAGTAGTTTTATTTTAAATTACTTGAATAAAATTACAATAAGACATTTTTCAAAGTTAAATAGAATTTATAAATTAATTCTAAAATATATTTTATAATCTAAAAATGCAACAATTATATATATTTTTTTAAATATACATTTTATTTTCCCATTCATTGACTATTTTACATTTTACTATTGTTGCACCAGGTTGCGGCTTGGCAGACTCTTCAGCCATGATTCTCTCCTGTGCTGGGTCTTGCATCTTACCAGAGCGTGTTTCAACCATCCTACAAATTTATATAAGGGAATAATGAGATAAGTCTACTTTAAGTAGCCTCCAGAATAATTTATTTATTTCCTCACATCAAAGAGAGCAGGGAAGTCACATGTGTACCTAAATACAAATGATGATAATCTAAATAATCTGTTTTAAATAAATATCATAGAATATAAAAATAAATAAATATATATTTTAAATTTCAAATATATTAAAAATAATATAAGAAATACGCCATTAATCATGATGTAACACTTCCCCCTCTCCAGAGGTCGTCACGTCCTCGTGAGTTACCTCATCAATTCTCTCAAAATAGGGTTTGAGTCTTGAGACATGGACAATCAATGGGTCTTGGCCAGGATTATCTTTCGGCTCAATTAAGTAATTTACGTTAGACAGCTTCTTTAATATTCGATATGGGCCAAAATATTTTCTCAATAGTTTTTCACATTTTCCGATTTTCCTGACTGGTGTCCAAACTGCCACTAAATGTCCTGGTTCAGAGATTTTCTCATTGTGTTTTTTGTCATAGTTTATTTTCATTCTTTCCTGAGTCTTCTCTGTGTTGTTAATGACTACCTGTCTCGTCCTTGCTATTTTATCTAAGTAGTTTTCTATATATTCGTCGTAATCGTCCATGTTACTGTCCGTTGGGATATTCTCGTCGTCTAAGAGGGACATGGGTTCCCTTCCAAACAACAGGAAAAATGGAGAGTAGCCTGTGGTTTCTTGAATCGTGGTATTATACGCGTGGGTGATAAAAGGGAGGATTTCATCCCAGTTCTTTTGGTCTGTGTTCACATACATGCTGATCATATTTATTAAAGTTCTATTTAGCCGTTCCGTTAGTCCGTTAGTCTGGGGGTGGTAGCTCGTTGTGAAGCAGTGTTTTACTTTGCACATTTTCATTACCTCCTTCATCAAATTTCTAGTGAATTGTGAACCTCTATCGCTAATAAGAAATCTTGGGGCCCCGTGACGTAAAATAATATGTTCGATTAAAAATGTAGAGACTTCTTTCACGGTTGCTTCTGATTCTGCCTTTGTTTCAGCATACTTGGTATAATAATCAGTCAACACAATTATCAACTTCCTTCTTCTTTTCGTTGATGGCAAGGGGCCAACAAAGTCAATTCCGATTCTTTCAAAAGGGTAGTTAGCTGGGGGAATAGGTTGTAGAAGTCCAGAAGGCAAGTGATTTGAACCTTTTCGACTTTGGCAAAGATGGCACGTCTTTACAAATTCTGAAACATCTTTCAACATGGAAGGCCAATAGTATTTATTCTTCAATCGGTAAGTGGTTCTGGCGACGCCCAGATGGCCATTCAGCATATGGTTGTGGTATTCACTCATGACTTCCTTCCTTCTCTTCTTTGGCACTACCAGCAACCATGCCCTACCTTCAGGATTTGGATTTTTCTTGTAGAGACACCCATTTTCTTCTTTGAAGTTCTGTGTAATTGAACGCTTGTTTCCACTAAGGTTCTCCTTAATATTCTCAATAAAATCATTCTTTTCGTCTATTATTTGATTCAGAAATAGTCTTTCATAATCTTCGTCCCATTCGTTTTCAGGTAAGGGTCCTCTAGATAGACCATCAGCGTCCAGATGTTTTTTACCCGATTTGTGTATAATTTCGAAATTATATTCCTGAATCTTCAGTGCCCATCGTGCTAATCGGCCGGTCGGATCTTTCAGATTCTTAAGCCAGCATAGTGCGTGATGATCAGTTACGATTTTGAAGTGCCTTCCATATAGGTAGGGTCGTAACTTGGACATTGACCACACAACAGCTAGACATTCTTTTTCGGTAGTCGAATAATTTTGCTCAGGTTTGCTCAGTGTTCGACTTAAATATGAGATAACTTTTTCTTTATCGCCGAACTTTTGGACTAATGTTGCACCCAGGCCGATGTTAGATGCGTCAGTATGAATGTAAGTAATTGCATTCGGGTCAAAGTGCCCTAAGATTGGAGGATTTATCAATGCTACTTTAAGGGTTTGAAATGCTTTTTCTTGATTTTCTGTCCAGGTAAAAGGTACATTCTTTTTTATAAAACTGGTTAATGGATCGGCAATTTTTGAAAAACCTTTGATAAATTTTCTATAATATGAGCACATTCCTAAAAATGATTGAACTTCTTTTATCTTTTTGGGCCGAGGAAAATCTCTAATAGCCTTGATATTATGCTCCGCTGGTTTTATACCATGTTGATTAGTTATATGGCCAAGAATCTCCAGTTCTTCGAAAGCAAATTGGCATTTTTTGTTGTTCAATTTTAAATTAGCCTCGCGAAAACATTTTAAAACAGCTTCTATTCTTTTGAGATGTGTTGAAAAATCCGAGCTATAAATGATTACGTCATCTAGATAACATAAACAAATTTGCCATCTAAGATTACCAAGCATATTTTCCATGTTCCTCTCAAATGTAGCAGGGGCATTGCATAGACCAAAGGGCATTACGTTGAACTCGTATAGGCCATGTGCTGTAGTGAAGGCTGTCTTTTCTTTATCTTTCTCCTCAACCTCTACTTGCCAATATCCTGATTTAAGGTCAATTGCTGAAAAGTATTTGGATCCTTGAAGTGTATCCAATACTTCATCAATTCTGGGAATTGGGTAAACATCCTTCACTGTTACATCATTCAATTTTCTGTAGTCAACGCAAAATCTGTACTTACCATCTCGCTTCTTGACCAAAATTACAGGAAAGGACCATGGACTCGAGGATGGTCTAATTATGCCGTCTCTGAGCATTTCATCAATTTGTTCTTTTATGATTTCTCGCTCTTTCGCGCTCACCCTATACGGCTTGTGTTTGATCGGTTTCGCGCCTTCTGTATCGATCCGATGTTTCGCTAAGTTGGATCTTCCTAATCCCGACGAAAACAAATCCTCGTACCTTTCCAAAACTTGTTTTAATTGCTCCTTTTCCTTATATGCTAAATTTTCGTTTATCTGAAATTGGGGGTTCTTCATGCTCTTTTTGTTCACTTTCTTCCATAAGATTCACTTCGGCTGGCTGGCTTCCAAAGCACAATGTTTGGTTTTTTAATATTTTTAATGGTCGAGGGTAAGGGTTTGTTATCCAGATATATGTTTCCTTATTCACAACATTTATTAAGCTTCTCGCTAGCCGAAGTCCATTTGTTTGAAACATTTTATGGTTCTCCTCGATGATGTATTCGCCATCCTCTGCTTCTACAAATGCATTAATCAATTTAATAGAAAGTTCTGGTATAATGGCATCCTTTGCACTTTTTATTTTCTTCTGTTGATATTTGATTACGTCACGATTTTCTGTCAAGTCATATTTGATTATTTCACGCTGAAAATCAATTTTTGCGTTCATTTTCTTAAGAAAATCACGTCCAAGTATAAATATTCGCAAATGTGTTCTCATTATCACAAATTGATGTGTAATTGTTTTGTCATCAAATTTTATATTTAAAATAATATTTCCTACGATATCTAATTCTTTGCCATCTGGTCCGGAGCACATTTTATCAGGATTTATTATTTCAAGACCTGTGTTAAGAGCTGTACTAAGGTCGACCACTGAAAGATCGGCGCCTGTATCAATCAAAGCTTCGCAGATACCGATTCTATCCACGTTAATGTTCATTTTATATTTGGGGTCCAACTTTTTAATTCCATTTATTGTCGACTTGCTTTGATTGACGGACTCAGGCGCGATGTTTAGTTTAAATCTTCTAATGCGGCATATCTATTCCTTGTAGGGATACTCGAGTACGGGCTATTACTTACGTCAGCGTAGAGCAGAGGTCTCGACTTCTGAGTTCCATTATCCATTCGGATTTCTTCTTCGACCTTGTCTTGTGTAACTATGGGGTCCTCTTCCACAATTCTTACAAACCTGACTCTGCAATACCGCGCTACGTGTCCTGGCTTGTTACACTTGAAACATATTGGTCTCCCGTCTTCTGTCCTATTCCTATTTGAATTTGGATTCTTATTGTATGTTTTACTTGGGTAGACCGGTTTTGGCTCAGGATTGGGAGTGTAAGATCGTCTAGGGGCAGATACCTGGGGAAGAGGCTTGTTCTGGTAGTACCTCGGAGTGGGGCCTGGGGCTTGGAGGTGTTCTGGTAGTACCTCGGAGCGGGGGCCTGGGGCTTGGAGGTGTTCTGATATGGTCTTCTGAACGACGTAGCATTCTTCCATTGCTCTTGATGATGGGGACGAGGAGAGCGTGGTCCATTATAAAGAGCTTTTGATTTTTCTGCACGTTCTTGGCAATTCTTTTCGAACAAATCCAGCTTTTTACAAATTTCTAGAAGTTCATTGGTATTTTTAGGAGGGTTTAGGTGAAGGGCAAAATAGTATTCTTTCTTTAACCCTCCAATAACCCAGTTTATTTTAGTCTCTTCTTCCATTAAGGGGTCGACCTTGTTGCACAGTACAAGGATATCTTCTGCGAACCTGATTGCAGGTTCATTCCACTGTTGCATCCTGTTTAGTCTCATCTTAATTTCCTCTTTGTTGGCGTCTGAGGCAAAATCCTCAATTAGGCGGCTCTTGAAATTTTCCCAGCTGGTGAAACTTATCTTGTGTAGGTTCAGCCAGGTTTTGGCGCTACCAATCATATTCATGGCAGCATAACGAGAGATAATGTAGTCTGCCCAATGGTACAGGAAGCCAATTTCTTCAAGAGATTCAATCCATGGGCGAGGGTCTTCCGTTCCATCATACTTGGGGATGTCGATGTTGGGATTCAGGACAACTGGGTCGGAACTAGCATCT
Source organism: Cordylochernes scorpioides (assembly GCA_030710605.1). Classification (NCBI taxonomy): domain Eukaryota; kingdom Metazoa; phylum Arthropoda; class Arachnida; order Pseudoscorpiones; family Chernetidae; genus Cordylochernes; species Cordylochernes scorpioides. The sequence continues at coordinate 43,897,347 of CP092873.1, read as the reverse complement.
CTACCAATTGTTGCACCAGGTTGCGGCTTGGCAGACTCTTCAGCCATAATTCTCTCCTGTGCTGGGTCTTGCATCTTAGCAGAGCGTGTTTCAACCATCCTTCAAATTTATATAAGGGAATAATGAGATAAGTCTACTTTAAGTAGCCTCCAGAATAATTTATTTATTTCCTCACATCAAAGAGAGCAGTGAAGTCACACGTGTACCTAAATACAAATGATGATAATCTAAATTAAATAATCTGTTTTAAATGAATATCATAGAATATAAAAATAAATAAATATATAATTTAAATTTCAAATATATTAAAAATAATAAAAGAAATACGCCATTAATCATGATGTAACACTATAGTTTTAGAAAATGCTACTTTTAATATTGTTGTAATAGTTAACTTACCTATTTTTCTAAATTCACTAATATACACACACACACAAAAGCCTTTATTAAGACACACTGGTCTTATAGAGATTCTCGCCGAAATTACAAGAGAGATAGGCCTGTGCAAGTGGGGAATATACAGAAGAAGAAAAAGAAAGATTATGTAAGTATGATATATACATACACATACATATATACAACATAACAACAAAAGCCCCCATTAAGACCCAAAGTCTTACAAAAGACTCGACTGCAGGATCCAAGAAGCAAAGTAAGAAAGAGATAAAGAAGTGAACAACAAGTAGTTTAGTAGTTAGTAGTTTTTCACTACTAAATTCACTAATATAGGATTAACTTTGTAAATTTTATATAACTGTAAAAATATTTGATGTGTAGTTTCTTTCAAGCGATTGAAAAAAAAAACTACTTAATAGTGAATAAATATTTTCTATTTTTCAGTTATCACGACTGCACCTTCTATTCATTATCTTTACAACAAAACATATTATTCATTAAACACATTTATTGTAAGGTAATAAAATAATATTTGTCTAAAAGATAACGTAAAATTATTTTGCTATTGGGTGCATCAAAATAAATATCTTAATAAAAATATACAAAAGGATATAAGAGCTGACTATAAATGTAGTAATTTTTCTCTCATCATAGGCAGCAATAGATTATATGAAATTAGCTTCATTTTAAATAAATTAAATGTTACTGTTGTGTGGCTTATTACCACTATCACCACTAGTAAAGTGTTTTACTAGGTTTATTTGCATAATGCATCGTTCTGATGCATATATAAAGGGAGAGATTCCTCTCTAGGAGGACAAGGTGGAAGAGCCTCCCTTCCTGAGAACAACTGTTTATATTTTATCTCACTCAATTGTAAATAATATCATTTATCTTTGTTTAATTTCTCATAAATGTTTGTAAGTATTGACTAAGTTTCAATAAAATATGTTGAAATTGTCTATTGTCTGGATACATATATATATATGAAAAAACTAAAGAAAAAATAAAAGATAAGTGGGTCAGGTGTTGATATTAAAAATAAAAAAGGCATCTCCTGACCACGAGCACATGTGGTCAGGAGATGCCTTTTTTATTTTTAATATATATATATATTAAGAAAAAGGCTTCTTCTTATCGAGCAACTGAAAGTTGCTGATGGCTCGCGCCATCTATCGGAATAAATATCAACTATTCTCGTTGATTTTTAATTATTCCAGAATTGGCCAAATACCCATTCTTGATTAATCAAGAAAAGCTAACCACGGACGCGTTTCGGGCTGTTGGCCCTCATCAGCGTGGTGCAAGCTGTACCTCAACGAGAGAAAATATGGTTTTACGGGCTACTAACCAAAAGTTTTTTGAGCCCAAGCGCGATGTCAGGTGGCAAGGGACCCTAGGATCTGGCTGCAGGAGATGTGTCGCAGGGGTAGTGGAAACGTTGGCAAGCAGGGGAACAGCGCCAAGGTGCAGTGAGGCAGGAGCATTAATTTGGCCAGGAATCCAGTAGAAGTGGCAGATGGAATTGGAGGCAGAAGGTCCTTGAAGCCTAGAACTTGAGGGCCCTAGACTTCAGGATGGGGCAGCTTGAGGCTCTCGCCTTGTGCTTGTCAGGAAGGCCCTTGGAGCAGCAGTTGGCACATTTGGAGGTGCGCTGGTCAGCAATGGATTGGCAGGCGCGGCCTTCATGGCCGTCTTGACCGCAGTGAAAGCACTTAGGAGCTCTGGAGCATTGGGCAGAGTTGTGGCCGAAGCCACAACAGCGGAAGCAGACGCGGGCGCGGATGGACTCCTCGAAGTTGAGGATTACTCCATCAACCACGATTCTCCCGCGAACGCCCAGGGCTCTATAGGTCTTGAGGTCCACCTCGATAAAGGCGGTGCAGGTCCCGCTTCTGGGTGCAGAACGGTGCGCCACGCGCACCACCTTGTCCCCAGGAAGCTTTCTAACAGCAGCGGTTTCCAGGAAGGTCTCCTCAATTGTGGAGTTGGATGTCTCCTCATCCACTTTGAAGAGGCAGATCCGTGGCAGGATCTCCTTCTGCTGGCGGACCTTCATTCCATTCAACTTGCTGGCCAGGGAGGTTGTCACCTCAGGGATGGTGTCAGGATTACTGGAGTGGAGGACCAGCTTCCCCTTGGTGTGTAGGGAGGCCCAAACGCCTTGGGGGAGAGTGTGGGCAGCGCGGACAGCTTTTAGCATCTCCCTTGGGTCAGCCTGTGGGTCATCAGAGATGACCACTGTGTGGGCCGCCGATTTTTCTCCATGGAGGATCACTTGGGCGGCCGCAGGTTTGGATACGCGGGAAGGCGCAGGTTTTGAAGGACCATTCAGGTTTGTCCTCTTTGCAGGCGGGTTGGGAGCCTCAGACTGCTTCCTTTTGGTTGGAGCAGGAGCAGGCAAGGTGGAGGTAGGCTTCTTAGCAGGGAGAGCAGCAGGAGCAGGAGTGGCGGGCTTGATTGGGTCAGTTTGGGAGCTGGTTTCCTTGCAGGAAGGAGCAGGGCAGGTTTGAGTGCCGCGGCAAGCAGTCTTGGGCTTGTTGGCCTCCTCAATTTCGTCCAACTCTGCGAAGGACTCGAGGGTGTCAGTGAGGTTCTCTACATTGGTAGCGAGGGCTTTGATCATTTCATTCCGCGAGGCGATGTAGCGGATCAGGTCCTCATGCAGGGATTTCAGGGCAGGATGGCCAATGGAGTTCAGGATGCTGCAGTTGCGTGAGATCACCATCTCATCTTCCCTCTCCAGGTCGGCGACGTTCACGATGGGCTTGTAGGCCTTCTTTTTCTTCTTGGCAGGATTCATGTATACTCTGTACCTCAACGACTAAAAAAATTGGTCATTAAGGCATCCTGAAAAATCATGAAACGGGTAGTTAAGGCCAGATTTGCGTGAGAACGCTACACAATGTGAAAAAATAGTACAAATGTAATATTGTACTGGGATAAGGTGCATAAATTAAGAAAAAGGCTTCTTCTTATCGAGCAACTGAAAGTTGCTGATGGCTTGCGCCATCTATCGGAATAAATATCAACTATTCTCGTTGATTTTTAATTATTCCAGAATTGGCCAAATACCCATTCTTGATTAACCAAGAAAAGCTAACCACGGACGCGTTTCGTTGATATTTATTCCGATAGATGGCGCAAGCCATCAGCAACTTTCAGTTGCTCGATAAGAAGAAGCCTTTTTCTTAATTTATGCACCTTATCCCAGTACAATATTACATTTGTACTATTTTTTCATATATATATATATGTAAAAAAAGAAAATAGCAGGTGTTGGTATTATAATCAAAAAAATACATTTCCTGACCACGATCGCATTAGATTTTTAGAATGCAGAGCGCCATCTAGTGATACAGAAATTAACTAAACGCTGATTTAGCCTGTTTCTTGTATTTGGCCAACTCATTTTCTTGACAAATCAAGAAACGCCATTTACGAACGCCTTTCGGGCTTTCTTAGCCCTCGTCGTTTAGCATATTTACGTAAGTTTGTCCTTGCTCTTGGTTTCTAAAGAAGCCTCTGGGACCAAAACATTTTTGGTCGTAGTGGTACAGCCTGCTCCACGCTGACGAGGGCCAACAGCCCGAAACGCGTTTGTGGATGGCTTTTATTGATTTGTCAAGAAAATGGGTTGGCCAAATATCAGGGAACAGGCTAAATCAACGTTTAGTTTATTTTTGTTCCACTAGATGGCACTCTACCATCTAAAAAGCTCATATGCTCGTGGTAAAGATATGCCTTTTTTATTTTAATATATATATGAAAAAATAAGACATATATATTTATTGTATTAGGACTGAGGTAGAAGCTGTAGACTCGAGATCCCACCTATTTACACCATTAAATAAAACATATTTTCGACGGTTTTTATTATATTTTAAAAATTGTACTTTATTTCTACAATGAATTATTATTCCCTCCATTCACAGAAAGAAAAAAAAATTAACTCTCAAATTTTAAATATACTAGTTAGTTGGTGTATATTAACAAGTCAAATAAACTTATTGAAATTGTGATGAATTTATTATTTTCTCTATGGATGGTCAATTGAAAGGTGGTCTGGACTGATGATGAACAAGACCAGGTATGATGATAGTCAGAGTTGGCTGTTCAAATTCACCAGAGTTGGTGTTTTGGAAAATTATCGAACTGAATGTGTTAGTCTGAGGAGAATGTCAAATGATGAAGCATTGAGAGATTTTTACATCACTCTATTTTAGATCCGGCTATTTCATCCGTTTATCAATCTTTGAGTGGTGAAGGCTACCATCCACAAGTACCAGCTTAGTCTTGAGTTGGGCAACGCCAACCATTACATTGACTCTGGGGAAAGAGCTCTAGTTGTCCATCGTGACGGAGTCTTTACAACGGTAGGCGCCAACAATGAAGATTTTGCCTGTATATATTAAATTCTTTTATATAAAGTATATTTTATAAGTATATATTTATGTAATAAAGTAGCTTCAATCTAGCTCTCTCTACAGTAAAATATTCAACTCTACACAAATCCATTATATAAATATCGATAATTCATTAATTTCTTTAGCTTTGCTCATATTCAATAAAATATTCAATTTTCCTTCAAATTAATAAACAAATATTTAGAAAATTCACCTGTAAAAAGCAAACAAATATTATTTTTCAAAGGAAAAATATTAACTAATTTTCACTAAATTTTAATAAAATTCAATTTTATCTCATTATAGAAATTTCATTATTTTCATATTTTTCTATTTAAAGTTTATTAATTTTCTTCGGGTTGTTTGTTAGTTAAGGTTTTATTATTTCTTACTTCTAAATTTGATTAAAGGATGTCTTTTGGAAAAAAAAGAAGGCGTCAGAGGAAGGAACTAATCAATGCTAGGTACGTCAAAATGATTTTAAAATTAAAGGCAGAAGCCGGGAAATTAGTCCAAAGTCAAAGAAAGGATTCGGAAAAATAACGAAGTTGCCTAATGAAAACGAATTTTTTTGAAGTAAATTTGAAGAGAGAGAAAATGAGAATTTTCACGGACACCTTGAAAGAAACAAAAGAAATATCTTTGAGACAAAAAAAAAAGAGAATAAAAAGTTATAACGAGTCAACTTTTCTTTCAACAAGTGTAAAAAAAAAAGGAATAGAAGATGACGTTTCAGATTTCTCCGGTAGGGGGAGCAATGTATTGATCGCAGCGCCACGTGCGCTGGCAGAGCTGGGATACATGTGCCATGGTGGAGGTCCGCAGAGCGACGTGAGCATGGAGCCTGCATGGAACACCACTCTAGACTGGAATGCTACTTCCAACTTGACCGATACTGGGGATGGAGAAAGAAAAGAAAAAGTTTACTGGGCTCTTGTTCTCGTCTTCCTGCCTGTCCTGGCAGCTTTTGGGAATGTGCTGGTGATCTTGAGTGTGCTCAAGGAACGAGGACTTCAGACTGTTACCAATTACTTCATTGTCAGCCTCGCCTTCGCTGATCTACTCGTCTCCGCCGTAGTGATGCCATTCGCTGTCTACGTCCTGGTAAGTTCCTGACATAATCTACAACACTACACATCATGTAGACTGAAATAGAACCCATCACAAAAAAATATTAAATGGTTGAGTCTTAACATTATGTCTAACAATCCAAAATTATTGACAATAAGAATGTCAATTTGTTTTACAACTATATAAATAATTCATTCATAAAACACGTTGAACTATAATGATTTTTATATTTTTAATTAACCAAGAATGACAATTTTGAACATACAAATCAGTTAAATACACAAAATTTGCCTAATTTGCCATATTTAAAACATTTAACTTTAATATTCCTCTTCAATATTATCAAATTTTAAATTCAATAAACATTAACATAGGTATATATGCTTTTTTTAAATATAAAAATGGCATATATAAATCGTATATTAGAACATTTAACGATTTTCAGTTGACATATTTTATGTAGGTATATAAATTAATACTTTGAAGTTAAAGAGCTTAAAGTATAAGTAACATATTTTTATATGAGGACAATCATACAAATAAACAAGTTATAGCAGAAGAACATGATACATATAAACATTGTCCATAATTAATTCCATTAGTTAATGTAAGGCTTATATTTGCAAGGTTTTCTATTCATAATCTTATAATTACCATAAACATGTAACTCCAATTAGCATATTTCTTTAATTAGATGTGTAATAGGATCGAATAGAATATGGAGAGGTTATCAACATTGATTTGTTTAAACTTTAACATTGAATTATTTTACATAACTTTTCCCTTTCCAGTAAGTAATTGGTGAAGTAAAGGAACTTATTCATAGGTTATTTGATTATAATATCAATGAGGTTAGGTTGAATCTCTTCATTAAATGTCCAGATGTTAATACATTTATTTTCTATAATCTGGTTTCATATTGAAAGTTTTAACGTTAAATATTACAAATGAAATCTCTTTTTCTACGTATTTTACTTTAAGGAGAAACTAAATTTCTGAAAGCACATAACCAATCGGAGATTAACTCTCCAAGCTTCTCCAAGTTCAATTTCAAGATCCCACAACTAACAATTTATTGAAACCCAAGATTTGTGAATCAAAGTTTCTGATAAATATGTAACCCACTTTAACAAATCTTTAGTACCTATATACAATTTTAGTGTGGCGCTAAAAGTTTTATTTTTAATCAATAGATGGCGTTTGGATAAGTTTGCAAATTTTGACATTTCTGAACAATATTCTTAATGCAAGGTAAATTTTGTTAATACTTATATATTAATAACAAAAATCAACCAATATTTACATACTCTTATATATTTTCATCGTTATATATTCAATTTTAATTTATATAGTTTCTAGAACTAGCAATTATTGTCTGATATGTTTAATTAGAAAATAAAACGTGTAACATAAGAGACCCACAAAAACAGTTTCTCATTTTCAGTTGCTATATCATACGCAGCAATTATTGACATCCCAAAGATGGCGTTGGGAGAAGGATTTCGATATTCAGACAAGTCGCTTATATAAGATTTTTATTGTTTATTTTATTTGAAGATAGAATGGCCTGGAGGAGAACCCATTCTGTCTAGTAGAATATTTTTTAAATCACGTTTGGACAAAAAGGTATTTTGTGTTCGAAGAATCGTTCTAGAAATTAGATAATTTTATATTAGTTTTTAGAGAAAGCGCATAAATCAGAAATTAATAGATTTATATAAGAATTTGAATTATATATATATATACGTGTATATATAGCGCTTTATATTGGTTATTGTGTATATATGAATTTATATATAAAATATAGATATCTTTATTTAATGTGAAAGAAATTTTGCGATATTTTAGGAAATTTCGGAAAATAATATTTAAAAATAACTTCTATATTATAAAAAGTTGATAGATTTGTATATATATCTGTAAAATAATTGGTTTAAAATTGTGTACCTTTACACAGTATTAATTCTATATGTAAATGTAAGTAGGTTTTAAAATCAAACTTTAAAAAGTTGATTATAATCTCGTAAAATTTCAAAGCACTCAATAAACTGTTAAAAAAACTCTTCAAAATTCTAAACAGAGAGACAGCTATTTTCAAACCTTTGAAACATGTCTCTGTTCGGTAAATTAATTTCATTTAGAATTTGCAGAAACATTCCATCGGTTAGTTTCCACTTTACATTAGCCATGGCACACTGGCATCTTATTTAAGGTGGTCTGGGAACCATTTTTTAAATTCTGTCCAGGGAAATTTTTAGTCGAAAAATAAGCGAAATATATGTTGTTTTACTATATTTGACAAGACGCCTTTTTAAAATTATTATAGTATTGTTTTATTAATCTATTTCAACTTATAATTTTCATTTTTTCAAATTTCTAAATTCTTATTTAACATGTTATGTATTATATCAATTTTGCGTATACATAGCAACCTCTATTAGCATTGACGTGAGTATTGAAGAATAAACTGTTATTTTAAAACGACACTTGAAGTTACACCGCATGAGTTTCTTTTAACGAAAAATCATTTTTTTTTTATTTCAAGGTGAAATATCGACTATTTCTAACCTTTTTGGATGAGGTATGAAAGGATGAATTATGAAGAGTAATGACAAACGGAAAAATAAAAGTGTCCAGGGATGGGAATCGAACCCACAATGTTCCGCTTACCGGGCAGATGTCATGTCCAGGGTAGCCTAGTGGACAAGGCATCTGCCCGGTAAGCGGAACATTGTGGGTTCGATTCCCATCCCTGTACACTTTTATTTTTCCGTTTGTCATTACTCTTCATAATTCATCCTTTCATACCTCATCCAAAAAGGTTAGAAATAGTCGATATTTCACCTTGAAAAAAAAAAACAATGGTTGCCTGTAAAGTCGGTTTTACGGGCGAAGATTTTACGTGACAACGGTAGAATATTTATTGATATGAATATAATTAAATTGCACAATAGGAACAAGGAATTGAATGAAAATTAACTCATCAAAACACTTATTCAGATCGAAGGTTCAAATTTTTGCTAAATAAATTTGAAATTAAATAAAATTTGTAATTGTAAATGATGAAGTTGAAAATTAAAATATTTACTTATATTAGATGTTAAAATTCTTGCTCAACACAGTTTAAATAAGGTTTTCTTATATCTGCCACTTTTTCTTAATATTTGTAATTTTAAATAATCAATTCGAAAATCAAAACATTTATTCAGATCGAAGGTTCAAATTTTTGCTAAATAAATTTGAAACTATTTAAAATTTGTAAAATAATAATTAATTAATTAATTAATTTTAAACTAATAATTTACTTAACACTATCAACATTTATCAATAGTATGACATAACCTATAAACTCAGTTTCTCAACTTTTGTGTCAATCTAACAATTAATCAATCAATCATAGTTTACGATAATGAAATATCAGTGTACAATTATTTACCTTTATTGTTGTAGTTGTTGTAAATGACGAATCTAAGCACTCCACATTTTCACTACAGACACAGCTGACGATACTTTAACCACACGTGTGAACTTGTATTATGACGCTTTCTTGTTTTTTCCAACGCCAAGAACGTTCGAGAAAGACAAAGACAGAGACAAGCATGCGCCGATTCAATGCGCCTAATTCTCTAGCGCTGCGCGCGCAGCTGCGCGCGCAGCACTCTCGTTCGGTGACTCATCGTAACGTTACCGGGCGTTACACTTTTTCATAAGTGACTCCCAGCCGCAACCTAATTTAAGACGTTGTCACGTCAAAAAATTTGATTTTTCGTTAAAAGAAACTCATGCGGTGTAACTTCAAGTGTCGTTTTACAATCACAGGCTGCAGTGTATTAAACTGTTATTTGTTTGAGGAATATACTGACTATATTTGAAAACAATTTCTCAGTATTCCTTTCTATAACTTTGTACGATGGTTGAAACTAGCTCTGAAAATGAACATAACTGGAAGAGAAATCAGTTTAAAGACGGATGAATCCGCAAACCATTACCTTATATAACAATAATTATAGCTTATAGAAAAATATAATATTTATTTATTCATCGGAACTTACTCCGTGAAAATCTATTTTTGTTTAGAAACACGATTAAATTACAAGAGAGGATATCAGCACAACGAGAATTTTCGATAACTAAATCTTTACTTCATCGTATAGGTGAATTCGAATATTTTGCAAATCTGTTACTTCGGAAAAGTAAAATATTTTACAATACATATAAATAATAAACAAAACAGCTTTCAAGGGTGAGTTACTTTCTATATTGTATATCTATATCAAGTTTTCATTGCAATATATAAGTATTAGTTTCAAATAAAGTAAAGCACGAAGGAAGATAGTTTCTTTTTAATAAACGCGAGCGAGCTTTCGGGCCAGACGCCCTTCTACTGGCAAAAAACTAAGAGATTCAAAAAGATACAAGCCTATTTATACTATGGTAAGCAATATTTTAGCATATTTACATTTTTTTCTTATAGACGGAGAAACAAAATACAACTATAATTACAAATTAAGGTATGCAAATATAGGGGAAAAGACAATGAGGTAAATTCTAAATCTGACACATTAGGGAAGACCGGAATATCACTGTGAAAGGAAGACAATAAACAGAATAAACACGTCAGGACAGGAATACTTTATAAATATCTGGAATGTCTATTTTTCTATTAAAATTGTCGCTTAAATATTAGTTTAAAAAAGATTAAGAGAAACATCTTATAAAGCTTGTACTTCTGTGGAAGGGTCTGTGATATCTGAGAGCTCAGGATGGATATAAAATAACCTTCGGAATCCGTTTTATTTATTATTTATAAATTAATGTAACTGTTTTAATTTTATCTCTAATTTATTTTTCCATATATTTCAAAGGTCTTAATACGTATAATGAAATTAAATTAAATATAATAATGAGAATATATTTCACCAATTTGAATTGTGCAATATTCAAAATTCAAAGTGATAAGTATTTTTAACATTATTTAAATATTAAGAGCGATTTTATAACGTACTACATTTAGTAACCCTCGCTTATTTCTAGCAAACGAACCTGCACTCTCGAAGTTTGTCGGTTCGCACCTTGTATTAATATGAGATATATATATTAGATTAGATATATATAATATAACAATATTACAGGCTTGTTTAGTTTCATTATATGATATATATATTGTTCCAAAATTACTCTATTAGGTACCGCTCAAAAAGAGCATTCTTGTTTATTGATAATTGCAACAATGTGAATAATATATGTGGAGGTTATTCACATATTAAACAAAGTGTAACGCGAGATTCGGTCCCGGTTCATGATTGTCTGGAATCGAGGGTGTTACCCACTCGTCCACCCTGAATTATATATATATAAATTACTATATTATTCACAATAATATACTATATATATTTGATACTTTATCAATAAATTGAAAAATATTCTGGTATAAACCCAAACCAACGTTTAGTTAGACATATATTCCGCTAAATGGCGCTTTGGTAAGGACATGCCCCGAGAGATTTCTCATGTAATTTATATAAAATACCATAACATTTTCTCTCCTATAACTATTATTTTCTTTATAAATATCTTTCAATCTACACTTATATTATAACTAAAGGCTTACCTGAATAATCATAGCAACTATGTTTGTGATGTGCGGTGGGTGGAATTTACAGCATAAGATGAACATGATATGAATGGGTGTGTATTTCTTATAATCTTAATATAAATGTTCTAGTCATAATATAAAAACTAAAGATGTGAATTAATAATATCTATAACAAATAACTGTCAAAATTAATACAAAACCAACCTTTGATATTTATTTCACTTGGGAAAATAACGTTGTTGCCTATATCGCATTGCCTTTAAAACTACAAATAATACTGTGATATATTTTCATCAAATATTCTAGCGAATATATTTTACATATCTACCTTCTCAAATATTTAAATATTATTTATATTTATTTAATATAGGACCAACCAACCATTCGGGATGATAATATTGATATGTAAAGGAGGTCGTGCCATTTTAAAACATCATTTTTGATCTTTTTCTCTGACAATGTGTGCATAATAAGAAAAGCTTCCGCTTGATCTTTCTCTGAGCAGTCAGCTACTCTCTGTGCAATTTATAGTTTGAATATAATTCGGTTATAGATTTAATAAATATAATATATAGAAAAATTCTCAGAAAAATGGAGAAATGTTGCTTTTATTGTAAACAAAATACTAACTTTAAATACTTTACGGTTCTTCTACCAGTTTAACTCAAAGTAACCTTAAGAAAAAGTCAATTTTATAAATAAAATATATATATAATTTCCCACTAAATCTAAATAACATAAGATTAAACACAAATGCTCAAAATGATTATTTATAAATGAGTTGAAATTGAGAATTCAGTGATATAGAAAATATTAAAATAAAAAAAGAAATTGAAACGGTTTATTAAATGAAGGATAGTTATATTTCTCATAATATAGATCTTTATTCTAGTCAGGGACATCAAACCTTCTGTTTGTACTTGATGTAAATGGACTTATAAAAAAATTTAAATTTTGTATATATTTATTTATTGGGTTTTGACTAGGAGTAGAGTAAACACATTCTGTCGAGAGATACGTAAATTTTGATTGTTTAATTTTTGGATTAAATTTGTTTTGTTAAATTTCTTTTATGTAAATATTTTTAAAGAAGGTAAATAAACTTATTTTATTTTATATGTTCTGATATCTTTTATTTTGTTTAAAATAAATGTGTTTATACTATTTATAATGAATTATTTAATAAGAGCAAAATAATAGTACTATTGAGTTTTCGCGATAAAGGCTTATAGGATTAATATTTAGTGCTTGCTTTTAATATTGCTGTAATGGGCTATTGCTTGATTGAAGTTGAAGAAATGACGGGGGGGGGGGGGGGGGGGGGGGGATAATATGTATGCTTTGAACGGTTATTTTGGTTATGAAGACAGCTTAGTCGTACCTATCAATCTACCCGTTCTCCCCAACATAGGATTCATTACATTCTGACACAAGACTGAATAGATGGCTTTGGACTTGTTCAAGGATCTGACGGTTTGTTTTTAGTGATTGGATTTCTAAGTTTGTTGCCTATGTCAGGAGTGTAACTAAATTATATATTACAAGTGTAAGGTGAAAGGTTCTCGGTCTTACAATGTTTGTTAGAATGACTATTTATTTCCAGTTTGAAAAACATTTTTTTAATACATAGAGTATCTCTTGAATTCAACAAACTTGGTACAGAAATTCTCTGATATTAGTATTCCTTCCCGTAAATTAAGCCTGAAAGGCTTTTAACATATGCGTTTATAGCCTTGTAAATCTCTTCAATGGGGGGACGCGAAGCGCTTTCCAGAAATATATTTCTTCAGGTGTGGGAAGAGATGGATGTCTGAGTGTGTCAAATCAGGATTATAAAGGTTGGTCGAACAAATTTCTCCTCATCCTGCAGTTTTCTCATTGCCTAAATACCTTGTGAGTAGGTGCGTTATCCCAGTGAAAGATTATTATTTTTTGTTTCTCAAGCTAGGCCTCTTTTCGCGAATTTTGACACCTAACTGGTCAAGAAGATTAGAGTAATATTCACCTGTGATAGATCTGCCTCTATATCAATTAATAGAATTTCTTTGACATTCCAAAACACACTAGCCCTGACCTTTCCGGCAGATGCGATCGACTTCGTTTTCTTTGGCCGGCTTCCACCCATTGTTTCGACTGCTGTTTGGTTTCTGGCGGGTAGTAGTTCCTACTTTATAACAGATGAAATTGAAAGAGCAGAATTCCCGTAAACCTTTGTGAACTCCATATGAATTTATTCAGGGCTTACTTTACTTTAAATCTTTTTTTTTTTGCGATCGAACGTTGTGGTCCACTACATCCCAAACACGATGCGATGCCAGCCATCTCTGTCTTGAGCTCCATGTACCATTTCGGCGATCCTCAAGTCAATTGGTTTTTTAGGGGTTAAACCATCCAAAACGAGTAATTTAATGACTGCATAATATTCAGGTTTATCTATTTATATTTTCCATCTGATGCAAAGGATGTCATCTATGTAACGATTCCAGAAATTGATATTTAAATTTTGATAGGAATTAATCCAATAATCTATTCTAAACATTCTTTTTTACTCTAATACTCTCGAAAGGGAACTGCCATCAGGGATCCTTTATTATTCCGGAATAACTATTTATCAAATGAAAATATATTCATGTTTAGGCATGACTCTGTGAGTTGTTCCACCCTTTATTTGCTAAAAGTGTCAATATTTAGGCCTGTGAGTATGATTCTAACGCTCTCTATTATGATAGGATGTGGTAGGCTGAGATCCAATGAGATGGCGTCAAAAAAAAAAAAACAGATTACATACAGGGATCAGGGATGAGATTATTCAGCTCTTCTATGAAAGACAGTTGTTAGAGATTGAGTAACTGTTAACCTGATTCTTCAACAAAGGGGACAAATACGAAACTGGAAACTTTGATAGTGGGACTACTGGGGATAGAAGCTATCCTATTATAGAACGAAAAGGATTCGCTTGGGGATCTTCGGCAAGCCATTGATGTAAGGATACAAAAATGTACTGGAGGAGAATATCTTAAACACTTCTGATTTCATAGACTGTTTTTTTTTCCAGGACATCAAAGCTTCTTTTGAAGTTGGAATATACAGCTGCTTTGTAGGATGATAACAAATCGAGGAACGATGCCAGGACTATATATAATGCTCATTGTAGAAGAAAAAATGTTATTTCTTAATAAAGGAGAGTGGGTTGTAATTTGAAGTGTTTTTCCTATTATAAGATTGACTTTTCAAACGGAGGTTGAGGCATTGAGGTGTCACTTGCCACCTGTAGTGACTTCTCACGAACTCTCATCTTATAGCATTCAACTCAATCATTATATTCAATCTACTCTCTTTATTTAATTAATTGTACCTAATTTCAACCGAAATTCACTATCGAAATTCAACTATATTATCCAATGAGCGGTTCTGTATAAATATATCTTTGTGATCTTACATAAATGCGTCTTCCAATCTCTGAAATAATTCATTTATAACGTACGGATCTTCTTTCAACAGCAATTGAATGTATTATTCTATTTCAACAAGATTACACACATATATTATTATGGTAGTATCACACAAACAGAAGCTATCATGTAGAATTCAAAAACGTATTTATTTTAAATAAAACTAAACATGAAGGAGAAAGGAACATACATAAAAAGCTATGCAAGTTACACAATATTGGAAGAATAAAAACATTGGCGCCGTTTTGAGAGAGTCGGTTCATCTCTTGTGTAATGGGTAATTCTATCTCTCATCAATAATGCGTGCTTCTTATAAGATTATTAGGTCAATATATTTCACTTAAAATAATTTACCAAATTATTTCCTTAGAATTTATTAAATATAAAAATTATAAACGTCAGCAATGCGTTTCTTTATTCGTGAAAAATATGCAAGCTTTAGGATCTTTACAAGCTATGCCTGTGAAAGAATTGTAAAGATCCGGAATCTTGCAAATTTTTCACGAATAAAAAAAACACATTGATACCGTTTATATTTTTATATTTATATTTTATTTCAGTTTTCTCTTCTAATGGAATATTAGCATTTATTCATAATACAAAGTATTTGTTAAAAAAAAAGGAAGGAGAAGGCCGGGAAATGGTTTTTAAAGAAAGTTTAATTAATTATGCTCAAATTTTACATAAACTTAAAGCAGATTACTTTACATACTCAAACACAACAATGGTAGCAATTATTATATACAGCGGTCAATTGGTCAAAAATAAAAGAAGAGTAAATTGTTGAAATTGATTATTCCAACAGCATTCAGCAGCAATGACGTTTTAAAAAAGATACTATTAACTTGAAAAAATCATATTGTATATAAACGAGTAAAGTTAAAATTAAAGAATTTATATGTTTGGCGTTAAAAAAATAATTATCATAAATAAATATAAATTAATTTATAAATATTTTTTCATGCCACAATTTTACTATAAGCGATCCTGAACGCTTAGAAATGTATAAACACAATTTCAACGCTGAAATTAATTACATATTAACTTGAAAACTAATGTATAAACTAACTATTCTGATTCAATTCTTTATATTTACAATATTTAAATGACCTATAAGATACAACGACACAAATATAAAAACTATATATTAAGTAAAATTGTTAATAATAATAAAGAAAGTAATATAAAACGTATATATATATTGTATATATATTCGTATAATATTCTATTAAGTGCTTTCCAATTCCTTCATATCTGCCTCTTCATTTAATTTCTTCTTCTGTAATTAGGTCCAGCCCAAACAATTAGCAGAATCCCGGATGAATATATTAACACAAGCAGTCGCCTCCCAACTTTGACTAATGAGACTCTTAATTTAATTAACTTCTTATTGTCCAATGTACACACGATACCAAGTCTCAAGTAGACAAGATATATCTATGGTTTTCATATCTATATCTGTAGTAACAATTACCATGTATCATTCATCATCATAGCTACACATCTCTACGAATAAAGATGTGTATGTACGACCTTATTTCTGTAGTAGTGTAACCTTTCTTATTGCTTATATAAAAAGCGCGTACCTAGATCTGTGAAAGAGAAGCATATTTTCTTAAGATATCAAGGCATTGCCCTTTATATATCAATGTATTACACAATATACTTCATTCAGTTTACTGTTAAAAATATCGATAAAGAGGGAGCAATCTCTCGAATATATTTTGAGAACACAATTTTTTTTCACAGATCCAGGTACACCTTTTTTATATAAATATATTCAGTGCATCGCCTTTTGACCCAAACAAATTTCTTCTAGTAATATGTGCATTGACTTATATGTAAAATATGCCTATATGTAAAATGTAATTTTCTTTCTTATTTCCGAAATAACCTATTATGGCGAATGGTTTTACAAATAAAATCATTTTTTTGTTACCGTTAAGGTATAGATAATTTATTGAAAGTGTCTGACTCATTATTGATTAACCTGTCATAGTAGTTTCTCCATTTTGATTTACCATCTGCTCTAATGATATATCGGCTGTTAAACATGTATATCTTTAGTAGAAGTTTCGGTGAAGCGTTATTTAAGGAAATCATAGACCTTAGCGCATAGCATAAACCTATTTAAATATTGCATTGATCATATTTCTCATTAAAAGCTAAACTTTAGCGCATTTATGGCTATCAACCTTGTTAGCGTGGAACAGGCAGCAGCAAACAACTTATCAAATGAACATCAATGTTTATAAATGAATATACCTTCATCCAGCAAAATATATTTCTGTTCTGAATATTTTTCTCTACTTAATATAGATACATTGGTTCGATAACATACCGGTACCTAAAATATATATATATATAC
This sequence comes from Cordylochernes scorpioides, assembly GCA_030710605.1. NCBI lineage: Eukaryota > Metazoa > Arthropoda > Arachnida > Pseudoscorpiones > Chernetidae > Cordylochernes > Cordylochernes scorpioides. Next base: position 43,880,058 of record CP092873.1, on the reverse strand, counting down.
ATAATTCATTATGTAAACCTTTTTAAAACCTTGTTTAGTCCGGAATCTATTGCTTAATACAAAGCATTGAGGGTTAAGTCAAACTAATTACTATAAATTAATTACATTAATCGGACCAGAAAGGTTGTTTAGTGGTGGTTATTATTAATTAGTTAAAATACTCTTATTGGGTATAGCTTTAGGCCGGTTAGTTAATTTAAACAGGCCAGGGTTTAATTATATATGTGTGTGTGGAACCTCTCTTATGTAAGTATGGTTGAAATATTTACATCTTAATGTACTATAGAACTTGTTCCACTGACACGGGGCATAGTGCTGTTCTCTAGCACTTTATAAGATGTAGCATAGCGTTTGTTATACAATGTAATAGAAGAGTGGACATGTCATAGAACATGAACTCCCTGCTGCTAGTGGCGATGTTATTATGAAATAAAAGTCGTCTATAGAATCGTGAGGATATCCCAATAGAAGAAGAAACACAAGTTTATTCATATGAGATGATGATTGTTAAAAGATTTCGGAAAAGACGCCCTTCTACGGTTAATTGTTACCCGTTGTTCCAGCCTTAAATATGCAAAATTGTTAGAATTTACTTTTGTTAATTATTGTTAAATTATGTAAATTTTAGAAATGTATATAATCTTGATTTTAGAAAATAAAGATAGTTATTAAGTATACGTGGTTGAGTCATTAGAGTTGGTGAGACAAGAGTTATTAATATATACGTGGTTGAGTCATTAGAGTTAGTGAGACGAGACAATAGCAGTTATTCAAGTTTGAATGAGTTATAGTCAGCTCGCTGAGTCAAGAAGCATATAATTAAAACCAGCGTTAAAATAAGAATTAGGCGGTGATTCCTCCTTAGTGCCAGAGGCCAAAGCCAATTCGATTCATGGTCCCTCAAGAGCCTGATTAGGATTTGAAACAGAAGAAATTTAGGAAAAAACTCAGCGAGAATACAATTGCAAATGTCTCGAGACGAAAGGATCCTCCAAAGAAAGTTAAGTTACCAGAAAAGGAGAATTGATGGATTTATTGAAAGTGTGGATTCAATTATTGAGGCAGGTGAAACAATACGCTTAGAAATAATGGGTGAAGAATTAAAGGAGATCAAAGAAAAAATTGAGAAACTCTACGACGAGCTGTTTTCTTTGGATGAAGTTGATATAGATAAAGAAAGTGAGGCATGTGATAGTTCAATGAACAAGATTGGAAGCTTGAGGGTAAAAATAGAAAATGAAAGAAAACTCAAAGACAAACTGGCGGACATAAAGCCAAATGGCTCTCAGGCAAATATAAAAATTGCCTCAATTTGACTTACCGATATATGATGGAGATATGGGCAATTGGATCAACTTCAAAGAGCTATTCCTCACCACCATCGATGCACATCCAGGGTTAACTAATATACAGAAGTTACAATATTTGAATTCTGCAGTAAAAGGCGAAGCGGCCAGATTAATAAGGGGTTTCCCTTTACTAAGTGAAAATTATGGCCAAGCATGGAGTACACTGTTATCAAGATATGATAACCCGAGAGAGCTAGCTTATGCCCAGGTGTCAAAAATATTTTCTCTCCGGGCAATTAAGAATCCATCGGCTAAGTGTCTCCATGAATTCATGGATGTTTGTAATGAAGCCATAAGAAACTTAGAAACGCTGGAATTGAAGAGAAATAAATTAGTGGATGTGATCCTGGTGCACTTCCTCCAGCAGAAGTTGAGTGAAAATCTAAGGTTGGATTGGGAACTGTCAGTGGACAACACTCTTCCTTCTTATGACAAGTTCATAGCGTTCATTTCCAGACATGCGAGAAGCATGTCTTGTGTTGTCAGGGAATGTTCAAAAAGGGAAGAAACCACCGGATCGAGATTTCCCAAATGCCAAAGCTACGGGATGCTAATTGAGAAATCGGACACTTGCATATTATGCAAATCTAAGCATCATCCACTATACATGTGCAACTTATTTTGCAAAATGCCTTTAAAAGAAAAATTAAATGTAGTGAAGAGTCATAAATTATGCTTCAATTGCTTGAGGAAAGGCCATTTCTCATGGAATTGTAGGCTGAACCAACGATGCAAAGTATGCAAGGGGAAGCACCACACGATGATTCATTATGATAAACCGAGCACGGAAGGCGCTTCGGCCCAAGTTGAGAACACAACTCCGAAGGAACATGAAAGTGCTATCAATTTAACTAATACTCAACAGGCAAACTGCAATGATAGCCACGTACTACTCGCAACAGCTAGAATCAAGATAAAAAATGGACTCGGAAAGTTATGCACCTGCAGAGCCCTACTGGACAGCGGTTCCCAAGTCACCATGATAACAAAAGGATGCTGCGAAAGATTGGGACTTGTCCAAAGGAAATCAGATCGGATGATTATAGGGGTTGGAAACACACCAGTGCAGCATTCTTCATCGACAGTAAGTGTGACATTTTGTCCACTGAATAATTCTGAGGAATTCTCGGTGGAGGCAGTAGTCACGGGAGTGCTCACTTCAGAAATTCCGAACTTCAGGTTGAAAGACCCTAATTGGCCAATTTTGAAGAACCTCAAATTGGCAGACCCAGAGTTCTACATACAAGCCCCAATAGATATGATATTGGGAGCAGATATATACACTGAACTTATGTTGAATGGCTCTATATCTCTCGGAGAAGGATTGCCAATGGCTATTAATACAAGACTAGGTTGGGTACTTCTAGGAAAACTCATGGGAACATCGGAGAGTAATACAGAAGTCTGTAACCTGAGTTTACAATCTGAACCAGAACTAGAATTCGTAATGAAAAGATTCTGGGAAATTGAATCTGTGTCGTCACCGGATCTTTGTACACAGGACGAAGATTGTGAAAGGTTATTTTCGAATAACCATGGCAGAGATAGCCATGGAAGGTATTGGGTAAAATTGCCATTCAGACAACATCGACCGCTTCTGGGTGAATCAAGAGAAAAAGCTTTAAGAAGGTTCCTTTCGTTGGAAGGAAAATTGTGTAAGAATGTGAAATTATATGACCAATACCGGGGATTCATGAAGGAATATGAACACTTAAACCACATGGAAAGGGTCCCAATTGCAGAAGTGAAGCGAGAATTGTGCAGATGCTATTACATGCCTCATCATCCAGTAATTAGAGAGCAATCCACTACAACCAAAATGAGAGTTGTGTTTGATGCATCAGCTAAATCTGAAAATAATGTTTCTTTAAATCAATTTTTGCACAAGGGACCAAAAATCCAACAGGATGTATTTTTCATTCTCCTCAGATTCAGAACGTATCCTGTCGCCATAAGTGCTGATATAGAAAAGATGTACCGCCAGATAAGAATTCATCCAGAAGATGCGGACTATCAGAGGATATTGTGGAGACCATCGCCAGAAGAGCCTGTGGTGGACTATCGACTACTGACTGTTACCTATGGTACAACTTCGGCTCCATTTTTGGCAATGAGAACAGTACAACAGTTAGCAGAAGATGAAGGCCAAAATTATCCTGAGGCTTCTAGGGTGACCTTGAATGATTTCTATGTCGATGATCTGCTAACAGGAGCTCAAACGATTGCTGAAACCAAAGAACTAATAGACCAATTAAAGGACTTAATGAAAAAGGGAGGGTTTCACTTAAGAAAGTGGAATTCAAATTGCCAAGAGATAGTGTCTCATGTCGAGGAAATGAACGAGAGGAAAATTAACTTGGAGAAAGGAGCCATATCCAAGATTTTAGGAATTGTATGGGATCATGTACAAGATACGTTTAGAGTTAATATAACTCTTCCTGAAGAAGTTGTTACCAAAAGAGATCTTCTCTCCAATATTGCGAGGATTTTCGATCCACTTGGTTTCCTCTCACCTACTACAGTGGCAATGGCGAATCTCCAGAGGCAGACCGCGGTCAAAGAAGTCGAGGATTTAGAAGGGCTACCAGTCTACCACCGCGCCATATTGAAGGAAAATGGAGAGTGGCCAGAAGTTACCAAAGCCATCCAATGTAGCTACCCGAAGGTCTTTGTCGGCGACGGAACTCATCTTTACCTCCTCATAGAAGATGTGGAATCTCTAGATGGCCCGAATGTCCGCTCGGTATTGTACCAATACCGCATCCCTCACAAAAAATGGATCTGGAGAAAAGTGAATGGTTTCGCTCCAATAGTTATTTCCAAGTCTATCGTTTATGCCTCTCACGATAAAAGGGTGTACTTTGTAGGAGGGAGAATACACTCTAGAGGGAATAAGGTAACTTGCACCGACAATATTGTCCGAGTGAAACTTAAAGAGGGTCGGGCTTCTGTTCTAGTGAAAAGCAGGAAGTCGCCCCTAACTGACCTCTTGGTCCTGGCAATGACATTTGCACCATCGGCGTTCTTGTTTATGCTTGCAGAGACCCGCGACCACTCTACTTACAAGGTTTTCTCCTATCATCTCCTAAACAAAGATTGGCATCTGATTGGATCAGACAAAATATTTTGGAAAGAGAAATTTCTCTCTCTTCAGATTGCTATACCAACAAGAAACTTTTACTATTCCCTCGAATGCAGTGGGAACAACACTTCTGTAATCTGTATAACTACCGACTTCAAACAGATTCCTGGGGGTGTTATACAACTATTCCGATTCTTGGTGAGAAAGAGGGCTATCCAAAAAATATCAATCACTTTACTATTGTGCAGGATTGGGTAAGAGCTGTATTTGTTCACGCCGGGAAGGAGTCGAAATATTTATGGAAGTTGAACCTGAAGTCTAAACAATGGACTGAACTACCAACCTATGTCAAATACAGAGATAGTCAATACACTGCTGTAGCTTTGGACCTGGTGTTCATATTGGGACCAGCTGATAAAGAACACGAGACTGCAGAGAAGTATTTGTCGTTCACCAAGACCAGAAGGTGCGAGTTGCCCAAGTTCGGGCTGCTACCGGAGTCTACCTACGACCTATTACGAAGTTGGCTCCGCTTCCCTTCAAATCTGAACCAGGGTTCAGCGGCCGGGGGGAGTATGTTCCAGCCTTAAATATGCAAAATTGTTAGAATTTACTTTTGTTAATTATTGTTAAATTATGTAAATTTTAGAAATGTATATAATCTTGATTTTAGAAAATAAAGATAGTTATTAAGTATACGTGGTTGAGTCATTAGAGTTGGTGAGACAAGAGTTATTAATATATACGTGGTTGAGTCATTAGAGTTAGTGAGACGAGACAATAGCAGTTATTCAAGTTTGAATGAGTTATAGTCAGCTCGCTGAGTCAAGAAGCATATAATTAAAACCAGCGTTAAAATAAGAATTAGGCGGTGATTCCTCCTTAGTGCCAGGAGGCCAAAGCCAATTCGATTCACCCGTAGAAAGGGGTAAAATCTGAAACTTGTACGATCGACTTTTTATATAAAAAATCTCATCTATCCGACTTGTGTTTTTATTTCTCAATAGCAAATAGAAAGATTATGGTTGTCTTAAGTTATTTCAATGATGATGAGAGAATATGGCATGATCCTTTTGAATATTTTTTAAGTTTAATTTCTTTATATTCTATGTACACTATCATTAATTCACAGGAGTCTAGTTTAACTTTGTTAGTTTGCCTGAACACAAGCTTTCGGGAAAGACTCTCTTTTACGAATTACTCTTTACCCGTAGAAGGGCGTCTTGCCCGAAAGCTTGTACGATCGTCCTCTACATAAAGAAGCTCATGTCTTTGACTTGTGTTTCTTTTTCTTCTTCTATAGCGGATAGAAAGATTATCGATGGTTTAAGTTATTTCAATGATAATGGAAGAATATGGCATGAAACGTATGATTTTGCTATGCTGGATTTCTTTATATTCTATGCGCACCATCATTAATTCACCTGATTTTAATTTAACTTTGTTAGTTCGTCTGAATTCATGCCTTTGTAATGACGGGTTAAGTCTTTGCAACAGGACTATTTTTACATTACAGAACAGTTTCGTTAATCGTCTGGGTATAAAGAATATAATTATAGCAAAACCTTTTAAGTATATAACGCTAAACAACGTTATCTATCGAAATTCGTAGAATTTCCTCCAATATATTCACCAGACAATAGGTTTGAAGAAAAACTCGAAATATCTTGATGATAATCTTGATTTGCAATATAAATACATTTTGCGGTATGAGATTCTTGTTCCAAAACTATAGTGTTAAACGACATTATCTTGGGAATTATAATCATTGGAGCTGTAAATTAAGTTTCAAATCAAGTATATCTTTCACATTGAACGATTTTTCTTCTTTGATTTCGTATTTATCACTACACTTAGGCCTTCAACAAAGGGTATGCGTTTATTTATACATGTTGAAGAGAGCTGGTACTTATATTTAAAAATAATTGGAATCGTTGGAAATATAAACATTTAAAGGATAATAATCCTGATTATGTCGTATAAGCCATCAAGATCAAATCGAGATGTATGAAATACTATAGGAAAGTCAGTGGTTAGAGTATTTGGCGAAGGACAGGAGAATTTCGAATATATAATTCATAATGAACTTTTTTCCTAATTCATTGAGTATGTTACAGAAATATTTCAAATATACCATACCCTATATATCCTAATATGTGCAAGTAGAATGTTAATGCAAAGCAATAACGCGCCATCTACTCGTATATAAAGCTAATGAAGACTTTAAGACGCGAATGTTTCTTTTCACAAATAAATCAAACTGTTTGCGGAAGAGCATTTCTCGATGCAAATATACAAATGTAATTCTACTGTCCTAAAAGCTAAAGTCCATAGTTTGCTCAAATCACATGTCTAAGATTTCACCTTTCAGTGAATCATATAAAAGCAGAATGATCCAATACAATATTAAAGCTATAAAGAAGCGGTCTGGTAGATTAAATTGGCAAAACCGCTGTGAGGATTCATCACTAATGAGTAAAGTCCTCTCAATATTTTTTTTTATTGCAGTAAGGGCAGTAGAAGTTTGATTATTGGTGTAAAGAAACATTCGCGTCTTAATGTCTTCATTCGTTGCAAGTACTATGTATTTAACATTGTAGTGACTAGAAATGTTATATTCTGTTGAGATTAAGTATAGAATTGTGGAACATAGACAGGCTATGATGTTTCCTCAATTTTCTTGAGGTTTAAAGAAAGGAAACTACCAGTAAATTATCAATTAAATATTGATAATATTAAATATATTTTGAAGAATTTTTCTTGTTTCAAGATGTCAATCGAACATCCCAAATTGTTCCTGCGGAGAAACTGAATAAACCGCACTCCACCTCGTTTATGACTGTTTGAACTTGCCAGAATTGAGACATCGATTGTTTTGAGATCTAAATAATTCAACTCTCTTACACAACCACTTTGTTCATACAAAGTTTATAAATTCTGTCTCTTGATACGCTTGTTTGTGTATTTGTTTAATTTGGTTACTCTGTAATAGGCCTAAATATTTCAATATCGAACCTCTAGTTGAATAATAAATACATTTAAAAATAAAACAATTCTATTAAGAATCAAAATAAATTTAAATTAATAAATACAACAATGAAAATTCGAAACTATTATAGACGCGTATGATTATTTTAAAAATAAAACAATATCTACTGCCCTTACTGAAATGTAAAAAAATGATTTTTTTTCCATTGCAGTAAGGGCTGTAGAAATTGTTTAATTTTCAAAAGAATCATACGTGTCTATAATAGTTTCGAATTTTCATAACAGATGGCGCGATGATGCATCATAAATACAACAATGGAAAAAACTCATATTAAAACTCGCACACATTAGTTTCACATCACATAGGATAGAGTATATAGGCAATTCCTTTTATTTTTTATTTGCAAAAATTATATATATTATAAATATTTACATAATCCGCCAGGTTAACTTTTGACAACACCCAACCTGTGTGCACAATCTATTTTCCCATTGGTTGAATCAATAGTGTTTTCATCCTTTAAAAAGAAAAAAAAAAGGAATTATGTCATCTCCTATTTGCACACAAAAATTTTCTTAACCTCAAAACAAAATAAAATGTTAAAACAAATACAGCTAAACCTGTCTATAGCGACCCCTCTTGGGATTCACCGAAATAGGATGATATAGAGAGGGGGTGCTATAGACAGGTCACTTTTAATGTAAATACCATCGTACTACGTATTTAAAATTGGGTGCTATAGAGAGGAAGGCGCTATTTAGAGGGGGTGCTATAGACGTTTAACTGTATTATGAATTTTAAAAAATGTTTAATTTAAATATTTATATTATCACGTGTTTCTGTCTTTATCTCCTTTCCAACTTGAACCTTTTTTTTTTTCCTTTTTCTTTTTCTTCTCATCATATTCTAAATGACGTAACTGTCGAGGCTTTGTGTGACCTTGTTATAGTCTTTATTTGTTCTTTAAAAATAAAATATTTTTAATATTTATAATTTTTTTAAATCTAATATCTCCTTACTTTTTTTTCTATTTTATTTAATTATTTTTATTTAACTACCTAAGGTAACTATTCAAAAATACCTGAATTAAAAAATAATCTTATATATTCATTAATTTAATTTTTAATTAATAGAATATACCTTTTTATCAGGTAATTAAAACATTCTAAAATTTGAAGTATTATATTATCCAAAATCTATTTGTAAGAAATATACATTTTCTTCAAAGAAAATATTTCTAGATGAACATCAAGATGTTATGAAATAACATCAATAGGAAAAAAACTCTAAAAATAGCATTGATAAAAAATAGGTGACAAATCTAAAGTAATTTGGCGAAAAAAAATCTATGAACCAGTTAAAGCCCATATTTCTTTATAAAAGAAAGGCAGTTCACTTAATCTTTTTTTGAAAAGTTACTTTGTGAGCTTTAATTGTAGTTCATCCTCTGTGTATAAATGGACTCCTAAATCTTTATTTTCTGCGATTTCTTCAATTTTTTTCTCCTGGAACATTACGCAAGTGTATGAAAGGTAACCTGAGCATCTAGACATGACACGCCGCTGTATGTCAACTCGCTTGGACCTGAAATTGCCATTTGACAGTCATAACAAGAACAACCTATACGGCCTGTTGGAGAAGCTTGGCTTGCTGCTGCCTATCTCGGGTGGATCTCTGTCCTCTAAGGAAAAGAAGACGCCGGAGATGTCTATGTCAGAGGTATTTCTATTCTCAACAGAATGAAGATGAGCTACCGCCATCTTCAACATCGTAGTCGATCTTCTGTGTTATAAATGAACTCTTAAGTCTTAAAATTCTGCTATCCTTTCACTTTCTTATTCTGGAACATTGCATGACAAGGTATCCTGAGCATAGGGTAATGTCATGGCGTTGTAGTCAAGTGAAGTTGTCATTTGACAGTCTGAAAGAATGATCTATACGGACTGTTGGAGAACCTGAGTCTGCCGTTTATAACTCGGATTGTTTGCTGTCCTCTACGGGTAAGCAGACGCCGAATATGTCTACGCCATAGGCTTTCCTATTCTCAACAGGATGAGCCAGCACTACGGCCTTCTTCAACATCGGAAACTGGGTCTCTGCTATGTTGACTTGAGAGAATCTAGGGCAGCTGTTGGATGGTCGCCTATTGTCATAGTCCTATGACATAGTTCTATTCAATAAATAGATTCAAAATTATCACATTTACATTATATTGAAAATGAAGAGACATTCAGCACTCTCTTTATTTACCATGAGGATAATTCGTAATACTTCTCTTCTTCTGATCATAAAGGAAATATTCCGAAAGCTTCTCTCATTATATAAATATAATATGCATTCATTTATTCAAATAATATTTCTTGCATCAGGAATGTAAAATAAACATTTCTTTTTAATATGTTTCCTATACAATTCAATATAAACGGTATATTTTACCTACAAGTATACATACGTATATATACATACGAAAATATACATACTTGTATACAGCAAAATTAAATATTGTTAACTTTGAAGAATATTTTTATAGTATAAATTGTTCTGGCTAACATGAAACCAGCGCCTCTGAACTAAGCATGGTGATATTTTAATATCATAGTCTAGAAACTAGGCCGTTTGTAATTTTCAAAACCTGGGGTTAGGTATTTTCGCTGATCCATTTCTGCTAGAGAGTTTGTGTGTTTGCTGAGAGGCCGATATAAAGTCTTTGCGTCTATTTGACTATTGCGTTTTTAGAAATGCTATTTATTGATATACCGTATATGTTATCTATGAATAATATACGTCACAGAAAACAATACTATAATGACTATTCTAAAAATAGTTGTATTATATTATATATATATATATTAAAATAAGGACATATTTTGGATCAATATATTTATTAAAATTCAATATTTTGACGAGGCTGTTCGCTTATCTTCTTCTAGGAAATATTCAAACTCCTTGTAAGCTTCTTATCCGCGTGATGCGTGCATGAGAAGTGTTGTTTTATATAACAACATATATATATATATATATATATATATATATATATATATATATATATATATATATATAAATCAACCGGTCATCTGTTTTTTTTTTCAAGATACCAAGGCAATTTTATCACACTTAGTTATCTCTTGCGTCTTCAATAAAGATCACTGTATATCAAATATCTTCAGAGTTATTGTCTGAATCCTGGTATACATACTGAAAGTTACAACTTTCTTAAGTTTTTGTACACGAGCGTATATATACCATGGTATATATATTGTATTCAAATAAATATACTGTATAAGTAACGATTCGAGTTTATTTACATAATTCTAATAATATAGTTTTAAAATTGACAATACACACTATAACAACTATTATATTATTATGAACGCCATAAAGAATTTTTTTAAATGACTCTGAAATATTTAATAAAAGATTATGTAACTCACTGGTTTGAAAATAATTATTCTTTATTTCTAAAATACTATATTTATGAAAACGAAATATAGCAAAAAACCTATATACAGTAATCCCTCGTTATCACGAACTCGGATTATACGAACTCTCGGTTTGCGCGAACCGTTTCTTTTCCCCCCGTTAAATTTCAATTATTTCCAAAGAGATTTTGCCGGTTAAGGACGAAATATTCGGTTATGACGAAATACGAATTAAATTTAGCCCCCAGCAGAACTAATCAATCGGTTAAAACGAATTCTAATATGTTTTTAAAGGCGAGTTATAAGTAAAACAATAAACTATTAAAACAACAAAAACGCCGTTGATATCAAGTATTGGCTCTCTTTGTCTTTTGTGTAAACATTCGTCCTTTGTTTGTTATGATGACTCATTTTCTATGAAACCATCCCCTTGGGGTCGTTCCATGTACTCAATCAGTGGAAAATTTCGACTCTATTGTGCCAGTATTGCTGTTTTTTCTCGACTGATAAATGTAGGGGCCATGGTGACCCCTGCTGACCCCAGATATAGGATACTCTATGCATGCTGCATACACATAAACATTGTATGTACCAAGTATATTATGTAAGTTGTTTCTTTTGTTGTTCATTTTTATTTGTGTTTTAAAATAAACTTATATTCTCATGTTATTGCCTTACATGTGATTATATTATCCATATTGTCTTTTAATATAAAATACTTTATGTACATACATATACATAATTGTTGTTCCTTAAAATTATAAAATATTTTCATTAATATTGTTTTCAAATAAATTTATTCGTTATTCCTCAGAAATGTAGTTTTCTTACTCATCAGTAGTACATAAGTACAACCCCCGGATACCACGAATTCAATTCGTCTAAAACGAATTCGGTATATATTCTTTTAAGACGAAAAGGGTATTTCGTTCTCCCGTTGAGTTCGTCTTAACGAGGGATTACTGTACAATACAATATCTCCTAGAAGGTGACTAGAAAATTTCAAGTTTTTGATTGAGCGCTGGATCTCAATTACCCTCAGTATAACAGATTCATGTTTAGTCTATACAATGAAGAGATTTACATATTTGCATACAATAGATTATATGTATGTAGATATTTGTATAATCTGAAATACTGATACACAACATTTAGATGACATAGGTCATTTCTTGAATTTACGTCTGATTACGATTAACATTTTTGCTGTGAATTATTTCTTTGTGAGGACTACAAAAAAAAAACACTTAAAGCAAATTATACATTAAATATTTATCTATAATAATCATAATTATATAGAATTTATAAAATGAAATTCTATATTAGTGAACTAAAAATATAGGTATGTTAACTTACATATTTACAACAATTACACTGGTCAACAAGATTTTTGCACAAGAGAACCTGATTATGTTTCTAGTGTAGCTTTTCATGCTGAACTCAAAAATCTAATCAGGAATTTCCCATCAAAACTATGGTCACTAAATGTAGAAGAGTTAATGAATGAAATAAAATATGTTTTAAAAAAAATAAAATATTTGCAATTTTAGATTGTATAATATATGTATATATATATATATATATATATATATATATATATATATATATATATATATATATATATCAAAGTAAATAAATATATCATTAAATGATCCAACTACATCTCTATCATTTCAAAAGGTATATAAAAAGATAACTTCCTTTTTAAAAATTTTACCAGTTATATTATTTAAAAGGGAAGTAATCGTAAATAGAATATTCAAGTAGAGGATAGTCTAAGAATATAGGAGCCATTTAATTGAACAAGGGCTATTTAATTAGTCAGACGACCCTTTTTTAAACAAACGGCTTAAACGAGAGCTGCTGCAGTGTGGCCGGGTAAAAAGTGCAAATCACAGAGTAATGCATATTTAACTGGAGTCGTCTGTAAATGACATCTTGTAACTCTCGGTCTTCTGTCAGTTTTCTAACTTCTTTATTTCTCTGTTTGCTGATATTTCTTACATTTGAATATCCAACGCTCTGTTGATTGATATTTACACATTGTTTAAATTCACATAAACACATAAAAACATCTTGCGCGTTGTTGTTGTCGTGTCCAATGAAGAGCCTCAGATGTCTCCGTACATCTCTATCACAGCAATGTTCTCTATCTTGGGTATATAAAGCTGCTGTATAGAGGTAACCCGTGTTGTTGTTGTCGTGTCCAATGAAGAGCCTCAGATGTCTCTGTACTTCTCTATCACAGCAATGTTCTCTATCTTGGGTATATAAAGCTGCTGTATAGAGGTAACCCGTGTTGTTGTTGTCGTGTCCAATGAAGAGCCTCAGATGTCTCTGTACTTCTCTATCACAGCAATGTTCTCTATCTTGGGTATATAAAGCTGCTGTATAGAGGTAACCTGTGTTGTTGTTGTCGTGTCCAATGAATAGCCTCAGTTGTCTCCGTACATCTCTATCACAGCAATGTCCTCTATCTTGGGTATATAAAGCTGCTGTATAGAGGTAACCTGTGTTGTTGTTGTCGTGTCCAATGAAGAGCCTCAGATGTCTCCGTACATCTCTATCACAGCAATGTTCTCTATCTTGGGTATATAAAGCTGCTGTATAGAGGTAACCTGTGTTGTTGTTGTCGTGTCCAATGAAGAGCCTCAGATGTCTCCGTACATCTCTATCACAGCAATGTCCTCTATCTTGGGTATATAAAGCTGCTGTATAGAGGTAACCCGTGTTGTTGTTGTCGTGTCCAATGAAGAGCCTCAGATGTCTCCGTACATCTCTATCACAGCAATGTTCTCTATCTTGGGTATATAAAGCTGCTGTATAGAGGTAACCCGTGTTGTTGTTGTCGTGTCCAATGAAGAGCCTCAGATGTCTCCGTACATCTCTATCACAGCAATGTTCTCTATCTTGGGTATATAAAGCTGCTGTATAGAGGTAACCTGTGTTGTTGTTGTCGTGTCCAATGAAGAGCCTCAGATGTCTCTGTACTTCTCTATCACAGCAATGTTCTCTATCTTGGGTATATAAAGCTGCTGTATAGAGGTAACCTGTGTTGTTGTTGTCGTGTCCAATGAAGAGCCTCAGATGTCTCCGTACATCTCTATCACAGCAATGTTCTCTATCTTGGGTATATAAAGCTGCTGTATAGAGGTAACCTGTGTTGTTGTTGTCGTGTCCAATGAAGAGCCTCAGATGTCTCCGTACATCTCTATCACAGCAATGTTCTCTATCTTGGGTATATAAAGCTGCTGTATAGAGGTAACCTGTGTTGTTGTTGTCGTGTCCAATGAAGAGCCTCAGATGTCTCCGTACATCTCTATCACAGCAATGTTCTCTATCTTGGGTATATAAAGCTGCTGTATAGAGGTAACCTGTGTTGTTGTTGTCGTGTCCAATGAAGAGCCTCAGATGTCTCTGTACTTCTCTATCACAGCAATGTTCTCTATCTTGGGTATATAAAGCTGCTGTATAGAGATAACCTGTGTTGTTGTTGTCGTGTCCAATGAATAGCCTCAGTTGTCTCCGTACATCTCTATCACAGCAATGTCCTCTATCTTGGGTATATAAAGCTGCTGTATAGAGGTAAACTGTGTTGTTGTTGTCGTGTCCAATGAAGAGCCTCAGATGTCTCCATACATCTCTATCACAGCAATGTTCTCTATCTTGGGTATATAAAGCTGCTGTATAGAGGTAAACTGTGTTGTTGTTGTCGTGTCCAATGAAGAGCCTCAGATGTCTCCGTACATCTCTATCACAGCAATGTCCTCTATCTTGGGTATATAAAGCTGCTGTATAGAGGTAAACTGTGTTGTTGTTGTCGTGTCCAATGAAGAGCCTCAGATGTCTCCATACATCTCTATCACAGCAATGTTCTCTATCTTGGGTATATAAAGCTGCTGTATAGAGGTAAACTGTGTTGTTGTTGTCGTGTCCAATGAAGAGCCTCAGCTGTCTCCGTACATCTCTATCACAGCAATGTTCTCTATCTTGGGTATATAAAGCTGCTGTATAGAGGTAACCTGTGTTGTTGTTGTCGTGTCCAATGAAGAGCCTCAGATGTCTCCGTACATCTCTATCACAGCAATGTTCTCTATCTTGGGTATATAAAGCTGCTGTATAGAGGTAACCTGTGTTGTTGTTGTCGTGTCCAATGAAGAGCCTCAGATGTCTCCGTACATCTCTATCACAGCAATGTTCTCTATCTTGGGTATATAAAGCTGCTGTATAGAGGTAACCTGTGTTGTTGTTGTCGTGTCCAATGAAGAGCCTCAGATGTCTCCGTACATCTCTATCACAGCAATGTTCTCTATCTTGGGTATATAAAGCTGCTGTATAGAGGTAACCTGTGTTGTTGTTGTCGTGTCCAATGAAGAGCCTCAGATGTCTCCATACATCTCTATCACAGCAATGTTCTCTATCTTGGGTATATAAAGCTGCTGTATAGAGGTAACATGTGTTGTTGTTGTCGTGTCCAACGAAGAGCCTCAGATGGCTTCATGCATCTCTACCATAGCAGCAGCAATGTCCACTATCTTGGGGATGTAAAGCTGCTGCTCTGGGTCTATGTCAATTTTCTGCAAGGCTGCGGCCATTGCTGGGCATGAGAATATGGGGGTAGGTGTTAGTCATCTTGCGCGTGTCATTCTTATATATAAGTAAAAAAATCTCTAATTATCTATATTATTAGAACAATATTTTTATATAATATAAAATATCATTTATACCTTATCCCAGTACAATTTTACATTTGTTTCATTCATTTACATTTTTTCGTATTCTCACGCACTTCTGGTCTTAACTACCCGTTTCATGATTTTTCAGGATGCCTAAATGACCAGTTTTTTGGTCGTTAAGGTACCACTTGCACCACGCTGATGAGGGCCAACAGTCCGAAACAAATATGTGGTTAGCTTTTCTTGATTAATCAAGAATGGTTATTTGGCCAATTCTAGAATAAATAAAAATCAACGAATAGTTGATATTTATTCCGATAGATGACACAAGCCGTCAGCAACTTCCAATTGCACGTAAGGAGAGATGCCTTTTTCAAATCGTTATATTGGTTATTGAAAATGGAAGAGTTCCTTCTAGTTGTTTCAACTGTTCAATATACAATTACTATTAGTGTTTTTAAACATATATATACGAGGTGTGTTCAAAAGGAATCGCGACTTTTGTGTTTTTTTCAAAAATTATTTATTTATTCATGAATACCTATTTTGTCCCCTTCAAAGTAATCCCCATGAGATATTATACACTTGTGCCAACGGTTTTCCAATCTTCGAAGCACTTTAAAAAATATTTTTAAAAAATCTTTTTCAGCTCCTCCTTCGATGCCGTCTTTATCTCGTCAAGCGTAGCGTAACGTCGTCCTTTCATGGGCCTCTTCAGTTTAGGGAACAAGAAAAAGTCACAGGGGGCCAGATCTGGGGAATACGGTGGCTGCGGCATCATTAGTGTGTTGTTTTTGGCCAAAAAGTCGCGCACAAGCAACGATGTGTGAGCAGGGGCGTTATCGTGGTGCAAAAGCCAATTTTTGTTCTTCCACAAATCCGGGCGTTTCTGGCGGATTGCTTCGCGCAAATGCGCATAACTTGCAGGTAATATTCCTTATTGACCGTTCTACCCTGTGACAAGAACTCATGATGCACCACGCCCCTGCAATCGAATAAAACTGTCAGCAAAACTTTCACATTCGACCGAACTTGGTGCGCTTTTTCGGTCTTGGTTCGTGCGGCAGCTTCCATTGAGATGATTGAGCTTTGGTTTCCACGTCATAACCATAAACCCACGCTTCGTCACCAGTTATGACCCTCTGGAGCAAATTTGGGTCGTCGCGGACAGAGTCCAACATCTCATTAGCAATGTTCATGCGATGCTGTTTTTGGTCGCAATTGAGCAATTTTGGTACGAATTTCGCGGCGACCCGTCTCGTGCCCAAATCATTGATAAAAATCGAATGGCACGAGCCAATCGATATGTTTAGGTCCTCAGCAACTTCTCTAACGGTGATTCGACGATTGGCCAATATCATTTTCTCCACTTCATTAATTTTTTCGTCTGTTGTTGAAGTGCTCGGGCGTCCGGCACGCTCTTCGTCGTTCACATCTTCTCGGCCTTCTGAGAACATTTTGTACCATCGATAAACGTTGCTTCGGTCCAAGGTAGCTTCTCCGTATGCCACAGTCAACATTCGGAATGCATCCGCGCACTTAATTTCGCTTTTCACACAAAATTTGATACAGGTTCTTTGATCCATTTTTTTAATAGGTAAAAATCGAAGACGATTCAAAACACCTGCAAGCAAAGCAGCTGTCAACAATTAAGTGAACATTCAAAATGGCCGAGCTTGTCGGCATAAGTTAGAGACATGAGTACCAACATAAAGCCACAAAAAGATCGAAATTCGAATATACGTAACCCGCGAAAATTCAAAAGTCGCGATACTTTTTGAACACACCTCGTAAATTAAGAAAAAGGCATCTCCTTATCGTGCAACTGAAAGTTGCTGATGGCTTGCGCCATCTATCGGAATAAATATCAACTATTCTCGTTGATTTTTAATTATTCAAGAATTGGCCAAATACCCATTTTTGATTAATCAAGAAAAGCTAACCACGGACGCGTTTCGGGCTGTTGGCCCTCCTCAGCGTGGTGCAAGCTGTACCTCAACGACCAAAATAAATCGGTCATTAAGGCATCCTGAAAAATCATGAAACGGGCAGTTAAGGCCAGAATTGCGTGAGAACGCTACACAATGTGAAAAAATAGTACAAATGTAATATTGTACTGGGATAAGGTGCATAAATTAAGAAAAAGGCATCTCCTTATCGTGCAACTGAATGTTTCTGATGGCTTGCACCATCTATCGGAATAAATATCAACTATTCTCGTTGATTTTTAATTATTCCAGAATTGGCCAAATACCCATTCTTGATTAATCAAGAAAAGCTAACCACGGACGCGTTTCGGGCTGTTGGCGATAAGGAGATGCCGTTTTCTTATTTGTGCACCTTATCCCAGTGCAATATCACATTTGTACTATTTTTTCAAATTGTGTAGCGTTCTCACGCAATTATGGCCTTAACTACCCGTTTCATGATTTTTCAGGATGCCTTAATGACCAATTTTTTTTTTTTGGTCGTTGAGGTACAGCTTGCACCACGCTGATGAGGGCCAACAGCCCGAAACGCGTCCGTGGTTAGCTTTTCTTAATCAATAATGGGTATTTGGCCAATTCTGGAATAATTAAAAATCAACGAGAATAGTTGATATTTATTCCGATAGATGGCGCAAGCCATCAGCAACTTTCAGTTGCACGACAAGGAGATGCCTCTCTCTTAATTTATGCACCTTATCCCAGTACAATATTACATTTGTACTATTTTTTCATATATATATATATATATTTAAAAATGCCTATTTTGGATCATAAACAGGACCACATACCAAATTTCGACTCAACAGAAATAATATATCAAAATATCAAGGATAAACATTCAAGACTTTTTCTAGAAAGCTGGAGCTCAATAGAAGATAAAAACAGTATCAACCGAAAAATAGACATTCCTCAACTATACTTACAATTTAAAACCACATAGCCTACTACTATACACGTATATATGTATATATATGGCAAATTGCTGATTTTCAATTCGTTTATTTTAAATGTATATATTTACTTAATACTCTATATATTAATGTTTTACATATTATATTATTATTAATTATTATATTCATAGAGGCATGCATATTGTAGATTCTAGATATTTAAATTTTATAGCGGTTGTATATACTCGCGAAATGATACACGAGCTTCTCTAAAGCCATTTTGTTCCCAGAGGAAGTTTGGCGAGTTGCCTCACGAAATATCGGAAACAAAAACTTTATGATCCAAAATAGGCATTTTTAAATATTGTAATATATGGATTGCTCTATTTTCAAGCATATATATATGTTATAAAAATAAGATTTTCTGCTGATTTTGGAATATTCTGAAATATACAGAATTATTAGGTGTTGCTTTATTTTGTTATTTTTAAGATTGACGGGTTTTGATCAGTAAATGCTCTAAATGAACTAAAGGAATATATAAAAAAACATAGTTTGATTAAAGTACTGCTTGGCTTAAGGCGTAAGAATAAAAAAAATGAAAAACTTATTTACCTAATGTACATAAGATTTGAGCCGGCCATCGGGAAACAACACCAATGAATTTTAAAAACATGTATTTTATTTTCATCATTGACTCTTCCATATTTAGGAAATACCACTTTCGAATATTGTTGTAAATATGTATAGTTAAAGTTATATTTTTTTAAATTCTCACTTGATATAGGATTAATTTTATGAATTCTATATTACTGTGAAAAATAATTATAGCGTAATTCTTTTCAAGTAATTAAAAATAAAAACTACTTGAGAAGTAAATAACTATCTTTCCTTTTTCATGACTGCGCCTTCAAATTTTATCATTCCAACATCAAAACGTTATAATCATAACATATTAATATAGAAAAAGAGGTATCGCTCCCTTTAATTGTGCATCAAAACGATGCACTGAGCAACAACACCAGTTTGGCAAATTTAGAGAAAAAAAATAGAACAATCTGTGTAACATGGTTCAGGACTGTCTCTCTTCAGCACAGATTTAAATAATAATTGATAAATTTGACAGTATTCAAGTGTGTGTGTGCCGAATAAATATAAAGATGCATATGTAAATAAATATATTATATGATATGTGTAATATATAATATGTTGTATGGTTTTGACCAAGGACTTGGTTGTTGTTGTGTGAGGTAATAAATATATATATATGTCATAATTTGTATAGTTAATGCCAAGAGATATAATTTATTTTCGTCAAAATAAGTATGTAAATATGTTACGCTTGTGTTAAAATGTAAATATGTAAATTCATCCATCTATAAAAGCTGTACAAAAAATAAAGGTGGCAGACATCGCGGGTGCGCTGTTCGCTTGGCTGGAGCTAATTCTTGGTTGCGTCCTTCCATTTGACCACGACAGCTACGACATATATATATTATATCTCTAGCCGGGATATCGCGTTTTGTGTGTTGAAATAAAATAAATATATAGCGTTATTATAATTATTTAATTGTAGAATATTATGCGAATATATAACCTTTCAGTAGCATACAATATCTTTAAATGAAAAACTACACTGCCTAAGATTATTGAATATTAGGTAGAAGAGTACACATACCAATATATATATATATATTAGCGTGCCATCTGTTCTAAGAAATTGATAAAATAGTTGGCACGTATGTTTCTTAAAAAAAAAGGTATTTTACCCAATATTCAGCTGATTTGATCACGTGCATCACGCTGTGTGAATTTATCGGCCTGATAATGAAAGACTCTAATTTTAATTTTGAAAACATTTTATTTTTTATATAATCTCCCTTGACTTCGACACACTTTGTCCAGTTTTTCTTCAATATAGGTATTTGTGTTGTGGCTTTTTCACCGACCTGAGACTGCTAGTTTGCGGCACGGTCAATAGATGACATCTAGTTTTTGACGTTTAATTTGACGGGAGAGGAGCCCTATGCCTTTTTAGATCAATTTACTCCCGGTATAAATTATATATATATATATATATATATATATATTAATATTAAAAATAAAGTAGGCATATCCTGACCAGGAACACATGTGATTTTTAGGTACAGCCTGCTCCACGTTGACGAGCGCCAACAGCGCGAAACGCGTTCGTGGATGGCATTTCTTGTTTTATCAAGAAATTGGGTTGGCCAAATATCAGAGAACAGGTTAAATCAATGTTTTTTTTAATTTCTGTTCCACTAGATGGCGTTCTGTGCATTGTGAATCTCTGTGCTTTTTTTTTTCTATTAATTTTCCACATATATTAATATAGAATATATTTATATGATATATATCAATTATCTAAATATTCTATAGAGTATGTATAATGTGTAAAGTGTGTATGCCAACAAATTGGCTCCATGATTTATCGCCATGGTTTATTTATCAGTTTAATCTGTGGAACCAATTCAACGGCTTCTATCGATCCACCATATTAACTTGCAGAAGAACCCTCGCCAAAACATCCTCAGCTCATTTTAAACCATCTTCTGTTTCCTATCTTTTTACAGAAAATTGTTGCAATTGATATTAGTAACTCTGTGGTTGCAATAGATTTTATTATAAAAGATACATTATTTTGATTTTTAAATTCATTTAACTCGAATTTTTATAATTACAATTTTATTTTTTATATAATTCATATTCCTTTTTAAAACATATTTTCAATATGCTCTTATATATAGGTTTTTTATCTTTTAATTAGACAATTTTAATTTATATTTAGACATTTTTCATTCTAATTTAGACACTTTCATTTATAATAAGACATTTTCAAATTTAATTTAGACACATGGACTTTTTTTAGAAAAGACCAATTGTCTAAATTAAAATGAAAAATGTCTAAATTGAAATGAAAAATATCTAAATTGAAATGAAAATGTCTAAATTAAAATTGAAAATGTCTAAATAAAAATGAAAGAGTCTAAATTAAAATAAAAATGTCTAAATATAAATTAAAATTGTCTAATTAAAATAAAATCCTATATTTCATTCTAAATAATAAATATTTTAATATATATTTAACAATTAATTTCATTATACGTTTTTTCATAATTGTCCTATTATTATATTTATGAGAATTCGAAACTATTATAGACGCGTATGATTATTATTATTTTTTAATTAAACAATTTTCTACTGCCTTTATTGCAATGTAAAATTATTGGGAGGACCTGGTTCATCATTTATATTTTTATTTTATTATATTAGCTATATAAAGAGGTATCCTGTCTTTAAATTATATATATATTATTTAATAAAGATATTTTTTTAATTTAAAATAAAGCTCTGAGTTTTAAATTTATAATATAAAAGTGATATTTATTATAGATTTTTTACACTAGAGATGGCATATTTTATATATATTTACCAATATAAAGTTCTAAAGAATTGATTACATTTTGACATTCAGTATCAATATTTTTAATTTTTGTATATAATATTTTTATGAAAAAAGCTATTTTGTGAAGGTTTTGATTATAATTTTTAGATGTAATTTTATGTCTTGTGGCATGTGTTAATTAGTTAAATAGTGAAACTTTGTATGTAAAAAAAATACTAATTTTCATTAACAATGAAATAGGATTGCCATGACAATTTTATATCGATAATTATATTTATCGTCAAGTCTATCATTCTACTTTATAAAGAAATAAGTAGGCAATTTTTGTAAACATTTTTTTCGGAATGACGGTATTCAGGTAAGATATCTTCTATAAATCATATATTTTTGTAAATATATCTACCTATATAGGCAAATGAAATATTGGAAAATAAATATTTTATTAAATAATATGCCTTTTTATTATCTAATCATTTAAATATGGATTTATCCCTATATATATTATCTTTTAATTAGATATTTCAAATTTATATTTAGACATTTTAAATTTTAATTTAGACGCCTTTTCATTTTTATTTAGACAATTTTAATTTTAATATAGACATTTTAAATATTTTAATTTTGACACATAAACTTTTTAAAAATATAATCTTTATTTAAGAATACTCTTTGAAACAAGTAAAAATATTCAACATAGTTTTTTATTTTTCGAAAGAAGCGCTTGAATTGGTAAGAGATATTTTTGATATCATTTTTAAAAACATATTGTGACAATCGTTTTATGTAAAATAAGAAATTATCTACTTATATAATTGCCTTATTCTGTCTGTGTGAAGTTCACTGTGTGAAGTTCACGGATAGATTTTGGTCAGAATGGATAAAATAAAAAAAGTGTCAAGGGATGGGAATCGAACCCACGACCTTCCGCTTATCGGGCAGATGCCATGACCACTAGGCTACCTAGGACAACGATAGGTTATTTTAAATTATATATAAATTAAATATTAAAACTATATATTCAAATTATTCTACTTAGCTCATGAACAGCGCCCTCTATCAAGGTTATAAATACGTTTAAAATCGAAATCTTTTCAAAATTTTATTAATAATAGTTCGCTTACTAATTAGAATACTTGATCTAAATCGAAATATTTATAGACGCTCGCTCGATTTGAAGATTTATATCGTAACTAATCTGACTGTAATGTTTGGAGCGGGACGTTTCACAAGAGTGACATCCACGGCGCCAATTTATAATTGTAACGAATAGTGTTTGAAGTCATTCGTCTAGTATTCTTAATATGTGGCCAGTTAAAGAAATTGAGCTATATTTTATGCCACCTTTTGTGGATCTAATTCTTCATATTTGCGAATACTGTCTCAACGGCATTAAGCATAATAGAATAGAGAGATTGATGTTTATAATTATTTTCTTCAAATAAATTTTATATGCATTCTTGTGAATTTGAGCATTTTCTATGAAAATACTATTTTTGAGGGTCTTGATTGCTTTAATTATTATTTCATTAATAAATTATTCAACATTTAAGGCTCTACAGGTTGGACCAGATATTATTTTATGGTGAATTATTATTCTATTGTTGATAGCCATTAGCCTAGTCATTTTGAGTCTCTTATTGTAGGAACCACTAGTTTTAAAGGCTTGCCTATTAGTGATTGTACTTTTCCTGGTCTTATTTGCAGATTAAAGCCGGCTTCATCTAGAAAAATGAATTTGGTTTTGTCTCCAGGTGAATTATTAATAAACAATTCGTATATTATTTTTTTTTTCGCTTAGTTTTATCAGAAATAATGCTGATCAATATAATAATTGACTTTTCAGTTTTTTTGAATCTTTGAAAACAGTAAAAATTGTTGTCTGTGAAACTTCTAGAGATTCGAAATATTTTTAATTTATTTGTTAATTTTTGAAGTTATAAAAAGATTATTTTTATACACTTTTCAATAAAATCTAATTAGCTTGATGAAATGTTTTTCTGTTTAGAGCCTTTTTTTCTTACGAATTTTTAGTTGGTTTTCTTGTTTATAATTTTGCATTAATGTTATAGCAGAACTATAATTGATGTTCAATAACATAGAAGCATTTGTTTTGTTAGAATATAAATTTGATTAAATTGATATTTTTATCAAATTTTATTTATCTTATGATATTGCTTGATATACGCGAACCTCTATTATTATAAATTAGTAGGAATAAGACGATTATATATTTCAATATTATATTTAGTGTTTTCAGATGTATTTTAAAGTGTTCTTAAATAAGGTTTATATAAATGTCCAAGGTTCTAAATTAGAATTGAAAAAGTCTAAAATTGAAAAGGTCTTTACAAAAATGAAAGTGTCTAAATAAAAATTCAAAATGTTTAAAAATTAAAAGTCTATATATATTTTTAAACAATACAATTGAGCCTTTAATAATAACTCTAGTTCACGTGCATTCAACGTTCAAAAATATTTTAAATTATCAATCTGAATTGTTATAACAGTTTATTCAAATTTACATATCTACAAAGGGTCGTTATTGTATCACCCATTGTAAGTATAGTATCGCTAAAACTTGTGAACGGAAATTAAAGCTTAAAGTGTTGCTCTCAAGGCACCTATAAGCATATATGAATAAATATAAATGATTTAACTTTATAGAACTAAAAATATCCACTGTATAAACCTCCTTTTGTATATTATTAAATGGTTAACAATCCAGAATAAAAATGTTACTTAGCAATGAGGCATTCAATGTTTACTGGAATTTGCATGTTTTCCTTTGAATGCAGTCTAATTTAAATATCCCCCTTATCAAAGAGATTTATAAAGAAGCGCCAACTATATTCACCCATTTCTGTGTTCGGCTGCGAATTTAAAATGTCTTCTGGAAATATTTGGCGAATGTATTGAGCAAGTTAGAAGAGAATAAATTTGTTTATCGATTTATTGATTTCTATACAGATTTCTATTGTGTTAAAATTAATATTTGGGGTTTTTATTGAAACCCTCACTCTCTCTTCTACGAAAATGTAAAAAATATAATTAAATTCTCCATTTTATATTTTGATAATTTAAACAATTTTATTATTTTATAGCTAGCGAATTATAGATCATAAATACAAAATATATGCCAGTTTCCCCTCATATTTTCATACAAAATTATGAAAATCATATTCTAAATATATCTCCCCTTCAGTTCTAATAAATATTATTAAAATTATATATATTTTTTATAATATATCCTTTTAATATTTATTAAAAATGAAGTAATTTATCATTATATATAAGAATAGTTTAATGTTATATATATAATATATATATATATCTCTCTCTCTCCTAATAATAAATATATATATAATTATATATTTAAAATTTATACGAATAATCTATATTTATTTAATATATATACAAAAATATAAATGTTAAAAAAATATATAATTTAAACCTAATAAGCACAAAGGTTTATAACTAAATTTAAGTGAAGGTTTTTATTACCCAAATATAACTTAATTATTTTTAAGTATTTAAATAATAAATAGAAAAAAATGAATAACCGCATATTTAATCTATAAATTTATATTAAAGAGAGAAAGAATATTGGCTTAAAAATTTAATATAAAGTTTTTGTGTTGTTGAGATCAGCAATATTTTATCAAAATATTTTATCAGCATAGTTCAGGGTAAATTTAATATGTGAAAGAGTGTAAAATAATTAACTATTATTGAATCTGACATCACTATTATTCGCAATGCTCTATGATGAAAGAAAAATAGATTTGAAAAAAGCTTTAAAAGTAATTTCAGCCTGTTTGATAATTTTTGAAAGATAAAAATAAGGTTTATTCTAAAGAAAAAAAACTTTATATCAAGGCCTTTATTTTTACTTTAAAAATATTGTTCTTTGGTGCGAGTATATAAATTATTAAAGCTAAATAATATTTCATATATTGATTGATAATAATTTAACATTAATTAAAATTTATATTTATTTATTTATTTTATTTTTTGTATATATAAATAAATATAAATTTAAAATAAATATAACATATTTCAAATTTCTTGATAATTTTCATATATAGGTTTTGCAATTTTAAGACAACAATTTGCACTAAATGACAATATTTTATACTTAATGAAAAAGATCAATCCATAAATAAATCTTTAAATAAAAATGCATATATTGGATCAAAATATCATTCAATTTACCAATATATGCCTTTTTATTCATTTTTGTCTGTAAAATAAAAGTATTTCACTCTTAAAAACACATTTGCAAATTCATTAAAAACATTTTATGGTTAATATCAACATTTTAGAAGTTTAGTAGCAGATATTAAAAAAAAAAGAGGTTTAATAATGGAATATGAAATTATTTTATCAACGTTTAATTGTTCCAAAACTATATTTAATGTAAAAATGTAACATATTATTCTTTTGAAATAAAATTGACATTGATTAACAATATTATAAAGCTTAAAATGACATTTTAATAGAAATATTATTATTAACACCCTTTTATATTTAATAAGTTTTATATATTTTTTCCTCTCTCAATAAACCTCTTTTGCACTTAACATTAGATACGATGTTAAGTCGTAATCATTTGTGATAAATGTAATATAATCAAACATAATGGATATAAAAGGTTTTTCTAAAAGGTGAAGGTTTTAATATGAAATTTAAATGATAATCGATATATAAAATATTGATATTTAATATTAATTGTAGCTTCAAACTTTTAAATGTTGATATTATAGTTTGATATGTCCTTGTGTTCATCTTTAAAATATTTTGTTTTAAATATTATATTTTCGCTATTATACAATAAAATGTTAATATTATTTTTTTAATAATTTATGAATTTCCTTCTTAGGAGTACAAAACCTTTAATAAACAAACAAAATATATATATATTTATTAGAATCAAAAATGTGCTTTTTTGAAATCAAAAATTACCTTAACAAAAGAAATTGCCAAAGTAAAATACTTTCTTCAAAATAAAAGTGTTTTAATTAAAAATTTGAAAAAAGAATACTTATTATTTTTGAAGTTACAAATGATATATAGAACAATTTCGCTTAAAATAAAAATGGTATTTAATTGTAAAATGTTTGTCTGTTGCCTTAAAAGAAATTGCGCGCGCAAAGCTTATATTTTATATATTTAAAATTAGTTTGGAAATGATGATCTAGTTATATCTAAAATACTACCTCAAATATATTATGCAATAAAATATAGGTAAGGTATTTCTAAATTATGGTTAATACGATATTTGGTGGTAATAATTAATTTCTCTGAAACTTTAAGCAATCGCAGTCTGTTCAGATTATTTGAACTTTGCAACTGTGCTTTATATCTATCTCTTAATAATAGATTTCACCGTCACCTGATGCGCTACTAGTTGTTTTAAATGAATTCTAATACCCACCCTTTAACTAGGAGCCTTTGTGAATTCTGAAATGCACACAGCGCCATTTTGGAAGTTTCTTCCATGCAGTCCTATGTTCCCATGTATTGATTTCCATATATATCGATGAAGTAGTCCAGATTATTATTTAAATCCATCAAATGGATGGCTATGCATTCATAAGTAGGAAATATTCATATTTTAAATTTACACTCTCTATCAAGTTCTGAAGGAATAAAGACCTGTAAAACTCCACATTGTGATCTTACGACTTATATAACCGCGATTCTTACTTCACTTAATGAATACGACTCAGAATAAAATAACTATCTATGGAAAAAGAGGTTTATATTGTGGTGGTTCTTTTGATTTTTAAAAAATGATTCAATTATTAATTTGTGGTATTTTAATTTATTTAGGATAAAATATAATTATTAATAAAATGTTATAAATTAATTATCAAGTTAAAAAGAGTTGAAAAAAGTTTGATTTAAATGGATGGATGAGAATGAATGTCTGCCTCTGATCGCCGTCGATTTCTATCTCCCGCGCGTGCTTGCCACGTCACCGCCGCCGCCGCGCATGCGCGCCGACTTGGCGTCACCTCCACCGCCGGCAGAGTTGATGGCGCTGAAAGGGGCCGTTAAAATTGGCGGTGGGTCAAGACACCGTCACACCCCCCGGCTCCCAAGGACTCCCTGTCCTTGAAAGATCGAAGTTGAGAAGCATGAGCCCGGTACACTCGTCCTTCGGTGTCTTGGATGTCATAGACTAGACTGCTGATCTTCTTCTTAACGAAGAAAGGGCCTTGTTGTCTTGGGCTGAGTTTAGACATGTGTGGATGGTGCTTTGCAACAGTCCTCAAAACTTGATCTCCCTCAGAGAATTCCACATCTGGATGTTTATCATCATGAAGATTCTTTCTCTTTATTTGAGCTTTTCTGGTATTCTCGCGAGCCAGACCTCTTGCTTCTTCTAAAGTAATGGGATGGTCAGAAAAAGATGGTGATTCATCAATTCCGTACAGAAGAAACTTTGGGCTGAATTTTGTTACTTCATGTGGTGTCTGGTTGTAGGTCTTGACAATAAATGGTACGAGTGTCGACCATTTTTGTTTCGGTTTCTCCAAAATTGCAGCTCTCAATCTTGTGAGAAGGGTATGGTTAGCCTTTTCTACCATTCCACATGTCTGAGGATGGTATGGAGTAGCAAGGGAATGGGCAATTTTATTTTCCGACAGAAAATTTTTGAAGCTTCTACTTGTGAAATTCGAACCATTGTCCGTCAGAATACGTTTGATTGGTACTCCAGAAGATAACAGCTGTCTAAGGATGTTGAGGATGGCAGCTGAATTGTTGGATGCTGTGGGAGATGCCCAAATGTAACGACTATGGTGATCTATGATGACCTGGAGATACTTATGTCTGGTGTTCTTGGCTTCATTTCCCAAAACAATTGTATCGAGTCCAATGAGGTCAAATGGTTGGAGGTCGCTGTCTGGTATTTGGTAATGGCCGATTGTCGGTTGGTTTGACTGTTTGCTGAGCTGACAAACTTTACAGGAGGAAACATACTCTTTTATGGTCCTGAGCATTTGTGGCCACCAGTAATATGTGGAAATCAGCTTCAATGTTTTGTTTTTTCCAGGATGTCCAAAGCCATCATGAAAGTGGTGAAGACATTTTGCCCGTAGGGAATCAGGTACAACTGCTTTGGAATGGCCTCGAATTCGTATAGTGACAATGCCACTTTTAATTTGAGGGTTCTTTACAAATCGCAAGTCTGCCTGTTGTTGAGCAATCTTCATCTTATCTTCGGTTATGAATGTGCATACTGGATTCCTGGAAAGTGCATCAACATGTGTTTGTTGTCCTCCTGCTCTGTGGATAATGGTGAACGATCTAGAAGATAGCTCCATTGACCATCGGAAAAGTCTTCCCCCAGGGTTTTTTATGATTCAATAGCCATTTTAAAGCACTATGATCTGTGATAATTTGAAATGGCTTGTCTAGGTAGTTGTTGAAATGTCGGACTGCTTCGATGATGGCAAAACATTCCAACTCTGTAGCGGTGTAGCGTGACTGGGTTGGGTTGAGCCGTTTTGAGAAATAGGAAACAACCCGTTCTCTACCATCTGGATGTTTCTGTGCAAGAATTGCACCAAGTCCTTGCTCTGAGGCATCAGTGTAGAGCTTACATGGTAAGGTAGGGTCATACATTGCCAGAACTGGAGGTTGTGTGATTAAATTCTTCAAAGTTTCAAATGCTTTTTGGTGAATTTCAGACCAGTGGAAAATTTTATCCTTCTTCAATAAATCTGTTAGAGGTTGTGCTATTGAACTGAAATCTTTTATAAATCTCCGATAATAACTACACAATCCGTGAAATTGCTGTATGTTTTTGACTGTTTTGGGGATTGGGGAAAACTTTTAACGGCTTCTATTTTCCGAGGTGAAGGTGTAACCTGGTTGTATTTGATGATATATCCAAGATATTCAATTTCTTCTCTGATAAAAGAACATTTTTGAAGCTTGAGCTTGAGGTTTTGGGAATATAATTTTTCTAGCACTTCTGATAGAAGGTCAAAATGTTCTTCTAAAGTTTTAGAATATATGATGAAATCATCAAGATAGTTGATGCACCCCTTGTACATTAATGGACCAAGGGTTTGTTGTATGATTCGCTGAAAAGTAGCAGGGGCGTTTTTTAACCCAAAGGGCATTACTAACCACTCATAAAACCCTTCGTTGGTGATGAATGCTGTCTTTTCTGTGCTGTCTGGAGCCATTTCGACGTGCCAATAACCTGAAGCGATGTCCAACGAAGTGAAGTATTTCGCTCCCTGAAGACGATCGATGACTTCTTGAATGTTAGGCAGAGGCATCTTGTCGTCAATGGTAAGGGCATTGAGGCGGCGGTAATCAACGCAAAGCCTCTTTTGGCCATCCGCCTTTGGTACGAGGGTGACTGGGAAGGCCCATGGGCTTCGACTGTCTCGAACTAGTCCTTTTTTCTTTAAATCTTCAACCTGTCGTTTAATCTCATCATACTCTGACGCTGATCTTCGATACGGTCGAAGTTGGATAGGCGGATGAGGAATGGTATGGATGTTGTGTTTTGCTATTTTGATTTTTCCTACATCAAAATAATTCTCACTAAAAATAGTTGTATATTTTTGTAATATCTTGTCAAGGGTTTGATTTGTTTCTGGTCTTAAATGATTCGCCTGAAATTTACAATTATACAAAGATGGTCCTTTAGTAGTCACAACACCATTTTTGATGTCGACATGAAGATTGAACAGAGTTCCCACGTCAAGACCTAGTAGGAGGGGGTACATGAAGTTTCTGAGGACGTGAAAATCTATCTGATGGGTGATGTGACTGATGGTAAGGTTGACTTTAACGCGACCAAAGCTTCTTGTTCTGGAATTAGCCTGATTGATGTAAATGGATGATGATGGTTCCATTTGTAGGTTCAAATTTTTAAAAAGGGAATAGGACATTATACTGATGGTTGAACCTGTATCAATGAATGCTTGTATGGGGGTGGAGTTGACTAATGTGTTGATGTTGATGAACTTGAAGATTGGCCGCTCTATTAGTTTAAATTAACTGTTGGTAAATCAGTTGAGTTTGAAGATGAAGGGACGGAAGTAGCATACAAATTTGAGGGTTGTTCGTTTGCTGCACTTTCTTTAGGGAATGTTTTGGGTCTATATGGGCATTCATTATGCCAATGAAAATTATTTAAATTTCGCATTTTGCAAAATCTGCATGGGTATGGTGGCTTCGGAGGTGATGCGATGTAAGAGGTAGGATCTTTAAATTTATTATCGCTAAAGGCTGGTTTGGAGTTCTTCTGTATGGAGCCAAATGCAGCCTCCAATTTTAAGGTTGCACTTACCCAAGTCTCTATATCTCCGAAATGTATTGGGGCTAAGCTTATCTTCCATTGTGCTGGTAATCCTTCCGTCAACATCTGGATCTGTTCAACTTTGGATAAGGAAGTTTGTTTTAGAAGCCGGATTTTGGACTGAAAGTAGTCATTGACGGATTCATCGCGGCGTAGATACCTTCGTTGTGCATCAATTAATGGTGTTGCTGTTGATGATCCAAATCTTGTAATAAATTTTTGTTTGATGGTTTCCCATTGCTTAATATTTGTTCCTGCAATTTCATCAGCATACCATTCTAAGGCTCTTCCTTCTAGATAGTAAAAGAACAATTTTCCTTTATCTTCATCTGTAACATGTAATTCAAAAAGTTTTACCCAGCTCTGGGCACGAATATCCTTCTGATCCCCGCTGTATTTTTGCAATTTTAAAATACAGTAGAACTTGGATAATTCGAACTTCTTTAATTCGAAAACCTCTTTAATTCGAATATTTATCTTGGTCCCTAGAATTTGAAATAAATAAAATTTCCGTTTTTAATTCGAATTTTTGGATAATTCGAATTTTTTTATGGTCCCTTGGGGTTCGAATTATCCAAGTTCGACTGTATTTTCTTTGGACATAATGATATTGGATATTATTTTTATTCTCAAAAATATTTTTTTTTTTTTCAGTCTTCAATTTTTTTGCTTAAAAATTATTAAAATCCAAATTATGTTCACAAATGAATGAAATAAATATAATATTAAAATGAATAAAATATTTTTGATGCTTGAATAATTGAATAATCCTGTCGGCTGCGCCAAAACTGTGGTGGTTCTTTTGATTTTTAAAAAATGATTCAATTATTAATTTGTGGTATTTTAATTTATTTAGGATAAAATATAATTATTAATAAAATGTTATAAATTAATTATCAAGTTAAAAAGAGTTGAAAAAAGTTTGATTTAAATGGATGGATGAGAATGAATGTCTGCCTCTGATCGCCGTCGATTTCTATCTCCCGCGCGTGCTTGCCACGTCACCGCCGCCGCCGCGCATGCGCGCCGACTTGGCGTCACCACCACCGCCGGCAGAGTTGATGGCGCTGAAAGGGGCCGTTAAAATTGGCGGTGGGTCAAGACACCGTCACAATATAGATAGTAAATATAATTTATGCAAAATATAGATAATCTGTAGAGGAATAAAAACCCAAAAGGACCAACATTATTCGTGTATACAGTAATTCGGAAAACCATATACACCAGAAGAACCTGATGCCCAATTCTATTGCAGAATATTTTCTAAGTCTGCCAAATTTACATGTTAATTTTGCCTTTGCAAAGCAAGTTGATGGCTCACCCAGAATCCAACTCAACGTTTTCCGCGCAATAAAATGTTGCAGATGCAGGTATCTTGGTGCTTGCAGTGATCTTTCTTAAGAATATCTACTTAAACAATCAGAAAACCATTTAGCTAGTACCTAGGAAGCACAGCTATTAGTATTCATTCTTATAAATCAGATTTTTGGCTGGCATATCCAAATATAAAAGTATTGATACTCTCTCTAACCCTTAAGATCCTTTACTACCACAAAATTCTGCACACAGAATTTACAGAATTATTTGGTTGTTCTCTAATCAATATTGAATGGCTTTGGTATTTGGGCCGCTTTCGATACAAATAATGATCTACATTTAGGTAGAATTCACTACAAATGAACAAGATAACCGTTAGAGGTGGACCATGTACTTATATAGTGCTAGTTATTTCGCTGATATGGCGGCGCTAATGGTTCCAAATTTAGCCACCACCTTACTCATGTGATTTCCTAGGTTCTGCCTTCAGTCTCATTAATAGAAACTCGCTGCGGGCTTTAAGCGTTGTCGTAATTCCTGTGTTTCAGGGAATGTTGTGATAGCTCTATAAACTTCAACTCTTCACTACTGTCATATATCTAAATACAGTATATTAAATAAAAAGCCATATATTGAATCAAAATATCATTTATTTTACCAATATTTCAGTTCGCTGAACGCCAATCTTTTTTCAAGGTATTATAACATATTAATGTGTGCCAATTTGTTGACAGACATTAATATGTTATAACACCTTGGAAAAGGTTGGCGTTCATAAACTGAAATATTGGTAAATAAATGTTATTTTGATCCAATATATACATTTTTAATTATCGATATATTTATGAATTGCTATATTTTCAAAATACAGTATTTTATATATACACCTATGTCTATTTTTGAAATAATAAACACTAAAAGTAAAATTTCAAACAGACTTCATAAAAAAATATTTATTTAAGCACAAATTATTTATTCTATTGTTGATTATATAGAATATAGATTATTAGTTGATTATATAGTATATAGAATAATAAATATAATATTTGAATTACTTCAAATCATTACTTCCTATCTCTAAGAACTAGGGGATCTATATTGCGTGATTTCCCACTGCTATTAAACTCCCAACAAACTCTTGAGATGGTTGAAAGAATGCTTTAAGGCAATAAATAATTCACTCTTCTCTACCAGTATTTTTCTCTAGGAGACTCCAGATATGTTTTATTGTATTTATGTCAGGAGATATCTCTCTGGATTGTCATAAACAACACAACACACAAACACAACACGCACAACACACAAACACAACACAACACATACACAAATCCATCCTTACACTCAAGAAAACCATTCACTGCCTCAAGTTGAAGACGAGCACAATACTCACAGTCAAAACAATTAATTGCGCCTTTCAGCATGTATTTGCCTCTGGATTGTCATAAACAACACAACACACACAACACACAAATACAACACAACACACACACACAAATCCATCCTCACACTCAAGAAAACCATTCACTACCTCCAAGTTGAAGACGAGCACTATACTCACAGTCAAAACAAATGAATTGCGCCTTTCAGCAAGATATTTGATACACAGTGACTTTTATTGAAGACACACGAGACAACCAAGTGTGAACAAATTTGCCTGTCTCCAAAAATACGACCTATAGTTTTATCCACGAATATATATTATTCACAAAATGTCTATGAGTGCCCCAATATAGATCCTTGAAAGGGTCACATAGGTGTCAGGAATGTCGTTCCTGTATATCTGAACATACAATGTTGTACCACAATTACATTTATCTTGTTTTTAAACTATTCTCTGATATTAGTGATATGGAAGATAGTCTTAGGGGTCCTCTTAAAACCTATCGAGAAGAAATTTTATAGAATGGAATTTGACCTTTAATCTGGAAATTGTATACAATCAGATTCTGAAGATCATCTGTTGGTTGGACTTATTGGTTGGTTTTTTCTTTCAGTAGAACTGGGATTCAAAGTAATCATACCCCTGAAGAGAATGACAGGAAGTCACTGAAACTCTGGGAGTCAAAATAAACTATTGGTTAATGTGGCTGTGGTTTTTCTCTGAATACAATTGGATAATAAATTATCTAAAAATGTGTATTCAAATATTCTAAAATTTGTATATTTATTCAAACATCGGTTTATTCTAGCTTGAAGAATAGAGTCCAGAAAGTTACTGAAACGTCCGGAGTTGAAATAAACTATTGGTTAATGTAGCTGTGTTTTTTCTCTGAATACAATCAGATACTAAATTAGGTAACAATGTGCATTTGAAGCAAGAATATGATTATTCATCGAGTGTGAAAGCTTGTAAACAATAGGAATTTACCCTCTATTATTAATTTGTTTTTTTTTTCTTGTCGTCTGTTTTGCAGAAGTTGAATTTGGTTAGAACGATGTATGAAAATTAGATGATTCTTTTGTTGCCTTAAAAACGAGGTAATTAACTATTTTATCTCTATATATATCTAAAATTGTTTAAAGTTTAATAAATTAATTTTATAAATTTGAGAGTTGTCTTCAAAAACGATCCAACAAATGGCAGCAGAGCGTGGTTATTAGAAAAAAAATGTTTAAAGGAAAATCCAATCTTCAAATTGTAAGTAAGAAAATATATTTTCTGTGATTAATACTTAGTACTAGCATTGCAAAATTAAAATTTTAGCAGCTATAGAAAAAATAGCAGATTCTTCCTCATTGCCGGTGGCTAGAATAGAACCATTAAATGGTACAAATTACCCAATATGGGCATTAAAGGTCGGGGCACTTCTATGTGCAAACAAGTAATTTATATGTGTGATTTACGATCCCGAGCCTGATATTAAAAATAAAGATTTATGGGATACATATAACGAAAGAATGATGAAGCCTTTGGTATAATTATAACGACACCTCTCAGACGAACAAGCTGGAATGTCTTTAGATGTAACTAAGGTAAAAAGGTATGGGATGACCTAAAAAGGATCTAAACGGGAAATCTCGAAGATAAAATTATAGATGAAGGAAGAGATGTATCCACAGACAGTTATGGTGAGAAACGATTCATGGTGTATTGTTTCTGAATGCACAACACACTTATCACCGCACCTCGATTGGATGGAAGATGTAGTGCCATATGAAAGTGAAATAGACTTGGCAGAAAATGATAAAATTACTCACTCTACTGCTAAAGGTAATATCAGAGTGACTACTAGTACAGGCAAGAACTTTAGAATGTACAGATTAGGGATCTGTTTACATGTACCTAATCTGAGGTCGAACCTTCTTTCTGTGTACAAACTCACAAAAAGGGGAAATACAATAATTTTAATAATGAAGGAGCCAAATATTTACAATAAAGAAAACAATTTAATCGCCGAAGCCCAGATTAAAGACCGAATGTTTATATTGGAGGCAGGGTTAAGAATTGATAATTCAAGAAAGCCTGAGAATGCTATGGCCACAAGCGATATCTCTAATGATAAGACTAGTATCTGGCACAGAAGATTGAATCATCTGAACCAAGCCTTACATGAAAGAGTTGAGCCAAAGAAATCTGGTGTATAGACCTTGATATTAAATATAGGAATCTACTGGGATGTGAAATCGTGTATAATGGGAAAACTGAGTAGAGAGCCTTACAATCCTGTTACTGGAAATAATACCACTGAGCCACTTGAATTAATTCACATGGATCTGTGCGGTCCAATGGCTAATAAATCATTAGGAGGATCAAGGTATTCTAGTGGGTGACTCCAGCAGAAGGACTTTTGTCTACTTTCTAAAACCAAAGATGAAACCTTTGATAGATTTAGAGATTTCAAGGCGAGATTCGAAAATTAACCAGATTTAAAAATAAAGGATCTGCGAACTGATAACGGCACGAAGTTCATCAATATAGATTTAAAGGTTTCCTAATAAATAACGGAATTCACTAGCCTCACCTCGCCTCAAAGCAACGGGGGTGAGGAGAGAATAAACCGAACTCTAGTGGAAACAGCGCGAACACTATTGATCGACTCAATGTTACCTATTGCCTTTCTGGGAAGAGGCTGTAGCTACGGCAGCTTATGTCAAGAATTGTACTCCGCATAAGTCGCTCAGACATGCTACGCCAATGTAAAAATGGAAAGATAGGAAATGTAAAACCAGGACGCAGTCTTATTCAGGATACACAATTAAACTTGGAAATATCCTTATTAACTGGCGAAGTAAAAATCAAAATTTAGTGGCTTTATCAACATGCGAGGCAGAGCTGATTTCCATATGCGAACTAATCTGTGAAGTAAAATGGGCTAAAGGACTAATAGATGAATTGTCCAGAGATATTAATTTCCGATAATTTTGAAAACTGATAGCCAATCTGCCATTAAATGGATCCAGTCCGAACAAATTACTTCAAGGACAAAACACATAAATCGAAAATATTTTTTGTAAAAGAGGAAGTTCAAAGTGGAGCAATAAACTTGGAATTCGTCAGAATTGAGGAAATGGAAGCTGATATTTTAACAAAGAATCATCCAAAAGATAACTAAGAAAGTGCATAAGCTCAATAGGACTTTCATAAAAGAAGCTTTTACACAGAGGGGGATTGAAGAAAGAAAATGATTATTCTTTGAGTGTGAAAGCTTGTAAACAATAGGAACTCACCCTCTATTATTGATTTGTTTATTTTTTCCTTTTCGTCTGTTTTGCACAAGTTGAATTTGGTTAGAACGATGTATGAAAATTAGATGATTCTTTTGTTGCCTTAAATACGAGGTTATTAACTCGTTTATCTCTATATATATCTAAAAATGTTTAAAATTTAATAAATTAATTTTATAAATCTGAGAGTTGTCTTCAAAAAGATCCAAGAGCATTCCATAATTCTAACTTTTTTTCATATATTTTAACAACGGATTGACGAATTTAAATATATGACACCCCGCGGTTTTTTTCTTTCAAATCTAATAGAATCGAATCAACAATAGAACGTACGCTATGCTGAATATTCCTTTTAACCAAATCACATTAGAAATATACAATCATAGTTATATGTTATAACTATTTAATCTATATTTCAATCGCCATCTGTTATTAGATTTTGCAATATTTACTTTTGGCAGCTTTTCACTTATAAAATATTTTCCTACAGACTGCCACTGATAAACATTATTTTTAATGAGTGAACTTGTTTGTCAAGATATCACTCTATTTTTAGATGGAATCTTTTACATATATATTTGATTAAAAAAAAAAAAGTTAAGAAAAATACATCTCCTTATCCTTCAACTGAAAGTTGTTGATGGCTTGCGTCATCAATCGGAATAAATGTCAACAATTAGTTGATTATTAATTATTCCCGAATTGGCCTATACCCATTATAGATTAATCAAGAAGAACTAACCACGTACGCGTTTCGTGCTGTTAGCCCTCCATAGCGTGGTGCAAGCTGTAATTCAACGACGACAAAACAGCCCCAAACGCGTACGTGGTTATGTTCTCTTGATTAATCAAGAATGTGTATTTGGGCAATTCTGGAATAATTGGAAATCAACGAATAGTTGATATTTATTCCGATATATGGCGCAAAACATCAGCAACTTTCAGTTGCACGATAAGGAGATGTCGTTTTCTTAA
This sequence comes from Cordylochernes scorpioides, assembly GCA_030710605.1. Taxonomy (NCBI): domain Eukaryota; kingdom Metazoa; phylum Arthropoda; class Arachnida; order Pseudoscorpiones; family Chernetidae; genus Cordylochernes; species Cordylochernes scorpioides. Next base: position 43,841,953 of record CP092873.1, on the reverse strand, counting down.
TTTATTCAACTTATCCAAGTACAATTTCACATTTGTACTTTTTTTCACAAAAAAAATATGTGTTAACTGCCTCTTTATCTAATAGAAATGGAATAGAAATATTCAACATCTACCTAGGCAATAAATTAACCTAATGAATGTGCAATTACATAATTTAAATTAAATTTTAATTGCTTATAATGCACTAGCAATTTATCCATTAATTCACCCATATACCTTAATGATATAACTTTATATAAAACAGGGATATCTCATTTATTTATTCTTAATTAATTCTGATATATTGCTCGGAGAGAAATGTGTTGTTTTAATCCAATTTCTAAAATTATGTCTCAAAAATATATATTTCGTGAAGTAATCATGACTTCATGATAAAGTAATGATTGATTTAGATTTTGACATTTATGAATAAATACAAAGCAATAAAGCTTCTTCTATATATAACAAATGAAAACATTAAGACGTGAATGTTTATTTATACAAATTAATCAAACTTCTACTGTCCCACTGCGATAAAAAAAATAGTGGGAGGGTTTGGCTAATCATTGGTGAACCCTGCCAACGGTTTCGCCAATTTAAGAAATTTATATTATTTTAATATAAAATATTTTTTGAAAATCTTTTATTTCATTAAGAAAAAGGCATCTACTTATCGTGCAACTGAAAGTTGCTAATTGCTTGCGCCATCTATCGGAATAATTATCAACTATTCTCGTTGATTTTTAAATTTTCCAGAATTGGCCAAATACCCATTCTTGATTAATCAAGAAAAGCTAACCACGGACGCGTTTCGGGCTGTTGGCCCTCATCAGCGTGGTGCAATCAAGAATGCGTATTTGGCCAATTCTGGAATAATTAAAAATCAACGATAATAGTTGATAATTATTCCGATAGATGGCGCAAGCCATTAGCAACTTTCAGTTGCACGATAAGGAGATGCCTTTTTCTTAATTTATGCACCTTATCCCAGTACAATATTACATTTATACTATTTTTTCACTTTTATTTCATGTTAATTATATTATTGGGAAGATATGAATATGATATACACTCAGAAATAAACCTTAAGGAAGTTTCAGATTTTGATGTCGCCTGTCCCGTCGGTTTTTTTTAAGGAGAGAGATTGAGATTGAAACTTCTTTATTAATCGTTCATATAAGATTATATAAGTTTATATACAAAATTGAATAATTATGAATACATGCTGAGAGAGAGAGGCAATTTTGTTCACACTTGGTTATATTGTGTTTCTTTACAAAATACCACTGTATATCAAATATCTTTAGAGTTTTTATCTGAATCCTGATATACAGCTAAAAAGTACAATTTCCTCGTGTTTTACCTATGAGTGTATATAAGGGAAGGAATGTTTGTATGTATGATTACTTGTTTATCCATATTTGACTTAGATATCTATATTATCTGGATAGAACTTTAGAAAACCTGTGAGGAGGTATTGGGAGTCTGTTTCTACCTCGGAATATGCTATTTACTCTTGAAAATGGATAATTAGTATATATATTAAGTGGTTATTTTGCATATTACTTCACAATATCAGATCTATTCTAACGGGTCTTTTGGCTATTATATAAATATGAATGCCGGCCAGGCAGCCTCTATCTTTACGATATATAGAACATGTTATTCAAATTGATGGAATAAAATTCTTATAATCATATTTGATTCACCGGAAGGCCTTCCTGGTAAAACCTTAATACATTACGATTGGAAGAAGTTCCTATCAAACATCCATAATATTGGTCTTCTGGCATAATAATTTGTCAACTCCCTTTGTTCGACGTACGTTCCCACAATATCTATATCGATACTTTATAAAGTGTAAAAAAAAAAATCAGAATGAAAATAAAAAATAAAGGATAGGTTTTGGTATTAAAAACAAATTATGGATATCCTGACAACCAACATTTGCGTTTTTAGATGGCATAGCCCCATCTAGTTGAACAGAAATCAACTAAACGTTATTTTAACCTGTTCCCTGATATGTGGCCAACCCATTTTCTTGATAAATCGATTAAAGCCAAACACGAACGGGTTTCGATCAGTTGGCACTCGTCAGTGTTATGTAGGCTGTACCTCTATGACAAATAATCTTTTGGTTCTTGATTTATCAAGAAAATGGTTTGATCAAATATCAGGGAAGAGGTTAAATCAACACATAGGTGATTTCTGTTCCACTAGATGGCGCTTAGCCAGATAAGAAACGTACATGTTAGTGTTCAGGATATGTCTGATTTGTTTCTACTTAATAAAGTGTGTTGTAGTTTGGGAAGAGAGAGAGATTGAGATTGAAACTGATATATTTCAAAGTACATATAAGATTATATAAGATTAAATACATAAATATGAATAAATAAGTTATATAATGATAAATATAGGAATAAATAGATATAAAGAGATAAAAATAATTGATAAATATATATATAAATATTTATTTAAATAATAAAAAAAGATTTCTGTTGTTTTGGATCATCTGGTTGATTATGCTATGGAGTTATTTGTTGGTTCTTTTCAGTACTAAATGGTATTGGTGATGCAGTCGTGGCTATAATAATAATAATAAGTCTTGATCAAAGGTTTTCTTTAATTGATCTAAGTGATATATATGAAAAACATAATTTGATTAAAGTACTGCCTGGCTTAAGGCGTAAGAATAAAAAATAAAAAGCTTATTTACATAATGTACAAAAGTTTTGGGTCGACCATCGGGGAACAACAACAATGAGTATTTATAGAGAAAGCGTGACCTCTGGCGGTCGATTTAGCAGAATATTTGTATCTATGAAATATATAATTTTAAATAAAATAATATTTTAATATAACATATATATAAAAAATATACAAGGTCTTCATTGGTGGCGCCCACTGCGGGAAAGACTCCGCCACCGGTGGACTGCGAGAGTTCTTTCCCACAGAGTGGGCAGGTCGATGTGTTGGCTGGCATTACCCAACTCAAGACCAAGATGGTACTTGTAGGTGGTAGCTTTCGCCACACTTGTTAGCTTCACTGCCTCGGGATGGAGGCCGACGCCGAAGAGCCAGGCCTGCAAATCCAGGGGCAAGTCGCAGGAGGCAGTAATAGATTTAAACCCCGTTACATTAAAAGGACACATAATATATATATATATTAATGGGATATTATTCATACTAATATATTGCTGAAATATGGATAACAAACGTCGTTTAAAATACATTTGATGGGCAATCATTAACTTGGGCATAAATCCGGGCTTAATCAGTCGTTGTCTTAGTTATTAATGAATACTTGATCTAAACTTCTTAATCAGATGCTTAGTTTTACCCATTCAGATAATATATATAAACTTTTTAACAAATAAATTTACTGGAAATGTGTTTCCTTTCAATATAATCATCAAATATTATCTCTACAGACCTCACTTTTATTTTATTTTATTTGACATATCGGACGCGATATCCCAGCTTGGGATACTTGCGCCTAAATACATTTTAGCAGCTTAAATACAATTCATTTTATATACAATTCAATAAACAAGACTCTTAAAACAAAATTGACACTGAAAGGTGGTTTTTTCTCAAACAGAAAATAAAATCTAGAATGAATTTACAAAAATTAATGAATTTTACATTGATGTATTTGTTATATACAAATTCGCACATTTCTTCAATGGCATAAAAATGATTACTTCTGTAGCTGTGGAAGAATGGACCTTCTATCAATAATACAGACCTTACTGCGAAAATATAAGATATTGAATAATAGGGCTTGGCTCATTCAATAACTTATATCATTGCAGTAAGGTCTGTAATATTTGTTGATATTATTAAAAATAAACACCTTGCCAGTATATTCATTTGTTACAAAATTTATAGATAGATGTCAATTGAATTCATAAATTCAATTCAATAATATTAGTAGGACGTGAGAATGCTCTTGCAAACTCAGAACAATTTTTAACGCCTCACCAAATGCTTTATTTTTATTTACTTCTCCCAACGAAGACAACATTTTTTTTTCGAAAAAAAGTGACCGAAGTGTCTATTTTTCACAAAAATATAATATATTTGTTACACACATTTTCAGCAATATCCTATCAAACATTCTTTAGAAAATATAGAGTCCATACAGTAGATAATTACTCAAATACATTTCGTCCAAGTCGATATACAAGATTCCCCATAGTTTGTTCAAATATATTCACCAAGAATTTCACTAAAGTGTTAGAGGTTTAAAAAATATAACCAGATATAATATTCTAAAGAGACAAGGGTCGCCTCTCCCGTCAAAATAGACGTCAAAACCAGACGCCAACTATTGACCGTCGCCGCAACTAGCAGCCTCGGGTCGGTGACAAAGCCACAACACCAGCTTTGGAAAACTGAAAAGCGTCCACCTAGAGACCATGGTTTCGGGCTAATGGCCCTCGTCAGCCTAGGGCGGACTTAGATTTAGCCATAGATTTGGCCCAGCCACTTTGCCAGCTAAACACCTCTTTGCCAGATTGTCAAGATTCCATTAGATCCCGTGTGTATCTCATGGAATAAAGTCCGTCCTAGACTGACGAGGGCCATTAGCCCGAAACCATGGTCTTTAGGTGGACGCTTTTCAGTTTGCGAAAGCTGGTGTTGTGGCTTTGTCACCGACCCGAGGCCGCTAGTTGTGGCGACGGTCAATAGAAGGCTTTT
>CP092873.1:43798822-43837170 GCA_030710605.1 Cordylochernes scorpioides | reverse complement strand
TCCTGTATATCTGAACATACAATGTTGTACCACAATTACATTTATCTTGTTTTAAACTATTCTCTGATATTAGTGAAATGGAAGATAGTCTTAGGGGGTCCTCTTAAAACCTATCGAAAAGAAATTTATAGAATGGAATTTGACTTTCAATCTGGAAATTGTATACAATCGGATTCTGAAGAACATCTGTTGGTTGGACTTATTGGTTGGTTTTTATTTTAGTAGAACTGGGATTCGAAGTAATCATTCCCCTGAAGAGAATGACAGGAAGTCACTGAAACTCTGGGAGTCAAAATAAACTATTGGTTAATGTGGCTGTGTTTTTCTCTGAATACAATTGGATGATAAATTATCTAAAAATGTGTATTCAAATATTCTAAAATTTGTATATTTATTCAAACATCGGTTTATTTTAGCTTGAAGAATAGAGTCCAGAAAGTCACTGAAACGTCCGGAGTTGAAATAAACTATTAGTTAATGTGGCTGTGTTTTTTTCTCTGAATACAATCAGATACTAAATTAGGTAAAAATGTGCATTTGAAACAAGAATATGATTATTCTTTGAGAGTGTGAAAGCTTGTAAACAATAGGAACTTACCCTCTATTATTAATTTGTTTATTTTTTTCCTTGTCGTCTGTTTTGCACAAGTTGAATTTGGTTAGAACGATGTATGAAAATTAGATGATTCTTTTGTTGCCTTAAAAACGAGGTTATTAACTCTTTTATCTCTATATATATCTAAAAATGTTTAAAGTTTAATAATTAATTTTATAAATTTGAGAGTTGTCTTCAAAAACGATCCAACAAATGGCAGCAGAGCGTGGTTATTTGAAAAAAAAAATGTTTAAAGGAAAATCTAATCTTCAAATTGTAAGTAAGAAAATATCATTTCTGATTAATACTTAGTACTAGCTTTGCAAAATCAAAATTTTACCAGCTTATAGAAAAAAATTTCAGAATCCTTCTCATTGCCGGTGGCTAGAATAGAACCATTAAATGGTACAAATTACCCAATATGGGCATTAAAGGTCGGGACACTTCTACGTGCAAAGAAGTAATTTAAATGTGTGATTTCCGATCCCGAGCCTGATATTAAAGATAAAGATTTATGAGATACATATAACGAAAAGAATGATGAAGCCTTTGGTATAATTATAACGACACTCTCAGACGAACAAGCTGGAATGTCTTTAGATGTAACTAAGGCAAAAGGTATGGGATGACCTAAAAAGGATCTAAACGGGAAATCTCGAAGATAAAATTATAGATGAAGGAAGAGATGTATCCACAGACAGTTATGGTGAGAAACGATCATGGTGTATTGTTTCTGAATGCACAACACACTTATCACCGCACCTCGATTGGATGGAAGAATTAGTGCCATATGAAAGTGAAATAGACTTGGCAGAAAAGGATAAAATTACTCACTCTACTGCTAAAGGTAATATCAGAGTGACTACTAGTACAGGCCAAAAAATTTCGAATGTACAGATTAGGATGTTTTACATGTACCTAATCTGAGGTCGAACCTTCTTTCTGTGTACAAACTCACAAAAATGGGAAATACAATAATTTTTAATAATGAAGGATCCAAAATTTACAATAAAGAAAACAATTTAAACGCCGAAGCCCAGATTAAAGACCGAATGTTTATAATGGAGGCAGGGTTAAGAATTGATAATTCAAGAAAGCCTGAGAATGCTATGACCACAAGCGATATCTCTAATGACAAGACTAGTATCTGACACAGAAGATTGAATCATCTGAACCAAGCTTACATGAAAGAGTTGATCCAAAGAAATCTGGTGTATGGACTTGATATTAAATATAGGAATCTACTGGGATGTGAATCGTGTATAATGGGAAAACTGAGTAGAGAACCTTACAATCCTGTTACTGGAAATAATACCACTGAGCTACTTGAATTAATTCAAATGGATCTGTGCAGTCCAATGGCTAATAAATCTTTAGGAGGATCAAGGTATTTCTTTGTTCTAGTGGGTGACTCCAGCAGAAGGACTTTTGTCTACTTTCTAAAAACCAAAGATGAAACCTTTGATAGATTTAGAGATTTCAAGGCGAGATTCGAAAAAAAAAACAAATTTAAAAATAAAGGATCTGCGAACTGATAACTGCACGAAGTTCGTCAATGATAGATCTAAAGGTTTCCTAATAAATAACGGAATTTACTAGCCTCAACTCGCCTCAAAGCAACGGGGTTGAGGATAGAATAAACCGAACTCTAGTGGAAACAGCGCGAACACTATTGATCGACTCAATGTAACCTATGCCTTTCTGGGCAGAGGCTGTAGCTACGGCAGCTTATGTCAAGAATTGTACTCCCCATAAGTCGCTCAGACATGCTACCCCAATGTAAAAATGGAAAGATAGGAAATGTAAAATCAGGACGCAGTCTTATTCAGGATACACAATTAAACTTGGAAATATCCTTATTAACTGGCGAAGTAAAAATCAAAATTTAGTGGCTTTATCAACATGCGAGGCAGAGCTGATTTCCATATGCGAACTAATCTGTGAAGTAAAATGGGCTAAAGGACTAATAGATGAATTGTCCAGAGATATTAATTTCCGATAATTTTGAAAACTGATAGCCAATCTACCATTAAATGGATCAAGTCCGAACAAATTACTTCAAGGACAAAACACATAAATCGAAAATATTTTTTGTAAAAGAGGAAGTTCAAAGTGGAGCAATAAACTTGGAATTTGTCCGAATTGAGGAAATGTAAGCTGATATTTTAACAAAGAATCATCCAAAAGATAAACTAAGAAAGTGCATAAGCTCAATAGGACTTTGATAAAAGAAGCTTCCAAACAGGAGAGGGGGGGGGATTGAAGCAAGAAAATGATTATTCTTTGAGTGTGAAAGCTTGTAAACAATAGGAACTTACCTTCTATTATTGATTTGTTTATTTTTTCCTTGTCGTCTGTTTTGCACAAGTTGAATTTGGTTAGAACGATGTATGAAAATTAGATGATTCTTTTATTGCCTTAAATACGAGGTTATTAACTCGTTTATCTCTATATATATCTAAAAATGTTAAAATTTTTAATAAATTAATTTTATAAATCTGAGAGTTGTCTTCAAAAACGATCCAAGAGCATTCCATAATTCTAACTTTTGTTTATTTATTTTAACAAAGGATATGTTTGAATAATTTAAATATATGACGCCCCCGCTGTTTTTTCTTTCAAATCTAATAGAATCGAATCAACAATAGAACGTACGCTATGCTGAATATTCCTTTTAACCAAATCACATTAGAAAGATACAATCATAGATCTATGTTATAACTATTTAATCTATATTTCAATCGCCATGTGTTATTAGATTTTGCAATATTTACTTTTGGCAGCTTTTCACTTATAAAATGTTTTCCTACAGATTGCCACTGATAAACATTATTTTTAATGAGTGAACTTGTTTTTCAAGATTTCACTCTATTTTAGATGGAATTTTTTACATATATATTTGGTACAAAAAAAAAAAAGTTAAGAAAAAGACATATTCTTATCCTTTAACTGAAAGTTGTTGATGGCTTGCGTCATCAATCTGAATAAATGTCAACAATTAGTTGATTTTTAATTATTCCCGAATTGGCCATATACCCATTATAGATTAATCAAGAAAAGCTAACCACGTACGCGTTTCGGGCTGTTAGCCCTCCATAGCGTGGTGCAATCTGTAATTCAACGACGACAAAACAGCCCCAAACGCGTACGTGGTTATCTTCTCTTGATTAATCAAGAATGTGTATTTGGGCAATTCTGGAATAATTGAAAATCAACGAATAGTTGATATTTATTCCGATACATGGCGCAAGACATCAGCAACTTTCAGTTGCACGATAAGGAGATGTCGTTTTCTTAATTTATTCAACTTATCCAAGTACAATTTCACATTTGTACTTTTTTTTTACAAATAAATATGTGTTAACTGCCTCTTTATCTAATAGAAATGGAATAGAAATATTCAACATCTACCTAGGCAATAAATTAACCTAATGAATGTGCAATTACATAATTTAAATTAATTTTAATTGCTTTTAATGCACTCGCAATTTATCCATTAATTCACCCATATACCTTAATGATATAACATAATTTTATATAAAACAGGGATATCTCATTATATTTATTCTTAATTAATTCTGATATATTCCTCGGAGAGAAATGTGTTGTTTTTAATCCAATTTCTAAAATAATGTCTCAAAAATATATATTTCGTGAAGTAACCATGACTTCATGATAAAGTAATGAGTGATTTAAATTTTGACATTTATGAATAAATATAAGGCAATAAAGCTTCTTCTATATATAACAAATGAAAACATTAAGACCTGAATGTTTCTTTATACAAATTAATTGTTGGTTCAAATTCACACAAATAGGTACCGCTCAGCAAGAGCAACCTAGTTCATGATAATTGAACAATGATTAATATGTGAAGGTTATTCACATATTAAACAATTTTTAACGCGGGATTCAATCCCGGTTCAAGACAGTCGGGAATCGAGCGTGTTACCCTCTCATCCACCGACTATACAAATTAATCAAACTTCTACTGTCCCATTGCGAACGGGGAAGAAGTTTTTCCCGTCCTCTACAATCACTCTAGAGGAGTGAGTGGAGAGGCGTCTCTGCGTGTTGTCCTCCGTAGGGGTGCCACTGACTGATGTCCAGTGAAGCTGTAAGCTGGCCGTCTGTCCTTGGTTGTCTGAGGCGAGGCGCACGTGTCTTGAAACTCTTGGGTCTTCGCTCTGTGTGTGCGTCATTGGGAGCGTCCTTGCCGTACGCGAAAATTGCACCAGGGCTAGGCCTGGTGTTGAAAAACCAAGGGGTGCACACAGTAGTACCACCCCCCCGCCTCCGCGTTGGTTCTCCGTGTCAACCTCAGAACCTCAGAGGTCCTTGTTTCGACGGCAGATTCAGGGAGTACTGGGAACTAAGGGTTCGAGGGCTAAAGGGGGGGGAGTCCTATTGGAGCGTAGGACGGGTTCTTCTAAGTCCGACGAGAGGGCTCGGTCAGCAACCTTGCCAGTGACTCTCGATGACGCCTGTGGGTGAGTGGTCAACCCCAGAGAGCCAGACCATAATGGCGGGCGCGAGGGGCCTACCAATGGCCGCTCGGTGCATGGAGAATGCATCATTCCTTCTGGCTGTGTGTGGATCTAGATTTCAGCGAACTACAGGGGACGCAAGGGCCACTTTGAGCCTATATCGTCCCTGGCTTTGCCGAATTTCCTATCTGTCCCATTGCGATCCATTGGGAGCGTTCTTGCCGTGCGCGCCATGGAAAACCAAGGTGTGCACACAGCAGTACCACCCCCCCCGCCTTCACGGGGTTCCCTGCGTAAACCTCAGTTCCTCAGAGGTCCTTGATTCGACGGCAGATTCAGGGAGTACTGGATAAGGGTTCGAGGGCCAAAGGGGGGGAGTCCTATTGGAGCGTAGGACGGGTTTAACTAAGTCCGAACGAGAAGGCTCGGACAGCAACCTTGCCAATGAACTCTCGGAGACGCCTGTGGGTGAATGGTCAACCCCATGGAGCCAGACCATAAAGGCGGGCGCGAGGGGCCTACCAATGGCCGCTCGGTGCATGGAGAATGCATCATTCCCTTCTGGCTGTGTGACATGGTTTTCAGCGAAAACAGGGGATGCAAGGGCCTTTGATGCCTATATCGTCCCTGGCTTTGAGCCGAATTTCTATTCTGTCCCATTGCGATCGGGGATGCAAGGGCCTTTGATGCCTATATCGTCCCTGGCTCAGTCTTTGATTGAGCCGAATTTCTATTCTGTCCCATTGCGATAAAAAAAATAGTGGGAGGGTTTGGCTAATCAGTGGTGAACACTGCCAATGGTTTCGCCAATTTAAGAAATTTCTATTATTTTAATATAAAATATTTTTTGAAAATCTTTTATTTCATGTTAATTATATATTATTGAGGAATATATGAATATGATATACACTCAGAAACAAACCTTAAGGAAGTTTCAGATTTTGATGTCGTCTGTCCCGTCGTTTTTTTTAAGGAGAGATATTGAGATTGAAACTTCTATATTAATCATTCATATAAGATTATATAAGTGTATATACAGAATTGAATAAGTATGAATACATACTGAGAGAGAGAGAGGCAATTGAATCCTGATATACAGCTAAAAAGTACAATTTCCTCGTGTTTTACCCATTCTATATACAGTTACGAGCGTCATGCGTCATGTCTTCATCTCTGTCACCGTTTTTTTTTTTTTTTTTTTTTTTGGAATGGCGCTCTCCTATTGGTTGGCTACGATCACGCCACCACTACGCGAGACACTTTGTTTTTGACTTTGCCCCCCCTCACTCGCTTTTTGGTTTTTGTAACTATTGTGTTGGTGCGGGTCGCTCCTTAAATAGATGCATATATTAGTTAATAACTAAATATAATCCTCTCTTTCTTTTTCCCAGTAAGAGACGCCTACGGAAGCCAACAGTACATAGACAGATAAAGCACATAGTCTATAGTTATTAACTAATATATGCATTCATTTAAGGCGCCAATTTATAATAGTAACAAATAGTATTTGAATAAAAACATTCAATCGGGTAAAACACGGGCGTTGCCCGGGTCATTCGGCTAGTGAGAGTATATAAGGGAAGGAATGTTTGTGTGTATGATTACTTGTTTATCCATATTTGACTTATATATCTATATTATCTGGATAGAACTTTAGAAAACCTTCTATGAGGAGGTATTGGGAGTCTGTTTCTACCTCGGAATAGGCTATTTACTCTTTAAAATGGATAATTAGCATATATATTAAGGGGTTCTTTCGCATATTACTTCACAATATCAGATCTATTCTAACGGGTCTTTTGGCTATTATATAGAACATTTTATTCAAATTGATCGAATAAAATTCTTATAATCATATTTGGTTTACCGGAAGACCTTCCTGGTAAAACTTTAGTACATTACGATTGGAAGAAGGTCCTATCAAACATCCAAAATATTGGTCTTCTGGCATAATAATTTGTCAACTCCCTTTGTTCGACGTACGTTCCCACAATATCTATATCGATACTTTGTAAAGTGTAAAAAAAATAAATCAAAATGAAAATAAAAAATAAAGGGTAGGTTTTGGTATTAAAAACAAATTATGGATATCCTGACAACCAACATTTGCGTTTTTTTAGATGGCATAGCGCCATCTAGTGGAACAGAAATCAACTAAACGTTATTTTAACCTGTTCCCTGATATGTGGCTAACCCATTTTCTTGATAAATCGATTAAAGCCAAACACGAACGGATTTCGATCAGTTGGCACTCGTCAGTGTTATGTAGGCTGTACCTCTATGACAAATAATCTTTTGGTTCTTGATTTATCAAGAAAATGGTTTGATCAAATATCAGGGAATAGGTTAAATCAACACATAGGTGATTTCTGTTTCACTAGATGGCGATTAGCCATATAAGAAACGTACATGTTAGTGTTCTGGATATGCCTAATTTGTTTTTACTTAATAAAGTGTGTTGTAGTTTGGGGAGAGAGAGAGAGAGAGATTGAGATTGAAACTGATTTATTTCAAAGTACATATAAGATTATATAAGGTTAAATACACAATAAATATAAATATGAATAAATAAGATTATATAATGATAAATATAGGAATAAATAGATATAAAGAGATAAAAATAATTGATAAATATATATACAAGGTATTCATTGGTGGCGCCCACCGCGAGAAAGACTCCGCCACCGATGGACTGCGAGAGTTCTTTCCCACAGAGTGGGCAGGTCGATGTGTTGGCTGGCATTACCCAACTCAAGACCAAGATGGTACTTGTAGATGGTAGCCTTCGCCACACTTGTTAGCTTCACTGCCTCGGGATGGAGGCCGACGCCGAAGAGCCAGGCCTGCAAATCCAGGGGCATTTTGCAGGAGGCAGAGAGAGAGAGATAAATGACGGCAATAGATTTAAACCCCGTTACATTAAAATGACATATAATAAATATAATAATGGGATATTATTCATACTAATATATTGCTGAAATATGGATAACAAACGTTGTTTAAAATATATTTGATGAGCAATCATTAACTCGGGCATAAATCTAGGCGTAATCTGTCGTCGTCTTAGTTGTTAATGAATACTTGATCGAAACCTCTTAATCAGATGCTTAGTTTTACCCATTTAGATAAATATATATATAAACCGTTTAACAAATAAATTTACTGGAAATGTGTTTCCTTTCAATATAATCATCAAATATTATCTCTACAGACCTCACTTTTATTTTATTTGACAAATCGGACGCGATATCCCAGCTTGGGATACTTGCGCCTAAATACATTTTAGCAGCTTACATACAATTCATTTTATATACAATTCAATAAACAAGACTCTAAAAACAAAATTGACACTGAAAGGTTGGTTTTCTCAAACAGAAAATAAAATCTAGAATGAATTTACAAAAATTATTGAATTTTACATTGATGTATTTGTTATATAGAAATTCGCACATTTCTTCAATGGCATAAAAATGATTACTTCTGTAGCTGTGAAAGAATGGACCTTCTATCAATAATACAGACCTTACTGCGATGATATAAGATATTGAATAATAGGGCTTGGCTCATTCAATAATTTATATCATTGCAGTAAGGTCTGTAGAGATAATATTTGTTGATATTATTAAAAATAAACACATTGCCAGTATATTCATTTGTTACAAAATTATCGATAGATGTCAATTGAATTCATAAATTCAATTCAATAATAATAGTAGGACATGGGAACGCTCTTGCAAACTCAGAACAATTTTTAACGCCTTACCAAATGCTTTATTTTTATTTACTTCTCCCGAGAAGACATTTTTTTGTCGAAAAGTTGAGAAAATAAAAACTCTAACTAGCCGAAGTGTCTATTTTTCATAGAAATATAATATATTTGTTACACACATTTTCAGAAATATCCTATCAAACATTATTTAGAAAATATAGAGTCCATACAGTAGATAATTACTCAAATACATTTCGTCCAAGTCGATATACAAGATTCCCCATAGTTTGTTCAACCAAGAATTCCACTAAAGTGTTAGATGTTTAAAAAATATAACCAGATATAATATTCTAAAGAGACAAGGGTCGCCTCTCCCGTCAAAATAGACGTCAAAACTAGACGCCATCTATTGACCGTCGCCGCAACTAGCAGCCTCGGGTCGGTGACAAAGCCACAACACCAGCTTTAGAAAACTGAAAAGCGTCCTCCTAGAGACCATGGTTTCGGGCTAATGGCCCGTCAGCCTAGGGCGGACTTAGATTTGCCATAGATTTGGCCCAGCCACTTTGCCAGCTAAACACCTCTTTGCCAGATTGTCAAGATTCCATTAGATCCCGTGTGTATCTCATGGAATAAAGTCCGTCCTAGACTGACGAGGGTCATTAGCCCGAAACCATGGTCTCTAGGAGGACGCTTTTCAGTTTGCGAAAGCTGGTGTTGTGGCTTTGTCACCGACCCGAGGCCGCTAGTTGCGGCGACGGTCAATAGATGGCGTTTGGGTTTGACGTCTATTTTAACGGCAGAGGCGACCCTTGACTCTTTAGATCAATATCCTCCCGGCAAAATTTCCATAGATATAATATTAGTGAAACGACTGAGAGAATTCAACATTGAAGTTCCAATGTCTATATGATTTCAGTAAGTTAATTACGGTTTTGCTCTGCATTGGAAAAAATTGGTACCGTTGTCACGTTAGTCACCTTGGAAACGAACCATAATTAATATAAAAAGACTCAAAACGAAACACTATAAAGAAATGACAATACATCCAGATGGCACAAGATTCTACAGGACATGCAACAACTGTCCTGGTGTGGAACTAACGCCAATCCACATATTATCATGCCCAGCAATGGCCGCAGCCTTACAGAAATTTGACATGGACCCAGAGTAGCAGCTTTAAATACCCAAGATAGTGGACATTGCTGCTACTGTGATAGAGATGCATGGAGACATCTGAGGCTCTTTATTGGACACGACAACAACCACATGGAAATTACGAGATTGCTTGACAGAACAAAATTCACTCCAGAATAGTTTAGCGTTTATAGAGACGCATAACACAATAATACAACGATTGTCATATCGTACTTAAGTATTAAGTCCTCTCAGAAAGCAAAAATTGTTGCGTCACGAAGACGATGGTTAGAAGAAAGAAACACGTTCCACGGAGTTAGCGTGAATTGATATAATAACTGCACAACGGAACGTTTGTAGTTGCAGAGAGATATCTCTGATTCGCCTAAAATTCGTTCGTTCCTTCAGACGGAATTCAAGTAAGTCCCTAGAGCTTATATAACAAAATGTTCTAGGACCAAGCTGTCCAGCGTACGATATTAACATAGTTATGTAAAATACTGAAAGCCGGTCAAATATTGTAGTCGAACATAAGAATGAAGTGTATGATTGCTGTAGTGTACTCTGAGTTATAACAGATAAAGACATTTTCGAATAGAAATAAGTTAAGCCGCGCAAAAATGGTATAAATATTTTTAATGTGTTGTCATAAATATATAATTATTAGAATGAATATTTAATCATTTAAACACAATTTTGAAAAAAATAAATATTCAAAATATATAATTTTATATAAATAAATATAATACATCTGATATATTTATTTATTTAACTTTATTAACATCATGAAACGCGATATCCCAAACTCAGGGATATTTGCGCCAATACATTTCACTGCATTACAGCAATACGGCTATATACAATCCTGTTCAATTCATTATTTTACATAAATTAACTAAAGAAAATTGTCCAAAGAGAAAAACAAACAACAAAGCAAAACACACAGAGCAAGTATCGCAGTTCTTTTTTTTTTCTAAGATTCCTTCTCTTTTTTCCAATTCAAGAGAAAGTTGTATATGTATTTACAAAATTGATCAAAATTTTTATACTTTTCTTTTTTGTCTACAAATTCATCAAGCTGTCCAATACGACCAAATCTATTTTCCCTAAAATCCCGGAAAATTGGGCACTCCAGAAGTAGATGTCTCGCGTCTTGAATTTCACCTCCGCAGAAGCATCCTGGTTCCTTCACGGCGCCGATAGTTGCCAAAAATTTCCCAAAATTGCCATGATCTGTAATGAATTGGATATTATAAAAATTTGGACGGAAAAATCTTGGAATTCCTAATACGAAAAAGCTTCTGAAAATTTCATTAGTGTTCTCAAAAATTTCATTCATTTTTGCGTGTAAGAATGATTTGACTATACTTGGAGCATGGGGTTCGTAAGTAATTAGATCTTCAATGGACATTTGAGCTAGATCAAATTTGATTATTCTGGATTCTATATAATCTGTTAGGAGTGGAATTTTTGCCAAGCTATGCACACAGTTTGATGAAGTGGTTTTGTATGCTCTAACTGCCCATAAAATGATCTGGTACTGCATGGAGTTCAGTTTTTGTTTACAACGATTGTTTAAATATTTGAACCAAATTTCAGAACCGTATGTAAGTACAGGCCTAATGATTGTTTTGAATAAAGTTAACCTCTTTTCAGTGTCTAAACCCCACATATTGCCACTTAGTGAACATAATAAATTTTTCATACGTCCTGCCTTACACAGAATATCATTAACATGCGGTGTAAAGTTAACTTTGTTTTTCCATTTGTGATTAGAAAATTTCATTCCCAGAATTTTTACTTGCTTGACCGGCATTATTATATTGTTATTAACCTTAATAGGTATTTTTTGTCTGTTATGTAGGTATAGCATATTAGTCTTCTCTGTACTGATCGTTAATTTATTTCTATTACACCATTGGATCACGTAATTTAAGGTGTATTCACTTGCGGTTTTTAGTCCTTCAATAGTCTTATTCCAGCAAATTATTGTAACGTCGTCTGCATAACATATAATATCTGCATTCATTGAATCAAAATTTATCAACAAATCATTTAGCAAAATATTCCATAGAAGTGGAGATAAAGGTCCACCCTGTGGACATCCTTTAGTTAGTTTCTTATAAAAAGTTTCTGATTCGTATGTAAATTTCACCTCCCTTTCATTATTCAAATAAGATTTTATGATCCGTATTAAATCTGAAGGAACATCATCATTATCCATTCTTTTTATAATAGCAGGCCACCATGCATTGTCGAATGCACCCGCAATATCTATAGCTATCAAGGAAGTCAATTCTTTTTGTTTATGTTTCAATATAGTTTCTATAATTTTATCCATTCCAGTAATTGTTGATCTAGATTTCATAAAACCATGCTGCCTTGAGCTCATTAAATTATTCTCTAAATAATAGTTACCTAATTTATTTTTTATTATATTCTCAAATGTTTTAGATAGATTAGATGTCAATGATATAGGTCTATAACTTTTATTTATTTCATAATTCGTTTTGCCTGGTTTTGGAATTATTTTTAAGAATGATTTTTTCCATTCATCCGGATAATATCCCATTTCTATACATAATACATCTGATATATAAATAGAAAGTTGGAATCCTCTGATGAGTATAAGTAAAATATTTGAAGCGTACGAGGATACTTTTCTTTTAATCTTTAATAAAGATTCGAGCTTTCGGGCGAAAACAGCCCTTCTACAGGAACATTTGAAAAACAATTTCAAATAGTAACGTTTGTAAACAAATAAATGGTATCTCTATTTGGTCTTGTATTGCGCGAGTGAATCTCACACCCACGCGACCCAGACTATGATACATTGATTGAATCAGCTAAGTTGAAACTTTCCGAAGTAAACCAAACTGGCAAAGGGCAACTATGGTACACAATTTATGGAAATATTGCTTTATATGCGTCAGGGATCTCTATGTGTCGGTTAATACTATTGTGTTTCAAAGAGAGCAACGCCTCGACGACTAATCTTTTGAATTTGCTGTTGATATTAGAGTAATATGCATGTGGTTGGGATGTGTTAAAAGAATGTCCTGTTTGTCTAATATGTTGTACGATAAGGGACTTGGGTTCATTATTTCTAATGTTTCTGTGATGTTCGTCCATCCTGTCCTTGATTCGTCTGCCTGTTTCTCCTATGTATATGCTATTACAGTTTGAGCATTTGAATGAATATACGGAGTTTGTGAAAAAAGGTAGGGTAACGGGAAAGCTATTCCTGGTTATGGGATTTCTGATTATTGTTTCTAATTTGGGGGTGTTGGTGTAAAAGGTACGAATACCATAGTTATTTTTTAGGAATCTAGAAATGTTGACACTATGAGTTGAGAATGGGATGGTGCATATGGATCTATAAACTTGGCTATTAAGGTGCTGTTGGGGATTATAAAAGTGTCTGAGTATGAAATTTTTTGGGTATCCAGAGTTCATCAGGTGATCGATTACGTTTTGGGTTTCTATTTGTTTGAATTCTTGCGAAGAACAGTGTGTGAAAATGCGTTTCGACAAGGTTTTTACGGTGTTAATCTTATGGCTAAGGGGGCAGTATGATGTGTAGTGTATATAGGAGGGATAGAAAGAGGGCTTGTAGTAAACATTGGTCATGTATCTGCAATTCTGTCTTGTAATCAGAATGTCTAAAAAGGCTAGTGAACTATTACTTTATTTTTCTACTGTGAAAGGTATGTCAGGGTAAATGTATACATCTGATATATATCAGGTAAATGGGAATAGCGACAATAGAACTTCAAGAAAAATATATTGCAAGTAAATATCTCTGAATTGAAATGAAAATTTGCACAGTATAGTAGAAAATATGATTCAGTTTTGATTTATTCAATGTAGTTACCTTTGTAAATTATTATTGTATTTTATCTCAACGATATTTTTCTTCTAAAATATAATTAAAGGTATTTCTACAGCCCTTATCCAGCGTGGATAAAATGGAAAGAGGTAGGGTATGGCTCATCAATGGTGAAGCCTTCCAGCGGTTTCGCCATTTTAATCTCCAGACCGATTTAATTTTGTATTGAACTGAGGTATTGAACATGCTATTGAATACAGTAAAATGGTGTTTTAAACGAACTACAGGGTCCATTATGAAAGTAATGAGCATAATGTTATTGTGACGCGACGATAGACGGCAGCACGGTAAAACCGTGGGAAATGTGGTGGAGGGATATGCCCTTTCAATCCATCCGGTCGTCAGTTGAGTTCGAGCAGTGTGAGGCGAGATACATGCCTCCGCTTGAAGTGTGTTTTCAACTTTTGCAACATAGCGCGATGGAGCGTCCGCTTGAACAACGATACGCCATAAAGTTTTGCGTGAGGCTTGGAAAAATGCAACCGAAACATTCTAGATGCTGCAAAAAGCCTTCAAGGACGATTGCATTTCAAGCTCACAGTCTGGGAAGTGGCACAAGGAGTTCAAGGAGGGCCGGGAGGAGGTCGCCGACGAATTACATTACACATGTCCACATTTGTGGTACATGGGATAGTGACCGAGGATCTGCAAATGCGTATGGTCTGTGCGAAGCTTGTACCGAAAGTGTTGACGCAAGACCAGAAAGAACTTAAGAGTTTTGCGCTGTCAAGAATTGTTGGATTTGATTCAAAATGAACCGGACTTTCTGAACTCTGTAGTAACCGGAGACGAATCCTGGATGTTTGAATACGACCCAGAGTCGAAAAGGCAGAACTGTGCATGGCACACAAAATCATCCCCACGCCCCAAGAAAGCGCGACTGAGCAAGTCGCGCATCAAAACGATGATCATTGTCTTCTTTGACATCCGAGGAATAGTCCATTGTGAGTTTGTACCGCAGGGACAAACTGTAAACTCAGCCTTTTACCTGGAGGTGCTCAGGAGATTGAAACGCCGGATCGCACGCGTGAGGACTGACATTAAAGGCACGGTCAAGCTCCACCATGACAATGCCACCAGCCACACAGCCTTCATCATTACCAACGCCCCAAGAAAGCGCGACTGAGCAAGTCGCGCATCAAAACGATGATCATTGTCTTCTTTGACATCCGAGGAATAGTCCATTGTGAGTTTGTACCGCAGGGACAAACTGTAAACTCAGCCTTTTACCTGGAGGTGCTCAGGAGATTGAAACGCCGGATCGCACGCGTGAGGACTGACATTAAAGGCACGGTCAAGCTCCACCATGACAATGCCACCAGCCACACAGCCTTCATCATTACCAACTTCCTGGCCCAGAGCAACACCCCGGTGATCCCTCACCCCCCTTACAGTCCTGACTTATCTCCATGTGACTTCTTTTTGTTTCCTAGACTCAAGATAGAGATGAAAAGAAAACATTGGGAAACCGTGGAAAACATCCAACACCATGTTACAACGTTCCTGAGAAGCATTCTTGTCGAGGAGTTTCAGGGTGCCTTTCAGGCGTGGCAAACGCGTCTCCGCAAGTGTATTGATGCAGGAGGAATGTATTTTGAAGAATATTGAACATTTGCACAATTTACGATCAATAAATGTATTTTGCCAGTAAATGCTCATTACTTTTATAATGGACTCTGTATGAACATATACTGTATTCAGTAATAAGTGCAGGGTGTACAAGATTTCAGTTCAATGCACATTACTGAAGCTGGAAATTAAAATGACGAAACCTCTGGGAATGTGAACCATTGATGAGTCATGCCATCCATTCAATTTTTAATCATCGCAGAATAGGGTTGAAGAAATAATTTACCGATTAGGGTTTTTTCTGCTCACTTTTAGTAATTGTTGCACTTAATATTTCGAATATAAATTATTAAGTTTATGCAAAATATTTTTCAATCTTGAAAAATTATTGATATTTTAAAATAAACATTTTATTTTTTATTTTAATTAAAAGTGTGAATTATTTAATGTTTTTTTCACTAATTTTTTTTTCGCTTTACTTAAAGAGGAAATGCGAAATCAAGCTGAACATTATTGGGATCATTAGGATTTTTTTCATCTCTTATTTTCAAAGTTATAAAATTGTTTTCTCATAAAACAATATATTAATCTAAATACATGATATTAATATATCATTTAACGTGAATAATGTTACATAAATATATATTATATGAAATAAAGATTTCGGTAAGAGAGGGTTAGTATGGCAATTCTATATATGCATGGAAAGGGAGTTAAGTTCAATTTAGCCTTCGCCCCTCCCATCATATCAGAGAATAATGGATTTTTGCTCGAGAAAAGTAAGGAAAAGACATATCAATTTTACGTTAGGTCACAGCGATGTTCCTTTAACTGTCTCGTTCTACCGTATTTCCTGTTAGAGCCATGAATTTATTGAGACCTTTTCAATATATTCATTTTAAATATAATACAAGAATAGAGTATATTCTATTTTTTAATTAGCAAATTTAGTGTTGAGGTTATAATTGTTCATTATCGATAAAGATATTTTAATTTTTTAAAGAACAAAATACGATATTTATCGAGACTTAAAAATTTAAATTAATTGATTAGTGGGGGAGGGTGTACATTTTAGAATTAAGAGACACATTTCAGCTAGTAAATTTTTTTATTATCTCGAGATTTCGATAAAATATTTTTTGCCCTCGCAGCAAATAATAAAATTTAAAGCATTTGGTAAGGTGTTAAAAATTATGTATAATTTTTAAATATTATTTATATAATTTTTAAACCCTTGCTAAATGCTTTAATTTTTTTTTCTGATGAGGGAAAAGAGTTTTGTTCAAACATAAAGGGAATAAAAAAACCTTCACTAGTCGAAGTGTATCTTAATTCTAAGAACTATGAAGGCCGGCCAGGTAACCTTTAACTACATGAAGGATAATATTGTAGTTAAATCTTTCACATTATAAATGTATTCATTACAATTTTCCTAAAAATATTAATTTACATTTTATTCGATATTAATTTATGATAGGAACTTGCATATTCTTAGGAACAAATGTATATTCTAGAAACAAAGAACGCTGATAATTACGAAGATCCTTTATGACTTTGAAAGTATTTCAGAAAACATAAGGAAAAGAACAAGATATCGAAGGAAAAACTAAATTAAATTAATAACAAACTAGCAGCTTACACCTATCAGTGACCTGCCCTATCCTGACTTATTCAAGATTCTAACCTTAACCTAACAAAGCTACAACATATATATATATAGACAGATATGCAAATCAACATAGACAACAATGGTCAAATACAAATTATAACAGGATATAAAATCGAAGAAATACCCTTGAATATCATATTTCAACACACATTTAGAATCAGCGTCATCGATCAAGCCAAGTAAGGATATATTTTAGGGAGAATCTATTTTTAAAATTTCTTGTCCGTTATCGGTCCGGATATCGGCTGTTAATTATTACAAACAACTAACTTTGTATTTCACTTTTTTCTATCCAATGATGTCAAATATTTAGGAACCTTATGACGATCAAAAACACAACTCTACATTTATATTTATTTGTAAAAAATTGTATAATTCGTATAGTTTAATTAGAAGTTCAAATTGCGAATTGTGTTTGAACTTTTTCTTCGATCTCTAAATGTTTAAACGTGGATTCTTATGCAAATGAGTAAATTAAAGATTTAGGTGGAAAGGTATTCTAAAATTGAAGCTAAAGAAGTTTAGTTTAAACAATGCGGAGGAAAATAAAACTAGAAGTAACTTTAAATAGTGATTTTTTTTAGGTTAGGTAATTTTGGGTTTTAAATGTCTTAAGGGTGTATTTTCTAATTGTATTGATAAACTTTAACAAAGTTCTGACAAGTAGCGAATATAAATTAAAATATATCTACCTTCAATATTAACATAATAAAACCTTTGATATGGATTCAGTGAACTTCTATGTGAATACGGGGTTACATGGCTTTGAACATCTTGTTTTTCAATGATACATTATAGACGTGAAATAGACCCTACCTGCTCTGTCAATATTTTTATGTCAGATTAATGTTTACATTTTTTTTGCGAAGTCTTTTTCAAAGCATTTATATCTATTTAGACCAAAGAAGTTTGTACCTGTACCTATAGCACAGGTTGTATTAAAAACTCGTTTACATAAATAAGTTCAGGTTATATTCCATTTTAATATCCACACTTGACCTTTTTTCCATTATATACAAGCACTTGTACTTATTTTTCACACACGCACACACACTCATATGCACTTTAAAATTAAACAATGGAATTTCATTAGACGCAAAATTTGAGTAGAAATTAGCGCATTGACATAATTTAAAATTATATTTTATGGAATCGTGCATCTGTTTAACGTATATTTATATTTCCGAACACAAAACTTATATATACTTTTATATACTTATCTATAGACAACCATCAAATTGATTTATATAAACCATATCAAAATTAGATAACATTCACCTATAATAAATATACTACTGGAAACAAATGGCTTGTGTTGCTAGAGGGCCAAAGCCGATTTCAAAATACATCTTCAGGAGAGAATAATACTCGGATTTAGCCATCTAAGCCTCAACTCTGTGAGAACAGCCTTCTATATCCTAGTGGGAATAAAAGGTGTAACACACCTAGAATAATAGTTAAATGGAATTTAACTAAAACTAACTATTTGTGACGTTTAATAAATGAAGAAAATTTGGATGCAGAATGTCTAAATAGTTAAATGAGTCATATTTATTATGCAATCGCTTGTTTAGTATAGATGCCGTTAGCTGTGCTATTTACCAAGAATAATTTTGTGTTCATTATTCTTATGATACGATAAAGAAAAAACCAAGGCAACAACCAACTACACCAGAATGTCTTTTCAATGAAAGAACAGAGTATTGGCATATTTGAAATGCAAGCTTCCTAACTAGATATTATTCTATGAACTACCGTAATGTGAACAAAAAGGTCAAAGGATAGAAGGTACTGCCACTCATGGTAGAGGTCCAAGGAGAATAAATACAGCAAGAGAAAAATTCCGGATTGTAAGAATGAAAAAAAAATGCGATTGTACATCAGATGTCACGAGCAGAATCACATATCGGACACCGATTGGATAGTGGACACCGAGACCGAAGTCTGTACGCCAGATATTACCACATTGCATATTTAATTAATCGACAAATATAAGCATTTATGAATTATTAGACACTATAGGGTGTTCCCGATTAACCTACGTCGAACATCATGTTTGTATTAAGTAACGACATACTTTAGCCACGTTTTAAAAGTTAAAAGAGAAAACTAAAATATAACGTGGTGAGTTTCTTTTTATTGAAAATACAAGCTTTCAAGCAAAACACTTTTCTTCAGGTAATCCAAGAAAATGGGCGGAGAGGTATATACACCCAACTAAGTAAGTTTGAATATTGAAGCGGAATTGCCACGAACAAGCACGTATAAACACACATAGAGAGCGAGCGAGAAATCCAGTTTAAAATAAGTTTAAAATAAATAAAATATATACATAAATCGGGAAAACACTTGAGGTTAAAATTCCTTATGCGGGATCCATGCTATTACAAAAAGCTATGTATTGCGGGTTGCACATTTTCTTGGATTACCTGAAGAAAAGCGTTTTGCTTGAAAGCTTGTATTTTCAATAAAAAGAAACTCACCACGTTATATTAAGTAACGAGTTTCGATCTTTTTTTGCAAAAAATAATCAAGGGCAATATCTTCATCGGCGTTCTGGAGAAAGGGCCCATCCAAATGCGATTTCAGAGCACTACAGGCTTCCAACATCTAGGTTTAAAAGCTATATAAGCAGAGCAGAGTTTGCTGTTATTAAGATAACATTTATTGCCCTCAAGCAACTATATTTTCTATCACCAATGTACTATACGGTATCTTTCAAGTAGATACTACTTGTAGCAGACGCTAAAATTATACATTTCAAATTTGAAAATAAGCAATTTTATGATTTTCTAACTAATTAAAATGGTTTATTTTAAAATAATATTTTATCGTGTAAATAACTTATTGCTGATTTCATCATTTAGATTCTGCCTAGTGTACGTATTAAAAGTATGAATAAAACTATTCTTAAAGTGAGAGAGCGTTGATTAAATATATGTATAATATATAAAATCAGTAATATTAACAGCTGTTAAATAACTGAGTATATTTATTTGGAAAACAATAACTGTTACTCTTCAGAGAATTTTATTTATATTATATAATTTCTTAATTCATAATTCTCAATTCATTTCTAATCATTGATATTTCTGAAGCTTTTTAAAAAGAATTAAAGCGGTGAAAGATTCGAATTGTTTTTGTGGACCTGAGGAACAAACTTTAATACATCTTTTATAGATTGTCCTGTTTTTCAAGACTATATAATCGACAATAATTAAATAGAAACAGATCCAAGTATTTTTATTCCCAATAAAGAAATTCAATATCTTTTGTAGATATATTTTAAATTATAATACAATATAATGCGGCTTATGATTGTAGAACGAAAATTGCAATTATACCGCAAATGTTTCTTTTGAACGAAAAATCGAAATTTATTTTAAGGAGAAATAGCGATTATTTCGAACCTTAGGGATGAAGTATGATAGGATGAATTGTGAAGAGTAATGACAAACGGAAAATCTCGGGACGCGCAAGCAATCAGCAATTTTCAGTTGCACGATAAGGAGATGCCTTTTTCATAAATAAACATATAAATATATATTTATATAAAATATAGCTAAATGTTTAACGTCTCATCATTAGAAAATGAAAAGAGCTACAAAATCGATTTTGGGAATCGTTTTTTTTTTTTCCAAATCTATAAATATATTAAACAAAGAATATTTTTGTCTAAATAAACAGTGTAGTAAATAATTCTAAGTAACAGTACTCTTATCATCACCAAACAAGCCTTTCAAAGTTCCACAACCATGGACTGGCCAGCAAGGTTCCTTGATTAATCCTAATTGAACATATGTACAAATTAATCAAAATGATGTACATTATTGTCTAAAATATTCATTTTATTTGAATGAAATTTGAAGATATAGGATATTTGGGCTCTATTCGAGTATTACATAAATCTCTTCTAGATGTATGTATAAAATTTAAAGTCAAGGTTTACATTGAGCAAATAGTAAAAATAAATCAAATTTTAAACAATGATATTGCTATTCACCCAATTGACATTGAATATATATACAATCAAAATACCAATTTATATCATTTCATAGGTTTAAGAGTTTTATATTTATAATAAATCTCTGTAGTTCGATGAATAGCCGGGATATCCTTCATAATATTCTCTAGCTTAAATGGCAATTTCATTTTCTTATTTAGAAACAAAATGAAAAAAGCTCTTTGTTTGTAATATTTGAAACACTCAAATATTATATGTTCTACTGTTTCTGCTCCCAAACCACATTCACATCGATCATTTTATTTATTTTTCATATTTTTAATATAAGTAACTATTGAAGGAACCATGTCTAATGACCTTCAACCACGAATCGTAAAATAATAGACCGTAAAGATCATCCAAACACTTTTTGAATAAATTATCTCAAAGTTTTGACACGCCTGTTTACGATACTCACTTTGTCACCGAAACCATTCAGAACAACAATGACTTTGTTAAAACTCTTTTACTTAAAAAAGTATTTCATTCAACTTAATGCCACGTTTTTCTGCCTGTCCACAAATCTCGTAATCAATGTTTACTATACTTAAAGAGAACCTAGTAGCCTGAAATTTGATACATTTGCTCACACCTGATGACATTGCTAGTTGACAAAATATTCGAATTCGGGGTGTTATGCAATGGATAAATTTTAATTTCCATTATTTACTTTAAAATTTTGTTATCAATTTTTAATATACTTCCTAAACAGGTATAATTATTTAATAGACTATTTTAATCAGGTCAACATTGTAAGTTAACAAATCTTAACTTTCAGGTGATCGTGGTGGATGGAAATAGACTGGTGAAGAGAATATTTATTTATAAAAAATTCCTTTCGAAAAACTAATAAAATATGAAACTATTTCGCCTGGGTATGAGCGATTGGAGTTCTATTGAAAGGCGTCTGGACTAATTTCCATATTTTATTTTAATTTTTAAAAACAATTTTCAATATACTTCTAGATCACACTAAAGTCAATTTTATATCATGGTGAGTAGAAGTTATTGACTGCTTTTACTGTAAGTGCACCACATGTCTTCACATATTAAAAGCAGTTCGAATTTTACACTTGCAAATATGCCAGGGTCTTGTTTGGTTACTTGCACTCGCTGGTGAGGTTGGACTTTTGCAAGAATCGGGGGCCATTGGGGAATATTTTTTTTAATAAAAAAAGAGTGCCCAATGAGGATTCGATCCTGGGTCGTAGCGGTCGAAAACAAATGGTTTAGACCATCCTTCCACCGACACCCTATAATTCGTACACTCGCTCAATTCATCTAACAATGGAGAACTACAAAATATAAGACCCTGTGTTGTTAGGAATGGACACATTTCTATATTCCTTTTTCAAATTTTGTGATCAATTTTTAATATATTTCTAAAAACGACGCAGAATTCTAATATTTTATATATAGATTTAATCAAGCTAACAACGCAATTGTACAAAATATTAGAATTCTCAATTGCCTTTAATTAACTTTATTAACATCATGAAACGCGATATCCCAAACTCAGGGATATTTGCGCCAATACATTTCACTGCATTACAGCAATTCGGCTATATACAATCCTGTTCAATTCATTATTTTACATAAATTAACTAAAGAAAATTGTCCAAAGAGAAAAACAAACAACAAAGCAAAACACACAGAGCAAGCATCGCAGTTCTTTTTTTTTTTCTAAGATTCCTTCTCTTTTTTCCAATTCAAGAGAAAGTTGTATATGTATTTACAAAATTGATCAAAAATTTTATACTTTTCTTTTTTGTCTACAAATTCATCAAGCTGTCCAATACGACCAAATCTATTTTCCCTAAAATCCCGGAAAATTGGGCACTCCAGAAGTAGATGTCTCGCGTCTTGAATTTCACCTCCGCAGAAGCATCCTGGTTCCTTCACGGCGCCGATAGTTGCCAAAAATTTCCCAAAATTGCCATGATCTGTAATGAATTGGATATTATAAAAATTTGGACGGAAAAATCTTGGAATTCCTAATACGAAAAAGAGCTTCTGAAAATTTCATTAGTGTTCTCAAAAATTTCATTCATTTTTGCGTGTAAGAATGATTTGACTATACTTGGAGCATGGGGTTCGTAAGTAATTAGATCTTCAATGGACATTTGAGCTAGATCAAATTTGATTATTCTGGATTCTATATAATCTGTTAGGAGTGGAATTTTTGCCAAGCTATGCACACAGTTTGATGAAGTGGTTTTGTATGCTCTAACTGCCCATAAAATGATCTGGTACTGCATGGAGTTCAGTTTTTGTTTACAACGATTGTTTAAATATTTGAACCAAATTTCAGAACCGTATGTAAGTACAGGCCTAATGATTGTTTTGAATAAAGTTAACCTCTTTTCAGTGTCTAAACCCCACATATTGCCACTTAGTGAACATAATAAATTTTTCATACGTCCTGCCTTACACAGAATATCATTAACATGCGGTGTAAAGTTAACTTTGTTTTTCCATTTGTGATTAGAAAATTTCATTCCCAGAATTTTTACTTGCTTGACCGGCATTATTATATTGTTATTAACCTTAATAGGTATTTTTTGTCTGTTATGTAGGTATAGCATATTAGTCTTCTCTGTACTGATCGTTAATTTATTTCTATTACACCATTGGATCACATAATTTAAGGTGTATTCACTTGCGGTTTTTAGTCCTTCAATAGTCTTATTCCAGCAAATTATTGTAACGTCGTCTGCATAACATATAATATCTGCATTCATTGAATCAAAATTTATCAACAAATCATTTAGCAAAATATTCCATAGAAGTGGAGATAAAGGTCCACCCTGTGGACATCCTTTAGTTAGTTTCTTATAAAAAGTTTCTGATTCGTATGTAAATTTCACCTCCCTTTCATTATTCAAATAAGATTTTATGATCCGTATTAAATCTGAAGGAACATCATCATTATCCATTCTTTTTATAATAGCAGGCCACCATGCATTGTCGAATGCACCCGCAATATCTATAGCTATCAAGGAAGTCAATTCTTTTTGTTTATGTTTCAATATAGTTTCTATAATTATATCCATTCCAGTAATTGTTGATCTAGATTTCATAAAACCATGCTGCCTTGAGCTCATTAAATTATTCTCTAAATAATAGTTACTTAATTTATTTTTTATTATATTCTCAAATGTTTTAGATAGATTAGATGTCAATGATATAGGTCTATAACTTTTATTTATTTCATAATTCGTTTTGCCTGGTTTTGGAATTATTTTTAAGAATGATTTTTTCCATTCATCCGGATAATATCCCATTTCTATACATTTATTGAATAATTTATGCAGAATTGGGATTATTTTTATTTTAGCCTGTCTAATCATATTGTTACTAATGTAATCAGGGCCCGGTGCTTTTTTAATATTTGTTTTTAAAATTGTTTTCTCTATTTCCTTAGATTCGATATAAACACTACTTTTATTTTTATATTTAGGCGTATAATTTCTAATCAAAATATGATCATCTTTATCCAAACCTCCAATATCATCCTGAAATAGATCGTTCATTGAACTTTTTATTTTGTCGGTCTTTAAATGATCTGGTAAATTATCTATTAGTGGTAATCCTAAATTTCTATTTTTCGATCTCAATGACTTGAATATCCTATAAGCATTACCAAATGAGTTATTTGAATGACTTTCTTCTATAAAAATTCTCCAACTCGCTCTTTTTGCCTTTTTACTTTTATTTAAATATTTATTTCTCATTGATTTATAGGTCTTTTCAAGGACCTTTCCATGTCGGTAATACAAATTTCTAATATAGTGGAAATCGTTTTTCATTTTCTCCAGCTTCCCATCCCACCAGTATGTATTTGTTTTATGATTTCCGCTTCTTGTCTTGACATTTAGTGACAGATAAGCTGCCTCTTTAATTATTTGTGTGAGAGTCTTTACAATGTTGTCAATATCTTTGATGTTTGACGCGTGGTTTATCATGGTGATAATATTATCTACGTCTTGTATTGCTATTTTTTCGGTAAATGTTTTCCAATCAGCATCTTTTTCTATAAATTTCCATGTTGAGTTTTGAACTGTCCTTTGCCTGTTAAAATTGTGATAAATGTCAAAGGTTATTGCTACGTGATCTGAAATGTGCGTCAATATAGTCATCTTCCAGTTTTGTACCAAACCTATTGATTTTTTGTTTGAAATCGTAAGATCTATAAAGCTAGAATTTCGGCAGGTGGGTATCTTAAGATTATGAATAAATAGGTTATGTTCATCTATGATGGAGTGGAATTTGAAACCATTGGAGTTTGTTGTCGGATCAAACCAGACTGGGTGTCTAGAATTAAAGTCACCACATAGTATAATAGGTTGTTGATTGTAGGTCTCCAGAAGCTCTTGGATAAATTTTCTATGAGTGTCATTAAATCTATGTGGATGTATATAAAAGTTTGCGATAATAGTATTTGATTTTGCTGAATTTAAAGAAGTGGTTGTACAAAAGGAGTTTGTGAATTTATTGATTTTATTAAATTTTAAACTCTTATTCATAAAGATCGTTGCAGTATAAATTTGTTCATCTGTCGTTGAATGCACTATTTGAGATTCCAAATCGAAAATTACATCTCTATCAATCAGATAAGGTTCCTGTATTAGGATGATATCTGGTGGGTTGTCTTTTATAGAAGCTTGAAGCTCATTCAGTGCCAAGATACTTTTTCTTACATTTTGTTGTAAACATTTAATTCCTTTTCCCTGCATGATATTCAAACTAAATAAACAAAAATCTTAGCTGCGAAATTTGCCTAATTGTCGGTTGGATCATATCTCGTTCGTTGGATAATTCTGTCTATCTGTATTTTGTATAGAGGACAATCCGAGGAATTAGCTCTATGATTCGGCGAGTTTCTAAATTTAGGATGTTTTAGACAGTTATAACAATTGCAAATTTTTGAACAGTCATGAATTCCTTGCGCGCCGCATAATTTGCATATCTCGACGTTAGTACAATCGGCCAATTTATGGTTGGGATTAAATTGAAGGCATTTCTGACATTGTTTTACCAGAATCTTATCTTCCACAAAACAGCGTTCAAAGTCAGTATATTTTTGCCATGATGTTCTGAAATAGATTTATAAATAAAAAATATATTTATTAAAAAGGAGAAAATAGGGGAATACATTTTTTGGGTAATGAGCGGATGAAATTCAAACAAATGACATGAAAATAAATAGGTAGTATGTAATAGAGCGATAAAAATAATTGTATGAAGATATTTCCATAAAATATAATATATAATTTTTAGGATATAAATTTATTTAATTTCAAAATTTCAGAACATAACATTTATATTTTTTGATATACATAAATATAATAAGAACAGAAAAGGCATACCCATATCTCTCACCTGAGCATTTTAGATGACAGAGCGTCACCTAGTGAGAAAAAAATCAACTAAACGTTGATTTAATTTGTTCCATGATATTTGGTCAACCTATTTTCCTTTTAAATCAAGAAAACCCAACCACGAACCATGGCTGTTGGCCCTCGTCACCGTGGTGCAGACTGTACCTCTATGACGAAAAATCTGGTCGAAGAGGCTTTCTAAGAAATTAAGAAATGTATATTAAGGCCAAATTTGCGTAAATATATATAAATATAATTAAATATATTGGTGAATTTTTAAATTGATTATTATAATTAAATAGATAAATAAATAATGAAAATACCTTTGAAAAGGCTTTATTGAAAAAAAAACTACAAAATATGAAATAATAAAATTAGCTCCCCCCATTGAATGATTAGATTTATATGAATAAAAATAGAAGCTATAAGGAACGATATTGGTATATTGAGTGTAGATGTAAAATATTCAGTGACACATACAAAGAGTATATATATATTTCACACAATATAAATAAACTTGTTTTCTTCAGTTTTCCTTGATTATTAGAAGCTAATCACCTTTCTATACTAGTCTCTTTTAAAATAGAAAATATTTTATCGATATAATATGTTATAATATCCCTGTTTGAATATATAGTGTTATTATCATCATATAACAATAATAGACGCCATTTCGGTTCGAATGTGTAAATATTATAGAATATGTTTATTAACCACTGCTATGAATTCTATATATAAAAAAGAGGAAAAATAAGTAAATAAATATATATTGAGTGAATACACACATATACTTGTATTTATACTATCCGCAGATGTAGAGTGGTCAGATAGAGTGTGGTGGCAAGACAAGTATTATATGAGTTGGCCATAAATCTCGCAAAAAGAGAAATATGTGGCCACTAAAGCTGGCGTTGATTGGCTGGAGAACCATTAGCAGAGTGTCGTCTGCTAGAATATTCTGTAGCGTGACGAATTCCCATTGGCTCAAGGCCTTATTGTATTTAACGGTAAATCTTCTTTTTCTAAATTGTCATCATCATTTTGTTCAAACCTTTTTAATTTTTAAAGTTCAATTAGGCTAAGGGAATATAATTGAATAAATAAATCGTTTATATTAAAGAGACTAAAAAACATTCGGTTTTTATATTTAATATTAACAGAATCGAATTAAATAATAAACACATAACGCAACTTCAGTCAAATATGAAAAAGAGAGAGAGAAAACCTAACTTAGGTTCTGATTATAAAGTTAAGGACTAATAAGAACAAAAGTTGTGTCGATTATTTTCTTTTCTAATTTGGTGCCCGGGCCGGACACACACCCGCCCTAAAGAGGCTCCACCCGGACAACGACGGCGGGCTCCATTCCCCCTCATTAGACCTAGCGAACTCCCAATGCACCAAGGAGGTCACATCCACGCACTAGAAGGAGGGCGATGCTCTAGGCATCGCTCAATATAATTATATTTTACTCGAGTTCACATAAAAACATCCGAATAAACAAAAATAATAGAAATGTTTAGCTCTGAAATGGGGGGATTGATGGTAACCAATTATGGGAATCAAGGGTTTCTGGATCTTCAGCTGACCATAGAAGTAAGGACATATGATCATGCTATAGAATAATGCCTTGAAATATTTTGTATCGATCGTTTGATTTTATAAGGGTATTGAGTGTTCTTTTGAAGTTTTAATACAAGATGACACGAGTTCTTATAATAAAATTAATGCAATGTTTACAAAATTCGTACATTTGGAAAATAAATGAGAAAACTTATAAAACACATTCTAAATAGTGTTTTCATATTATTAAATTATTTATTTTATTTATTACATTCTATATTATTCCTATTCAGATAATGATGATAATCATCAGGAGAGGCCTTAACAGTTTATCAATATCTCTATTATAGCTCTATACAGAAACTGCAATAACTTTCACAACACCCAACACACTCCAGACCATATATTCAGTTGCCCAGCTATCCTTGCAGCCCTCTATATGGCAGAAATCAATCCAGAAGAGGACATCCATACGGACAAGGCACCTTTATTGGCCGGTATTGTGATCAGGGTGCAGGGACCTATCTGATCTTCTCCATCGACAAGACACCACCACCATTATAGTTGTATAAACAGTAACTACTGATATTTTAAGAAATGATTCTATAGAAGGGACAGTGTATTTCAGAATGAGGACATTTTACCGCGACGATATTGATCGATGAAAAGAAAGATCAAAAGCGGAGAAAACTCAGTTTTCTTTTTATATAAATATGTGTGTGTGTGATAATATATGTTTTGCAATTGCTGATATAAATAGACGTTCTTCCTTGATTTATAATATTATAAAATGAATGAAGCTTCCAGGGTTAAGTTTCTTGTGTAACCTTTTATTTTCAAGCTTTCGGACTTGTCAGCACCATTTAAATTGTTTTTCAGAATGTAAAAAATGACCTAGACTTAGTAGGAGATGAGGAGATCGTTGGACGTTCAATTCTGAACCAGAAATCTAATAAATATATTTGATACAGAAAAATACCCTAATATGGTTTAGAAATTTAACAGGTTAGCCATATTGATAAGATAATCCTGTTGAAAGACTGACAAGTCCGAAATCTTGAAAATAAAAAGTTACACAAGAAACTTAACATTGAAGCTTCTTTATTTCATAAAATTACTGATATAGTTTCTGAAATAATTTTCAGAAGAAATGGTGTAAGCTTACAGAAATATTTGTATTATTATAGAAAATAAGGAATAATGATATAGCATTTTACTAATATTATATAACATATATATGTCAATTTGAACAAAAACCCAATATTGGTAAATATACCAGATTTACGTGATGTATAATATAAACATCTCTGTAAATGAGAAAGGAATTGTGCAGAGAGGTATTAGAAAGCTTCTCTACACCCTGACTGTCCTTTTCGGTTATCACATATATATATTTAATATATACTCTATAACAAAAATATCGACGCACCAAGAAGCAGTTGTCCGATTTATATGAAAATACGTATACAAAGAGGTTTCGACCAAACATGCAAATGATTGGAATTTGGTGGCCGATTTATGCAAAGCAAGAGCTCCAGCGCATCTGAACTGCGCATCCAGCACGAGCATTCTAGACTCAATATTTGGCGCGGCACGAGCTGATTTTCAGAATTTCCTTTTAAATATTTTAGCAGTACGCCTATTTCTACTGTATCAATGCCTCGCCGAAAGATTCGTGCTCATTACGAACATATGTCAGAGTTTGAAACTGGTCGTGCCATTGGATTGAAAGAGGCTGGTTGGCCTAATCGACTAATCGCGCGACATCTGTGTCGAAGTGATGCGGCTATTAGGCGATGTTGGCAAAGGTGGGTCAACAACGGAAGTATGCAACGTCAGGACGGCAGCGGTCGACCAAGGGCAACAACAGAACGGGAGGACAGAGCAATTGTCAGAATGGCTGTCGCAGCACCGGACTTCACGTTATCTACCATCCAACGTGTGACCGGCACACAAGTGTCCAAAATGACCATCAACAGGCGACTGAGAGAGCGGAATCTAAGAGCTCGCCGACCGTTACGATGCCTACCCCTTACACCCGTGCACCGACAAGTCCGACTACAGTGGTGTCGGGAGCGATCAACTTGGAACTGCGCTGACTGGGGACGTATAGTCTTTAGTGACGAGTCCCGTTTCTTACTGTGTCCTGACGACCGTCGCAAACGTGTCTGGATACGTCCTGGGCAGCGTGTGGATCCTGGCCTTACTGTCGAACACCACACATGTCCACAACAGGGCGTTATGGCCTGCGGTGCCATTTCATTTGATAGCAGGACCCCATTGGTAGTCATTCCTGGCACCCTGACAGCACAACGGTACATAGATGACATTCTACGGCCTGTTTTGTTGCCGTTCCTCTCACATCACCCCGGGCTTACTTTTCAACAAGATAATGCCCGGCCACACACGGCACGTGTTACTATGGATTGTCTTCAATCTTGCTGAACTCTTCCGTGGCCAGCAAGGTCGCCTGATCTCTCGCCCATAGAGCACATTTTGGACGTGATGGGAAGGCGATTGCAACCATCCCGGAATGTTGACTATTTAGCCCGACAGTTGGAGGACAATTTGGCAAGAAATCCCGCAGCACACCATCCGGAATCTTTATCAGTCCATGACACGCCGGGTGGCAGCCTGCATCCAGACCAGTGGGGGTCCGACGACATATTGACATTCTCAATTTGTGACGATCAAACTCTGAAATAAAACAATTAATTGTTCTGAAATTATATCGTTTTTCCCCCTATACATGCTCTTTACATACACCAATTTTTGTCCTAATCCGACAACTCCTTCTTGGTGCTTCGATTCTTTTGTTATACAGTGTATAATATAAAAATATTATAATTTTATAATTTTGAAATATATTTTTTATACATTAGAAAATTTTAATAAATATTCTAAAAGAATTTTGTATTGTGAATATTTATTCAATTTAATAATTCTATTTGAAAATACATTTAGGTAACAAAATTATTAATAGTTAATATTTAATCGGATTAACGGATCAAACCAACTCAAATTCTGAGTTGCTTTTCTTTTAAAATTCCAAACTGAATTTTAACCTATTGTTCATCTTTTTTTGTATATTCAAAGTGAGGTAAAATTTGAATTTTCAATAAATCTCTATCTTTCGGCTATTTTAGCTTATAACGTTGACTCGGTGGAAGTACATATTTTGTTGATTTATTTTGTTAGGTTCACGCGTCAATGTTTTTATCGATATTGATCAAGTTTACAACCTTAGCGTTTGAGAGGCATTTATAAGGTGTGTATAATAAATTCACTAAATGATCCAAATCCCTAATATATAAATACATAGAAACTTCTAGCACAATGGCGTTATAAATATCGACGAAGCTCTACACGCAGAACGTGGTAGGACAATTCTATAATTAACTCATTAAAACCTATCGTGTTATTCTGGCTCGTATTATTGAACTGCAAATTTGTATCAAAATTTGTAACAAATTCGTAATCTGGGCGTTTTGAATCTTTATACTTGAGGGATTATAATCCGGCAATTAATAACATCAAAAACAAAACGCATCATTTAAATGGTTTTAAGAATGTAAAAATTGACCTATACTTAGTAAGAGATGAAGGGCTCGTTGGGCGTTCAATTCTGAACCGGAAATCTAATAAATATATTTGATACAGGAAAATACTCTGATATGGTTCAGAATTTTTATCAGGTTAGTGATTGTGGATTTCTATCCAAGCTTCCAAGCAAATTTATAAGAAGTCGTTAAATGTAATTGGTCTCTTTTCTCTTAGGATTTGTTATTGTAATGGATATTCACACAAATATACATAGGAACGATATACGGCGATTTTACAGGATTCTTTAAATATTAAATTTCATAAATTCCCAGTCAATTTATTTATTGGTAATGTAATTCAAGGATGACATCGTGGTGACATGTTGTTGGTTCCATAGTCCTATTGACTTTGATGCGATTTGAAGATTTTTTTTCTCTTTAGATATTGGCCTTAGTAGTTCTCTCTGACCATATGCCCTGTATTCATCATTATCTTTTTACCATTTTTAACTTAGAAAAGCTTCAGTTTCAATCTTAAGCAAAAATCATAGAAAACTATGAAACCTTTTAGATATCTTGTCATGCATAGAATAAAAACAGATTTTAACGCCGTGAACTCTATTTTCTATAGAATAAAGCGTTAGGAGAAAATAATTTTTAATAATCGACTACACGAGCTTTCGGGCAGTCACGCCCTTCAACTGGTCAACCAGTTGAAGGGCGTGACTGCCCGAAAGCTCGTGTAGTCGATTATTAAAAATTATTTTCTCCTAACGCTTTATTCTATAGTATTTATAATTCAAGGAGAAAGTTTCCATGTTTAAAAAAGTGAACTCTATTTTTTAAGATAAAAGTTAAATAGCCTTTTAAGAATTTCTGTTCTCTCACTCTCAGGCGTGATTCCTTCTATACGGTATTAAGGAATCGTTATATCAAAAGTGAATAATCATTTGTAAAGTTGAAGGCATTCTAATTTAAAATAAAGGTTATTATTTGACAGTATATATATATATATATATATATATATATATTATAACAATAAATAGTTGTATAGTTTTATAGTTAAGTTTTATATTAAAATTATCTTCATTATTTTGATTATTTAAATTCAAATTATAAAATTTGTAAATTGTTATTATTTAGTATAGATAGAGAGAAAAAAAAATTTTACTTCTAACACATCATCTAGTTAATTATATATTTATAATTAATAATAATATCTATACTAAATAATAACAATTTACAAATTTTATAATTTGAATTTAAATAATCAAAATAATGAAGATAATTTTAATAGAAAACTTAACTATAAAACTATACAACTATTTATTGTTATAATTAATTTAGATTTAGCTTGCTAATCTAACCAAATCTACTTGATATGATTTATCATTCTTATCAGTTTGCTCCTTGAGTTTTAAATGTAGAATCACTGTTATATTTTTATTATATAGTTTTTACACTATATATATATATATATATATATAATAATAAATAGTTATTTAATTTTATAGTCCAGTTTTGTATTAAGATTATCTTCACTATTATGATCATTTAAATTCAAATTATAAAATTTGTAAAATGTTACTGTCACTGTTATAATTTTGTTATATAGTTTCTACACTATATATATATATATATATATAAATTACACACACACACTAATTTCTATCAAAAATGTAACACATTCGATAGTTAAAATATCAAAAGAAACTTTGAAATGCCTTGAATAATACTAAATAATAAACTTTACAGTTATTTTACAGAAAATATATTTTATAAGTATAGTCTAAAGAAATTTTAGAATATTTTCTCTAAAGAAAATAAACTTCCTCCTTTAAAAAAAAAGGTAAAAATAATTCTAATTTACGGGGGGAATCTGCACTTTATTTTTCTTTTGGTATTTATTTTTAATTTAGTATATGACGAATGACTGTCTATACTGTCGTTTTATTTTGAGTTATCGATATTTAATGTATTTATATAACATTATAACTTATATCCATATTAAATATATGCAAATTAAACTTTCTATTTCGGCCCATCGTTAATACTCATATATATAAATATATTTATATATATATTCATAATAATAATACACTTAAACCTGTCTATAGCACCCACTCTTGGCACTCACCAAAATAGACAGGCCACCTTTAAGGTAAGATGTTTACATTTTAATGTTTAAAATCGGGCTCGCATATAAATTCGATACTATAATAGACGCGTGTGATTATTTTTGAAATTAAACAAATTCTACTGCCCTTACTTCAATTGCAGTAAGGAGAGTAGAAATTGTTTATTTTTAAAAATAATCATACGCGTCTATTATAGTATAGAATTTTCATAACAGATGGCGTGCTAATGCATCATAATATATATATTATTAAATTCACAAGAGAAATATGCACTATATAGAATTATAAAAGCGAAATTTAATAGGGTCAAAAGTTTTAAAATTTGAAGAAGAATTTTAGAGAAAAGCTATTTCCTTAGGGCATTCCTTATGTCAGAGAATTGACTTTAAATAGGATAAATGATCTTTCAGTGGCTTATTTATTATCCGGGAATTCCTAAAGAGGCTTATGATTGGTCAGTGGCCATCTTTCATACGTCATCCTTAAATTATAAATCAATATGGAGCCTACTGTTGGTGACTTTTATTTGAGTTCGATATAGCTTATTTATTGGTATATGCATTTTGTACATAGATTTTACATTAGATAGGTTTACATTAGGTTGTTTGTATTTCACTCATAGATTTTCAGTTTATCTTTCGAAGATATTATTCGAATTTTGAATATACCCAAATTCAATATCATTAGAATATGGTATTTTAATGTACTCTATTAATTTTGAAACAATAAAGTAATTTGAAATTTACTTTACCAGGTTTATAAAAATATGTATTGATATAAAAATCCTTCATTTAATATTTAATAAAATTTGATTTGATATAGATTGAAAATTTCTTTAAAAGTTTTCTCAAAATATCACTTAAATCGAATTTAATAAATTTTGCCTATAATTTTGAGAGATTTTATTTCACTGATATTTCATAAATAGCATTATTGTTTTACATTAGATTGTTTGAATTTTATTCATAGATTTTAAGTTTATCTATTGAATATATTATCCGAATTTTGAATATACTCGAATGCAATATAATGTTAATGATATCTAAATGTACTTTATTAATTTTAAAACAATAGTAGCTTGAAAAGTTCCATTAGCAGGTTTATAAAAAATATATAAAGATCCTTTATTATAATTACTATAAAAGGAAGATCGAAAAATGCAATTCAACAGCGGTATGGTAGATTAAACTGTCTAAAACCGCTGGAGGGTTCACCACTGATGAGCCAGGCCCTCTCATTAATTTTTCCATTGCAGTAAGGGTAGTAGAAAATGTTTGATTAAAAGATAATAATAATCATACGCGCGTCTATAATAGTTTCGAATTTCATAACAGATGGCGCGCTAATGCATCATAATATAAAAATTCCTTCATTTAATATTTCAATAAAATTTGGTTTGATATAGAATGGAAATATCTTCAAAGGTTTTTCAAAATGGCACTAAAATCAAATTGATATATTTTCCCTATAGTTTTGAGATCTTTTAATATACTGATATTTAATAACATGCATTCAAATATAAAATAAAAATCACTTTTAGGAATATATTTGAAATATATATATATATTATACTTTTTAATAATAGTTCAGGCATTTATATTTTATGCTTTTAACTCTATTCAATTTAGCCAATCAAGCAAAATTACCTTCAATTCCATTTCAACCATTTTTAGAATAATGTTCCATAGATTTAATCGTGTTATATTAAAACCAATTTCCACCTAATATTACATCAAACGCTTTTAAAAAATCACGGCGACTAATGAAAGTACGTATATACCATCAATGGGTTGTTACCTGGCTTAATGTTTTTTACTCATTTAATATATCTCAAAATATAATATCAATAGCGTATTAAGGTTAATGGAACTGCATTTATAAACCATTTTAGAATCAAATATATGTATTAAATTGTATTTAATTAATATATATTTATATTAAAAAACGAAATAAAAAAATAAAATATAAAAAGATCAGGTGTTGAAATCAATATTGAAAATGGCATATCCTGACCAGGAGCACATGTGCTTTACGGAAAGCAGAGCGCCATCTGGTGGAACAGAAATCAACTAAACATTGATTTAGCCTGTTCCCTGATATTTGGCCAACCCAATTTCTTGATAAATCAAGAAAAGTAATCAACGAACGCGTTTCGCGCTTTTGTCGCTCGTCAGCGTGGAGTAGGCTGAACCATTGCGTCCAAAAAATATTTTTTGATCCCAATGGCTTCCAGAAAAACCAAGAAATGGTATATATTTATATATTAAAACTTTTGAATTCCAATTTTAAATTGTCCCTATTTTTTAAAATTCAATAAAATTCTGTATATTTTATAAGGCTATTTAGAATGAAGATATATATACCTTAATTATATTGTAGCGCGTATATATATAAGGCCTGAACACCTACAACCTCCGACAATAGATGGCGCTTTCGCCTGTTTCCGATCTGAAACTGGTGTGGGAATCGCCGACTGCTGTAGTCCTGTTTCCTCGGGCAAATGTTTGTAAATACAGGTTTATATTGGCCTTTGGAGGTAGCATAATGTAAATACCTCTTGATGTTATTCTAGTTATAAGTAATGTGTAGTAGAAATGACAATAAAGGAAGGAGTGTTGGAGGTCTCGGTGCCGGTTGCTGTTATTACTCTGGCCAGCGCCACAGTCGCTACTCTTCTGGTAAGTTTCTCGTCTCCCCGCCAGTGGCCGAGAGATACTGCCAGAGGAAAGGAGATCTACTTGAGTGGTGGTTCTCGGAGGTCTTTGGGTGGACTGCAGGGTAGAGCTGCAGAGGGCAAGCACCGGAGCCTGGGTGGGTGAGCCACGGGGGAGGAGGAGGCGGCGTATCGCTAAGAACCGGAGGGTCAGCACGCGACAATATATATATGTATATCTTTTATTATAACCCATTTTATTGATAAAATCAAGAAAAGCTAGCCACGAACGCAATTTTGTTGGCGCTCGTCAGCTTTGAGCAGGGTGTATCAATTACGACCAAAAATAATTTGACCCAGTGGCTTCTTGAGAAACCAAGAAATGAGTATTTTAGGCCAAACTTGCGTAAATACGCTAAACATGTCTAAAAATAATAGGATATGACTTCTTTGTTTTCAGCAATTCATTCTATAACTAATATAAACATGTCATATTTCAATAATGTATTTATTTAACATATATCAAATGTGTATAATTTATATATATTATTTGCATAATTCACACATACAGAAATGTATTGTTAGATGTATAATTAACTATACACTAAACTAATTAATTACACTGTTAACAACACGTCACAAACATCTCATTAGTTTAGATTTGATCTTGTTACATTATGTTTCTGATTTATAATCCAAATTGTACATGGCATCTGGCCTAAAATAGTAAATTTAATAGCTCCACCTGTTCCCCGCTTTATTTATATATTTCAAGTATCATTTGAAAAATGAGGAGGGGAGCAGTAACAAGCTCGCTAAAAATCTGGGCTCAGCTGGCCCGGCTGATAGTACCCTGTAAGGGCTCCTAATCCGGGGATACAGGATGAGCAGCGTTTGTACTCTATGTTAAGAGCAGCTGCACATGGCGTCTGTTCTTCATGTCAGAGGCGGCCATTTATTTTGGAGCTAAGTCGGCCTGCCACTGAGTAGTGCTCCCAGTCTTAATTCAAAGATAGACGCATTCTACTTCACCCAATCATGATGGTTGTCAAATCTCAAGCTTTACAAGCTTGATACCCTGATATGATTGAGTGTAGGTAAGAAAGATGAATAAATATCATTTAATACATTTATTTGATCTTATATTTAAATAAAAGTGTAACACATCGGAAAAAATACTTGTATGTACATCTACCAAAAGTCAGATAGATTGTAAATTCCCTTAGAGAAATAATCTTGAGTGTTGGGTAAGTCCTTCATGCATCAGTTTTTAAAGTCCTGCCATTTAAAAACGTTTTAAATATCCAGATAAATAATAATCCCATTCAGGGATCTATCAAGGGAATAAGTTAGTGGATTACAACTTCAAACTTTAATTTATCGTTGGTCCCCAATGGTGAAATTTGCCACGTGGGCCCAACATTATTATACTTTCTGCAAAACATGGTTTTTATAAAGAGCTATTTAATTCTTTCCTAAAAACTTGAGATTAAACTATGAAATTAATTATGAAAATACGCCTCTTTTGGGCACTAAACCCATCTAAAGATTCTATTTTGCATTATAATTTTCTTGAAATTATATATAAAAATACTTCGGCAAGTAAATATTATTCATTATCTCGAGATATACAAAATATCAATTTTAAAAACTAGAATGCCGGCAAGACAGCCTCTATCTTTACGGTATATAATTTTCTTCATGGAGTATATTCAAAGTGGTTCAATTCTTTTTTTTTGAAATAAAACTCATTTCTTTTCCTTTCATACTTGGTGAAACTCTTGCTATCACTCGTTATTTTTATCGAATATAAAATGGTGCCCAAATAGTTATTATTCCTTCATTCATTTTTAATTTCGAACAAATTTGTGTTAAACAACAAACATTAAATATATATATATATATATGTCGTATTCGGAAGAAAGGTTGCAACCGTTATGCATGCAATCCCAATAATTGGTTCCAGTCAAATGAGCAGCGCATCCGCGACGTGCCGTAGCATTCGCCCGTCGA
>CP092873.1:43568276-43798722 GCA_030710605.1 Cordylochernes scorpioides | reverse complement strand
ATATCTATGGTTTTCATATCTATATCTATAGTAACAATTACCATGTATCATTCATTATCATAGCTACACATCTCTACGAATAAAGATGTATGTACGACCTTATTTCTGTAGTAGTAACCTTTCTTATTGCTTATATAAAAAGCGCGTATCTCGATCTGTGAAAGAAAATAAAAGGAAATGTTCTTAAGATATCAAGGCATTGCCCTTTATATATCAATGTATTACACAATATACTTCATTCAGTTTACTGTTAAAAAATCGATAAAGAGGGAGCAATCTCTCGAATATATTTTGAGAAAACAATTTTATTCTTCTCTCACAGATCCAGGTACACCTTTTTTTATATAAATATATTCAGTGCATCGCCTTTTGACCCAAACATATTT
The DNA here is from genome assembly GCA_030710605.1 of Cordylochernes scorpioides. Classification (NCBI taxonomy): domain Eukaryota; kingdom Metazoa; phylum Arthropoda; class Arachnida; order Pseudoscorpiones; family Chernetidae; genus Cordylochernes; species Cordylochernes scorpioides. Next base: position 43,798,336 of record CP092873.1, on the reverse strand, counting down.
CTTACAGTAATATGTGTATAGCATTGACTTATATGTAAAATATGCCTATATGTAAAATGTAATTTCCATTCTTATTTCCGAAATAATCTATTATGGCGAATGGGTTTACAAATAAAAGCATTTTTTGTTACCGTTAAGGTATAGATAATTTATTGAAAGTGTCTGACTCATTATTGGTTAACCTGTTATAGTAGTGTCTCCATTTTGATCTACCATCTGCTCTAATGATATATCGGCTGTTAAACTGGTATATCTTTAGTAGAAGTTTCGGTGAAGCGTTATTTAAGGAAATCATATACCTTAGCGCATAGCATAAACCTATTTAAATATTGCATTGATCATATTTCTCATTAAAAGCTAAACTTTAGCGCATTTATGGCCATCAACCTTGTTAGCGTGTAACAGGCAGCAGCTTAAAACAGCAAACAACTTATCAAATGAACATCAATGTTTATAAATGAATATACCTTCATCCAACAAAATATATTTTTGTTCTGAATATTTTTCTCTACTTAATATATATACATTGGTTCGATAACATACCGGCACCTAAAATATATATATATATACAGATTTCATTATGTAAACATTTTTAAAACCTTGTTTAGTCCGGAATCTATTGCTTAATACAAAGCATTGAGGGTTAAGTCAAACTAATTACTATAAATTAATTACATTAATCGGACCAGAAAGGTTGTTTAGTGGTGGTTATTATTAATTAGTTAAAATACTCTTATTGGGTATAGCTTTAGGCCGGTTAGTTAATTTAAACAGGCCAGGGTTTAATTATATATATGTGTGTGTGGAACCTCTCTTATGTAAGTATGGTTGAAAAATTTACATTTTAATGTACTATAGAACTTGTTCCCCTGACACGGGGCATAGTGCTGTTCTCTAGCACTTTATAAGATGTAGTATAGCGTTTGTTATACAATGTAATAGAAGAGTGGACATGTCATAGAACATGAACTCCCTGCTGCTAGTGGCGATGTTATTATGAAATAAAAGTCGTCTATAGAATCGTGAGGATATCCCAATAGAAGAAGAAACACAAGTTTATTCATATGAGATGATGATTGTTAAAAGATTTCGGAAAAGACGCCCTTCTACGGTTAATTGTTACCCGTTGTTCCAGCCTTAAATATGCAAAATTGTTAGAATTTACTTTTGTTAATTATTGTTAAATTATGTAAATTTTAGAAATGTATATAATCTTGATTTTAGAAAATAAAGATAGTTATTAAGTATACGTGGTTGAGTCATTAGAGTTGGTGAGACAAGAGTTATTAATATATACGTGGTTGAGTCATTAGAGTTAGTGAGACGAGACAATAGCAGTTATTCAAGTTTGAATGAGTTATAGTCAGCTCGCTGAGTCAAGAAGCATATAATTAAAACCAGCGTTAAAATAAGAATTAGGCGGTGATTCCTCCTTAGTGCCAGGAGGCCAAAGCCAATTCGATTCATGGTCCCTCAAGAGCCTGATTAGGATTTGAAACAGAAGAAATTTAGGAAAAAACTCAGCGAGAATACAATTGCAAATGTCTCGAGACGAAAGGATCCTCCAAAGAAAGTTAAGTTACCAGAAAAGGAGAATTGATGGATTTATTGAAAGTGTGGATTCAATTATTGAGGCAGGTGAAACAATACGCTTAGAAATAATGGGTGAAGAATTAAAGGAGATCAAAGAAAAAATTGAGAAACTCTACGACGAGCTGTTTTCTTTGGATGAAGTTGATATAGATAAAGAAAGTGAGGCATGTGATAGTTCAATGAACAAGATTGGAAGCTTGAGGGTAAAAATAGAAAATGAAAGAAAACTCAAAGACAAACTGGCGGACATAAAGCCAAATGGCTCTCAGGCAAATATAAAATTGCCTCAATTTGACTTACCGATATATGATGGAGATATGGGCAATTGGATCAACTTCAAAGAGCTATTCCTCACCACCATCGATGCACATCCAGGGTTAACTAATATACAGAAGTTACAATATTTGAATTCTGCAGTAAAAGGCGAAGCGGCCAGATTAATAAGGGGTTTCCCTTTACTAAGTGAAAATTATGGCCAAGCATGGAGTACACTGTTATCAAGATATGATAACCCGAGAGAGCTAGCTTATGCCCAGGTGTCAAAAATATTTTCTCTCCGGGCAATTAAGAATCCATCGGCTAAGTGTCTCCATGAATTCATGGATGTTTGTAATGAAGCCATAAGAAACTTAGAAACGCTGGAATTGAAGAGAAATAAATTAGTGGATGTGATCCTGGTGCACTTCCTCCAGCAGAAGTTGAGTGAAAATCTAAGGTTGGATTGGGAACTGTCAGTGGACAACACTCTTCCTTCTTATGACAAGTTCATAGCGTTCATTTCCAGACATGCGAGAAGCATGTCTTGTGTTGTCAGGGAATGTTCAAAAAGGGAAGAAACCACCGGATCGAGATTTCCCAAATGCCAAAGCTACGGGATGCTAATTGAGAAATCGGACACTTGCATATTATGCAAATCTAAGCATCATCCACTATACATGTGCAACTTATTTTGCAAAATGCCTTTAAAAGAAAAATTAAATGTAGTGAAGAGTCATAAATTATGCTTCAATTGCTTGAGGAAAGGCCATTTCTCATGGAATTGTAGGCTGAACCAACGATGCAAAGTATGCAAGGGGAAGCACCACACGATGATTCATTATGATAAACCGAGCACGGAAGGCGCTTCGGCCCAAGTTGAGAACACAACTCCGAAGGAACATGAAAGTGCTATCAATTTAACTAATACTCAACAGGCAAACTGCAATGATAGCCACGTACTACTCGCAACAGCTAGAATCAAGATAAAAAATGGACTCGGAAAGTTATGCACCTGCAGAGCCCTACTGGACAGCGGTTCCCAAGTCACCATGATAACAAAAGGATGCTGCGAAAGATTGGGACTTGTCCAAAGGAAATCAGATCGGATGATTATAGGGGTTGGAAACACACCAGTGCAGCATTCTTCATCGACAGTAAGTGTGACATTTTGTCCACTGAATAATTCTGAGGAATTCTCGGTGGAGGCAGTAGTCACGGGAGTGCTCACTTCAGAAATTCCGAACTTCAGGTTGAAAGACCCTAATTGGCCAATTTTGAAGAACCTCAAATTGGCAGACCCAGAGTTCTACATACAAGCCCCAATAGATATGATATTGGGAGCAGATATATACACTGAACTTATGTTGAATGGCTCTATATCTCTCGGAGAAGGATTGCCAATGGCTATTAATACAAGACTAGGTTGGGTACTTCTAGGAAAACTCATGGGAACATCGGAGAGTAATACAGAAGTCTGTAACCTGAGTTTACAATCTGAACCAGAACTAGAATTCGTAATGAAAAGATTCTGGGAAATTGAATCTGTGTCGTCACCGGATCTTTGTACACAGGACGAAGATTGTGAAAGGTTATTTTCGAATAACCATGGCAGAGATAGCCATGGAAGGTATTGGGTAAAATTGCCATTCAGACAACATCGACCGCTTCTGGGTGAATCAAGAGAAAAAGCTTTAAGAAGGTTCCTTTCGTTGGAAGGAAAATTGTGTAAGAATGTGAAATTATATGACCAATACCGGGGATTCATGAAGGAATATGAACACTTAAACCACATGGAAAGGGTCCCAATTGCAGAAGTGAAGCGAGAATTGTGCAGATGCTATTACATGCCTCATCATCCAGTAATTAGAGAGCAATCCACTACAACCAAAATGAGAGTTGTGTTTGATGCATCAGCTAAATCTGAAAATAATGTTTCTTTAAATCAATTTTTGCACAAGGGACCAAAAATCCAACAGGATGTATTTTTCATTCTCCTCAGATTCAGAACGTATCCTGTCGCCATAAGTGCTGATATAGAAAAGATGTACCGCCAGATAAGAATTCATCCAGAAGATGCGGACTATCAGAGGATATTGTGGAGACCATCGCCAGAAGAGCCTGTGGTGGACTATCGACTACTGACTGTTACCTATGGTACAACTTCGGCTCCATTTTTGGCAATGAGAACAGTACAACAGTTAGCAGAAGATGAAGGCCAAAATTATCCTGAGGCTTCTAGGGTGACCTTGAATGATTTCTATGTCGATGATCTGCTAACAGGAGCTCAAACGATTGCTGAAACCAAAGAACTAATAGACCAATTAAAGGACTTAATGAAAAAGGGAGGGTTTCACTTAAGAAAGTGGAATTCAAATTGCCAAGAGATAGTGTCTCATGTCGAGGAAATGAACGAAGAGAGGAAAATTAACTTGGAGAAAGGAGCCATATCCAAGATTTTAGGAATTGTATGGGATCATGTACAAGATACGTTTAGAGTTAATATAACTCTTCCTGAAGAAGTTGTTACCAAAAGAGATCTTCTCTCCAATATTGCGAGGATTTTCGATCCACTTGGTTTCCTCTCACCTACTACAGTGGCAATGGCGAATCTCCAGAGGCAGACCGCGGTCAAAGAAGTCGAGGATTTAGAAGGGCTACCAGTCTACCACCGCGCCATATTGAAGGAAAATGGAGAGTGGCCAGAAGTTACCAAAGCCATCCAATGTAGCTACCCGAAGGTCTTTGTCGGCGACGGAACTCATCTTTACCTCCTCATAGAAGATGTGGAATCTCTAGATGGCCCGAATGTCCGCTCGGTATTGTACCAATACCGCATCCCTCACAAAAAATGGATCTGGAGAAAAGTGAATGGTTTCGCTCCAATAGTTATTTCCAAGTCTATCGTTTATGCCTCTCACGATAAAAGGGTGTACTTTGTAGGAGGGAGAATACACTCTAGAGGGAATAAGGTAACTTGCACCGACAATATTGTCCGAGTGAAACTTAAAGAGGGTCGGGCTTCTGTTCTAGTGAAAAGCAGGAAGTCGCCCCTAACTGACCTCTTGGTCCTGGCAATGACATTTGCACCATCGGCGTTCTTGTTTATGCTTGCAGAGACCCGCGACCACTCTACTTACAAGGTTTTCTCCTATCATCTCCTAAACAAAGATTGGCATCTGATTGGATCAGACAAAATATTTTGGAAAGAGAAATTTCTCTCTCTTCAGATTTGCTATACCAACAAGAAACTTTTACTATTCCCTCGAATGCAGTGGGAACAACACTTCTGTAATCTGTATAACTACCGACTTCAAACAGATTCCTGGGGGTGTTATACAACTATTCCGATTCTTGGTGAGAAAGAGGGCTATCCAAAAAATATCAATCACTTTACTATTGTGCAGGATTGGGTAAGAGCTGTATTTGTTCACGCCGGGAAGGAGTCGAAATATTTATGGAAGTTGAACCTGAAGTCTAAACAATGGACTGAACTACCAACCTATGTCAAATACAGAGATAGTCAATACACTGCTGTAGCTTTGGACCTGGTGTTCATATTGGGACCAGCTGATAAAGAACACGAGACTGCAGAGAAGTATTTGTCGTTCACCAAGACCAGAAGGTGCGAGTTGCCCAAGTTCGGGCTGCTACCGGAGTCTACCTACGACCTATTACGAAGTTGGCTCCGCTTCCCTTCAAATCTGAACCAGGGTTCAGCGGCCGGGGGGAGTATGTTCCAGCCTTAAATATGCAAAATTGTTAGAATTTACTTTTGTTAATTATTGTTAAATTATGTAAATTTTAGAAATGTATATAATCTTGATTTTAGAAAATAAAGATAGTTATTAAGTATACGTGGTTGAGTCATTAGAGTTGGTGAGACAAGAGTTATTAATATATACGTGGTTGAGTCATTAGAGTTAGTGAGACGAGACAATAGCAGTTATTCAAGTTTGAATGAGTTATAGTCAGCTCGCTGAGTCAAGAAGCATATAATTAAAACCAGCGTTAAAATAAGAATTAGGCGGTGATTCCTCCTTAGTGCCAGGAGGCCAAAGCCAATTCGATTCACCCGTAGAAAGGGGTAAAATCTGAAACTTGTACGATCGACTTTTTATATAAAAAATCTCATCTATCCGACTTGTGTTTTTATTTCTCAATAGCAAATAGAAAGATTATGGTTGTCTTAAGTTATTTCAATGATGATGAGAGAATATGGCATGATCCTTTTGAATATTTTTTAAGTTTAATTTCTTTATATTCTATGTACACTATCATTAATTCACAGGAGTCTAGTTTAACTTTGTTAGTTTGCCTGAACACAAGCTTTCGGGAAAGACTCTCTTTTACGAATTACTCTTTACCCGTAGAAGGGCGTCTTGCCCGAAAGCTTGTACGATCGTCCTCTACATAAAGAAGCTCATGTCTTTGACTTGTGTTTCTTTTTCTTCTTCTATAGCGGATAGAAAGATTATCGATGGTTTAAGTTATTTCAATGATAATGGAAGAATATGGCATGAAACGTATGATTTTGCTATGCTGGATTTCTTTATATTCTATGCGCACCATCATTAATTCACCTGATTTTAATTTAACTTTGTTAGTTCGTCTGAATTCATGCCTTTGTAATGACGGGTTAAGTCTTTGCAACAGGACTATTTTTACATTACAGAACAGTTTCGTTAATCGTCTGGGTATAAAGAATATAATTATAGCAAAACCTTTTAAGTATATAACGCTAAACAACGTTATCTATCGAAATTCGTAGAATTTCCTCCAATATATTCACCAGACAATAGGTTTGAAGAAAAACTCGAAATATCTTGATGATAATCTTGATTTGCAATATAAATACATTTTGCGGTATGAGATTCTTGTTCCAAAACTATAGTGTTAAACGACATTATCTTGGGAATTATAATCATTGGAGCTGTAAATTAAGTTTCAAATCAAGTATATCTTTCACATTGAACGATTTTTCTTCTTTGATTTCGTATTTATCACTACACTTAGGCCTTCAACAAAGGGTATGCGTTTATTTATACATGTTGAAGAGAGCTGGTACTTATATTTAAAAATAATTGGAATCGTTGGAAATATAAAACATTTAAAGGATAATAATCCTGATTATGTCGTATAAGCCATCAAGATCAAATCGAGATGTATGAAATACTATAGGAAAGTCAGTGGTTAGAGTATTTGGCGAAGGACAGGAGAATTTCGAATATATAATTCATAATGAACTTTTTTCCTAATTCATTGAGTATGTTACAGAAATATTTCAAATATACCATACCCTATATATCCTATATGTGCAAGTAGAATGTTAATGCAAAGCAATAACGCGCCATCTACTCGTATATAAAGCTAATGAAGACTTTAAGACGCGAATGTTTCTTTTCACAAATAAATCAAACTGTTTGCGGAAGAGCATTTCTCGATGCAAATATACAAATGTAATTCTACTGTCCTAAAAGCTAAAGTCCATAGTTTGCTCAAATCACATGTCTAAGATTTCACCTTTCAGTGAATCATATAAAAGCAGAATGATCCAATACAATATTAAAGCTATAAAGAAGCGGTCTGGTAGATTAAATTGGCAAAACCGCTGTGAGGATTCATCACTAATGAGTAAAGTCCTCTCAATATTTTTTTTTATTGCAGTAAGGGCAGTAGAAGTTTGATTATTGGTGTAAAGAAACATTCGCGTCTTAATGTCTTCATTCGTTGCAAGTACTATGTATTTAACATTGTAGTGACTAGAAATGTTATATTCTGTTGAGATTAAGTATAGAATTGTGGAACATAGACAGGCTATGATGTTTCCTCAATTTTTCTTGAGGTTTAAAGAAGGAAACTACCAGTAAATTATCAATTAAATATTGATAATATTAAATATATTTTGAAGAATTTTTCTTGTTTCAAGATGTCAATCGAACATCCCAAATTGTTCCTGCGGAGAAACTGAATAAACCGCACTCCACCTCGTTTATGACTGTTTGAACTTGCCAGAATTGAGACATCGATTGTTTTGAGATCTAAATAATTCAACTCTCTTACACAACCACTTTGTTCATACAAAGTTTATAAATTCTGTCTCTTGATACGCTTGTTTGTGTATTTGTTTAATTTGGTTACTCTGTAATAGGCCTAAATATTTCAATATCGAACCTCTAGTTGAATAATAAATACATTTAAAAATAAAACAATTCTATTAAGAATCAAAATAAATTTAAATTAATAAATACAACAATGAAAATTCGAAACTATTATAGACGCGTATGATTATTTTAAAAATAAAACAATATCTACTGCCCTTACTGAAATGTAAAAAAATGATTTTTTTTCCATTGCAGTAAGGGCTGTAGAAATTGTTTAATTTTCAAAAGAATCATACGTGTCTATAATAGTTTCGAATTTTCATAACAGATGGCGCGATGATGCATCATAAATACAACAATGGAAAAAACTCATATTAAAACTCGCACACATTAGTTTCACATCACATAGGATAGAGTATATAGGCAATTCCTTTTATTTTTTATTTGCAAAAATTATATATATTATAAATATTTACATAATCCGCCAGGTTAACTTTTGACAACACCCAACCTGTGTGCACAATCTATTTTCCCATTGGTTGAATCAATAGTGTTTTCATCCTTTAAAAAGAAAAAAAAAAGGAATTATGTCATCTCCTATTTGCACACAAAATTTTCTTAACCTCAAAACAAAATAAAATGTTTAAAACAAATACAGCTAAACCTGTCTATAGCGACCCCTCTTGGGATTCACCGAAATAGGATGATATAGAGAGGGGGTGCTATAGACAGGTCACTTTTAATGTAAATACCATCGTACTACGTATTTAAAATTGGGTGCTATAGAGAGGAAGGCGCTATTTAGAGGGGGTGCTATAGACGTTTAACTGTATTATGAATTTTAAAAAATGTTTAATTTAAATATTTATATTATCACGTGTTTCTGTCTTTATCTCCTTTTCAACTTGAACCTTTTTTTTTTTCCTTTTTCTTTTTCTTCTCATCATATTCTAAATGACGTAACTGTCGAGGCTTTGTGTGACCTTGTTATAGTCTTTATTTGTTCTTTAAAAATAAAATATTTTTAATATTTATAATTTTTTTAAATCTAATATCTCCTTACTTTTTTTTCTATTTTATTTAATTATTTTTATTTAACTACCTAAGGTAACTATTCAAAAATACCTGAATTAAAAAATAATCTTATATATTCATTAATTTAATTTTTAATTAATAGAATATACCTTTTTATCAGGTAATTAAAACATTCTAAAAATTTGAAGTATTATATTATCCAAAATCTATTTGTAAGAAATATACATTTTCTTCAAAGAAAATATTTCTAGATGAACATCAAGATGTTATGAAATAACATCAATAGGAAAAAAACTCTAAAAATAGCATTGATAAAAAATAGGTGACAAATCTAAAGTAATTTGGCGAAAAAAAATCTATGAACCAGTTAAAGCCCATATTTCTTTATAAAAGAAAGGCAGTTCACTTAATCTTTTTTTGAAAAGTTACTTTGTGAGCTTTAATTGTAGTTCATCCTCTGTGTTATAAATGGACTCCTAAATCTTTATTTTCTGCGATTTCTTCAATTTTTTTCTCCTGGAACATTACGCAAGTGTATGAAAGGTAACCTGAGCATCTAGACATGACACGCCGCTGTATGTCAACTCGCTTGGACCTGAAATTGCCATTTGACAGTCATAACAAGAACAACCTATACGGCCTGTTGGAGAAGCTTGGCTTGCTGCTGCCTATCTCGGGTGGATCTCTGTCCTCTAAGGAAAAGAAGACGCCGGAGATGTCTATGTCAGAGGTATTTCTATTCTCAACAGAATGAAGATGAGCTACCGCCATCTTCAACATCGTAGTCGATCTTCTGTGTTATAAATGAACTCTTAAGTCTTAAAATTCTGCTATCCTTTCACTTTCTTATTCTGGAACATTGCATGACAAGGTATCCTGAGCATAGGGTAATGTCATGGCGTTGTAGTCAAGTGAAGTTGTCATTTGACAGTCTGAAAGAATGATCTATACGGACTGTTGGAGAACCTGAGTCTGCCGTTTATAACTCGGATTGTTTGCTGTCCTCTACGGGTAAGCAGACGCCGAATATGTCTACGCCATAGGCTTTCCTATTCTCAACAGGATGAGCCAGCACTACGGCCTTCTTCAACATCGGAACTGGGTCTCTGCTATGTTGACTTGAGAGAATCTAGGGCAGCTGTTGGATGGTCGCCTATTGTCATAGTCCTATGACATAGTTCTATTCAATAAATAGATTCAAAATTATCACATTTACATTATATTGAAAATGAAGAGACATTCAGCACTCTCTTTATTTACCATGAGGATAATTCGTAATACTTCTCTTCTTCTGATCATAAAGGAAATATTCCGAAAGCTTCTCTCATTATATAAATATAATATGCATTCATTTATTCAAATAATATTTCTTGCATCAGGAATGTAAAATAAACATTTCTTTTTAATATGTTTCCTATACAATTCAATATAAACGGTATATTTTACCTACAAGTATACATACGTATATATACATACGAAAATATACATACTTGTATACAGCAAAATTAAATATTGTTAACTTTGAAGAATATTTTTATAGTATAAATTGTTCTGGCTAACATGAAACCAGCGCCTCTGAACTAAGCATGGTGATATTTTAATATCATAGTCTAGAAACTAGGCCGTTTGTAATTTTCAAAACCTGGGGTTAGGTATTTTCGCTGATCCATTTCTGCTAGAGAGTTTGTGTGTTTGCTGAGAGGCCGATATAAAGTCTTTGCGTCTATTTGACTATTGCGTTTTTAGAAATGCTATTTATTGATATACCGTATATGTTATCTATGAATAATATACGTCACAGAAAACAATACTATAATGACTATTCTAAAAATAGTTGTATTATATTATATATATATATATTAAAATAAGGACATATTTTGGATCAATATATTTATTAAAATTCAATATTTTGACGAGGCTGTTCGCTTATCTTCTTCTAGGAAATATTCAAACTCCTTGTAAGCTTCTTATCCGCGTGATGCGTGCATGAGAAGTGTTGTTTTATATAACAACATATATATATATATATATATATATATATATATATATATATATATATATATATATATAAATCAACCGGTCATCTGTTTTTTTTTTCAAGATACCAAGGCAATTTTATCACACTTAGTTATCTCTTGCGTCTTCAATAAAGATCACTGTATATCAAATATCTTCAGAGTTATTGTCTGAATCCTGGTATACATACTGAAAGTTACAACTTTCTTAAGTTTTTGTACACGAGCGTATATATACCATGGTATATATATTGTATTCAAATAAATATACTGTATAAGTAACGATTCGAGTTTATTTACATAATTCTAATAATATAGTTTTAAAATTGACAATACACACTATAACAACTATTATATTATTATGAACGCCATAAAGAATTTTTTTAAATGACTCTGAAATATTTAATAAAAGATTATGTAACTCACTGGTTTGAAAATAATTATTCTTTATTTCTAAAATACTATATTTATGAAAACGAAATATAGCAAAAAACCTATATACAGTAATCCCTCGTTATCACGAACTCGGATTATACGAACTCTCGGTTTGCGCGAACCGTTTCTTTTCCCCCGTTAAATTTCAATTATTTCCAAAGAGATTTTGCCGGTTAAGACGAAATATTCGGTTATGACGAAATACGAATTAAATTTAGCCCCCAGCAGAACTAATCAATCGGTTAAAACGAATTCTAATATGTTTTTAAAGGCGAGTTATAAGTAAAACAATAAACTATTAAAACAACAAAAACGCCGTTGATATCAAGTATTGGCTCTCTTTGTCTTTTGTGTAAACATTCGTCCTTTGTTTGTTATGATGACTCATTTTCTATGAAACCATCCCCTTGGGGTCGTTCCATGTACTCAATCAGTGGAAAATTTCGACTCTATTGTGCCAGTATTGCTGTTTTTCTCGACTGATAAATGTAGGGGCCATGGTGACCCCTGCTGACCCCAGATATAGGATACTCTATGCATGCTGCATACACATAAACATTGTATGTACCAAGTATATTATGTAAGTTGTTTCTTTTGTTGTTCATTTTTATTTGTGTTTTAAAATAAACTTATATTCTCATGTTATTGCCTTACATTGTGATTATATTATCCATATTGTCTTTTAATATAAAATACTTTATGTACATACATATACATAATTGTTGTTCCTTAAAATTATAAAATATTTTCATTAATATTGTTTTCAAATAAATTTATTCGTTATTCCTCAGAAATGTAGTTTTCTTACTCATCAGTAGTACATAAGTACAACCCCCGGATACCACGAATTCAATTCGTCTAAAACGAATTCGGTATATATTCTTTTAAGACGAAAAGGGTATTTCGTTCTCCCGTTGAGTTCGTCTTAACGAGGGATTACTGTACAATACAATATCTCCTAGAAGGTGACTAGAAAATTTCAAGTTTTTGATTGAGCGCTGGATCTCAATTACCCTCAGTATAACAGATTCATGTTTAGTCTATACAATGAAGAGATTTACATATTTGCATACAATAGATTATATGTATGTAGATATTTGTATAATCTGAAATACTGATACACAACATTTAGATGACATAGGTCATTTCTTGAATTTACGTCTGATTACGATTAACATTTTTGCTGTGAATTATTTCTTTGTGAGGACTACAAAAAAAAAACACTTAAAGCAAATTATACATTAAATATTTATCTATAATAATCATAATTATATAGAATTTATAAAATGAAATTCTATATTAGTGAACTAAAAATATAGGTATGTTAACTTACATATTTACAACAATTACACTGGTCAACAAGATTTTTGCACAAGAGAACCTGATTATGTTTCTAGTGTAGCTTTTCATGCTGAACTCAAAAATCTAATCAGGAATTTCCCATCAAAACTATGGTCACTAAATGTAGAAGAGTTAATGAATGAAATAAAATATGTTTTAAAAAAAATAAAATATTTGCAATTTTAGATTGTATAATATATGTATATATATATATATATATATATATATATATATATATATATATATATATATATATATATCAAAGTAAATAAATATATCATTAAATGATCCAACTACATCTCTATCATTTCAAAAGGTATATAAAAAGATAACTTCCTTTTTTAAAAATTTTACCAGTTATATTATTTAAAAGGGAAGTAATCGTAAATAGAATATTCAAGTAGAGGATAGTCTAAGAATATAGGAGCCATTTAATTGAACAAGGGCTATTTAATTAGTCAGACGACCCTTTTTTAAACAAACGGCTTAAACGAGAGCTGCTGCAGTGTGGCCGGGTAAAAAGTGCAAATCACAGAGTAATGCATATTTAACTGGAGTCGTCTGTAAATGACATCTTGTAACTCTCGGTCTTCTGTCAGTTTTCTAACTTCTTTATTTCTCTGTTTGCTGATATTTCTTACATTTGAATATCCAACGCTCTGTTGATTGATATTTACACATTGTTTAAATTCACATAAACACATAAAAACATCTTGCGCGTTGTTGTTGTCGTGTCCAATGAAGAGCCTCAGATGTCTCCGTACATCTCTATCACAGCAATGTTCTCTATCTTGGGTATATAAAGCTGCTGTATAGAGGTAACCCGTGTTGTTGTTGTCGTGTCCAATGAAGAGCCTCAGATGTCTCTGTACTTCTCTATCACAGCAATGTTCTCTATCTTGGGTATATAAAGCTGCTGTATAGAGGTAACCCGTGTTGTTGTTGTCGTGTCCAATGAAGAGCCTCAGATGTCTCTGTACTTCTCTATCACAGCAATGTTCTCTATCTTGGGTATATAAAGCTGCTGTATAGAGGTAACCTGTGTTGTTGTTGTCGTGTCCAATGAATAGCCTCAGTTGTCTCCGTACATCTCTATCACAGCAATGTCCTCTATCTTGGGTATATAAAGCTGCTGTATAGAGGTAACCTGTGTTGTTGTTGTCGTGTCCAATGAAGAGCCTCAGATGTCTCCGTACATCTCTATCACAGCAATGTTCTCTATCTTGGGTATATAAAGCTGCTGTATAGAGGTAACCTGTGTTGTTGTTGTCGTGTCCAATGAAGAGCCTCAGATGTCTCCGTACATCTCTATCACAGCAATGTCCTCTATCTTGGGTATATAAAGCTGCTGTATAGAGGTAACCCGTGTTGTTGTTGTCGTGTCCAATGAAGAGCCTCAGATGTCTCCGTACATCTCTATCACAGCAATGTTCTCTATCTTGGGTATATAAAGCTGCTGTATAGAGGTAACCCGTGTTGTTGTTGTCGTGTCCAATGAAGAGCCTCAGATGTCTCCGTACATCTCTATCACAGCAATGTTCTCTATCTTGGGTATATAAAGCTGCTGTATAGAGGTAACCTGTGTTGTTGTTGTCGTGTCCAATGAAGAGCCTCAGATGTCTCTGTACTTCTCTATCACAGCAATGTTCTCTATCTTGGGTATATAAAGCTGCTGTATAGAGGTAACCTGTGTTGTTGTTGTCGTGTCCAATGAAGAGCCTCAGATGTCTCCGTACATCTCTATCACAGCAATGTTCTCTATCTTGGGTATATAAAGCTGCTGTATAGAGGTAACCTGTGTTGTTGTTGTCGTGTCCAATGAAGAGCCTCAGATGTCTCCGTACATCTCTATCACAGCAATGTTCTCTATCTTGGGTATATAAAGCTGCTGTATAGAGGTAACCTGTGTTGTTGTTGTCGTGTCCAATGAAGAGCCTCAGATGTCTCCGTACATCTCTATCACAGCAATGTTCTCTATCTTGGGTATATAAAGCTGCTGTATAGAGGTAACCTGTGTTGTTGTTGTCGTGTCCAATGAAGAGCCTCAGATGTCTCTGTACTTCTCTATCACAGCAATGTTCTCTATCTTGGGTATATAAAGCTGCTGTATAGAGATAACCTGTGTTGTTGTTGTCGTGTCCAATGAATAGCCTCAGTTGTCTCCGTACATCTCTATCACAGCAATGTCCTCTATCTTGGGTATATAAAGCTGCTGTATAGAGGTAAACTGTGTTGTTGTTGTCGTGTCCAATGAAGAGCCTCAGATGTCTCCATACATCTCTATCACAGCAATGTTCTCTATCTTGGGTATATAAAGCTGCTGTATAGAGGTAAACTGTGTTGTTGTTGTCGTGTCCAATGAAGAGCCTCAGATGTCTCCGTACATCTCTATCACAGCAATGTCCTCTATCTTGGGTATATAAAGCTGCTGTATAGAGGTAAACTGTGTTGTTGTTGTCGTGTCCAATGAAGAGCCTCAGATGTCTCCATACATCTCTATCACAGCAATGTTCTCTATCTTGGGTATATAAAGCTGCTGTATAGAGGTAAACTGTGTTGTTGTTGTCGTGTCCAATGAAGAGCCTCAGCTGTCTCCGTACATCTCTATCACAGCAATGTTCTCTATCTTGGGTATATAAAGCTGCTGTATAGAGGTAACCTGTGTTGTTGTTGTCGTGTCCAATGAAGAGCCTCAGATGTCTCCGTACATCTCTATCACAGCAATGTTCTCTATCTTGGGTATATAAAGCTGCTGTATAGAGGTAACCTGTGTTGTTGTTGTCGTGTCCAATGAAGAGCCTCAGATGTCTCCGTACATCTCTATCACAGCAATGTTCTCTATCTTGGGTATATAAAGCTGCTGTATAGAGGTAACCTGTGTTGTTGTTGTCGTGTCCAATGAAGAGCCTCAGATGTCTCCGTACATCTCTATCACAGCAATGTTCTCTATCTTGGGTATATAAAGCTGCTGTATAGAGGTAACCTGTGTTGTTGTTGTCGTGTCCAATGAAGAGCCTCAGATGTCTCCATACATCTCTATCACAGCAATGTTCTCTATCTTGGGTATATAAAGCTGCTGTATAGAGGTAACATGTGTTGTTGTTGTCGTGTCCAACGAAGAGCCTCAGATGGCTTCATGCATCTCTACCATAGCAGCAGCAATGTCCACTATCTTGGGGATGTAAAGCTGCTGCTCTGGGTCTATGTCAATTTTCTGCAAGGCTGCGGCCATTGCTGGGCATGAGAATATGGGGGTAGGTGTTAGTCATCTTGCGCGTGTCATTCTTATATATAAGTAAAAAAATCTCTAATTATCTATATTATTAGAACAATATTTTTATATAATATAAAATATCATTTATACCTTATCCCAGTACAATTTTACATTTGTTTCATTCATTTACATTTTTTCGTATTCTCACGCACTTCTGGTCTTAACTACCCGTTTCATGATTTTTCAGGATGCCTAAATGACCAGTTTTTTGGTCGTTAAGGTACCACTTGCACCACGCTGATGAGGGCCAACAGTCCGAAACAAATATGTGGTTAGCTTTTCTTGATTAATCAAGAATGGTTATTTGGCCAATTCTAGAATAAATAAAAATCAACGAATAGTTGATATTTATTCCGATAGATGACACAAGCCGTCAGCAACTTCCAATTGCACGTAAGGAGAGATGCCTTTTTCAAATCGTTATATTGGTTATTGAAAATGGAAGAGTTCCTTCTAGTTGTTTCAACTGTTCAATATACAATTACTATTAGTGTTTTTAAACATATATATACGAGGTGTGTTCAAAAGGAATCGCGACTTTTGTGTTTTTTTCAAAAATTATTTATTTATTCATGAATACCTATTTTGTCCCCTTCAAAGTAATCCCCATGAGATATTATACACTTGTGCCAACGGTTTTCCAATCTTCGAAGCACTTTAAAAAAATATTTTTAAAAATCTTTTTCAGCTCCTCCTTCGATGCCGTCTTTATCTCGTCAAGCGTAGCGTAACGTCGTCCTTTCATGGGCCTCTTCAGTTTAGGGAACAAGAAAAAGTCACAGGGGGCCAGATCTGGGGAATACGGTGGCTGCGGCATCATTAGTGTGTTGTTTTTGGCCAAAAAGTCGCGCACAAGCAACGATGTGTGAGCAGGGGCGTTATCGTGGTGCAAAAGCCAATTTTTGTTCTTCCACAAATCCGGGCGTTTCTGGCGGATTGCTTCGCGCAAATTGCGCATAACTTGCAGGTAATATTCCTTATTGACCGTTCTACCCTGTGACAAGAACTCATGATGCACCACGCCCCTGCAATCGAATAAAACTGTCAGCAAAACTTTCACATTCGACCGAACTTGGTGCGCTTTTTTCGGTCTTGGTTCGTGCGGGCAGCTTCCATTGAGATGATTGAGCTTTGGTTTCCACGTCATAACCATAAACCCACGCTTCGTCACCAGTTATGACCCTCTGGAGCAAATTTGGGTCGTCGCGGACAGAGTCCAACATCTCATTAGCAATGTTCATGCGATGCTGTTTTTGGTCGCAATTGAGCAATTTTGGTACGAATTTCGCGGCGACCCGTCTCGTGCCCAAATCATTGATAAAAATCGAATGGCACGAGCCAATCGATATGTTTAGGTCCTCAGCAACTTCTCTAACGGTGATTCGACGATTGGCCAATATCATTTTCTCCACTTCATTAATTTTTTCGTCTGTTGTTGAAGTGCTCGGGCGTCCGGCACGCTCTTCGTCGTTCACATCTTCTCGGCCTTCTGAGAACATTTTGTACCATCGATAAACGTTGCTTCGGTCCAAGGTAGCTTCTCCGTATGCCACAGTCAACATTCGGAATGCATCCGCGCACTTAATTTCGCTTTTCACACAAAATTTGATACAGGTTCTTTGATCCATTTTTTTAATAGGTAAAAATCGAAGACGATTCAAAACACCTGCAAGCAAAGCAGCTGTCAACAATTAAGTGAACATTCAAAATGGCCGAGCTTGTCGGCATAAGTTAGAGACATGAGTACCAACATAAAGCCACAAAAAGATCGAAATTCGAATATACGTAACCCGCGAAAATTCAAAAGTCGCGATACTTTTTGAACACACCTCGTAAATTAAGAAAAAGGCATCTCCTTATCGTGCAACTGAAAGTTGCTGATGGCTTGCGCCATCTATCGGAATAAATATCAACTATTCTCGTTGATTTTTAATTATTCAAGAATTGGCCAAATACCCATTTTTGATTAATCAAGAAAAGCTAACCACGGACGCGTTTCGGGCTGTTGGCCCTCCTCAGCGTGGTGCAAGCTGTACCTCAACGACCAAAATAAATCGGTCATTAAGGCATCCTGAAAAATCATGAAACGGGCAGTTAAGGCCAGAATTGCGTGAGAACGCTACACAATGTGAAAAAATAGTACAAATGTAATATTGTACTGGGATAAGGTGCATAAATTAAGAAAAAGGCATCTCCTTATCGTGCAACTGAATGTTTCTGATGGCTTGCACCATCTATCGGAATAAATATCAACTATTCTCGTTGATTTTTAATTATTCCAGAATTGGCCAAATACCCATTCTTGATTAATCAAGAAAAGCTAACCACGGACGCGTTTCGGGCTGTTGGCGATAAGGAGATGCCGTTTTCTTATTTGTGCACCTTATCCCAGTGCAATATCACATTTGTACTATTTTTTCAAATTGTGTAGCGTTCTCACGCAATTATGGCCTTAACTACCCGTTTCATGATTTTTCAGGATGCCTTAATGACCAATTTTTTTTTTTTGGTCGTTGAGGTACAGCTTGCACCACGCTGATGAGGGCCAACAGCCCGAAACGCGTCCGTGGTTAGCTTTTCTTAATCAATAATGGGTATTTGGCCAATTCTGGAATAATTAAAAATCAACGAGAATAGTTGATATTTATTCCGATAGATGGCGCAAGCCATCAGCAACTTTCAGTTGCACGACAAGGAGATGCCTCTCTCTTAATTTATGCACCTTATCCCAGTACAATATTACATTTGTACTATTTTTTCATATATATATATATATATTTAAAAATGCCTATTTTGGATCATAAACAGGACCACATACCAAATTTCGACTCAACAGAAATAATATATCAAAATATCAAGGATAAACATTCAAGACTTTTTCTAGAAAGCTGGAGCTCAATAGAAGATAAAAACAGTATCAACCGAAAAATAGACATTCCTCAACTATACTTACAATTTAAAACCACATAGCCTACTACTATACACGTATATATGTATATATATGGCAAATTGCTGATTTTCAATTCGTTTATTTTAAATGTATATATTTACTTAATACTCTATATATTAATGTTTTACATATTATATTATTATTAATTATTATATTCATAGAGGCATGCATATTGTAGATTCTAGATATTTAAATTTTATAGCGGTTGTATATACTCGCGAAATGATACACGAGCTTCTCTAAAGCCATTTTGTTCCCAGAGGAAGTTTGGCGAGTTGCCTCACGAAATATCGGAAACAAAAACTTTATGATCCAAAATAGGCATTTTTAAATATTGTAATATATGGATTGCTCTATTTTCAAGCATATATATATGTTATAAAAATAAGATTTTCTGCTGATTTTGGAATATTCTGAAATATACAGAATTATTAGGTGTTGCTTTATTTTGTTATTTTTAAGATTGACGGGTTTTGATCAGTAAATGCTCTAAATGAACTAAAGGAATATATAAAAAAACATAGTTTGATTAAAGTACTGCTTGGCTTAAGGCGTAAGAATAAAAAAAAATGAAAAACTTATTTACCTAATGTACATAAGATTTGAGCCGGCCATCGGGAAACAACACCAATGAATTTTAAAAACATGTATTTTATTTTCATCATTGACTCTTCCATATTTAGGAAATACCACTTTCGAATATTGTTGTAAATATGTATAGTTAAAGTTATATTTTTTTAAATTCTCACTTGATATAGGATTAATTTTATGAATTCTATATTACTGTGAAAAATAATTATAGCGTAATTCTTTTCAAGTAATTAAAAATAAAAACTACTTGAGAAGTAAATAACTATCTTTCCTTTTTCATGACTGCGCCTTCAAATTTTATCATTCCAACATCAAAACGTTATAATCATAACATATTAATATAGAAAAAGAGGTATCGCTCCCTTTAATTGTGCATCAAAACGATGCACTGAGCAACAACACCAGTTTGGCAAATTTAGAGAAAAAAAATAGAACAATCTGTGTAACATGGTTCAGGACTGTCTCTCTTCAGCACAGATTTAAATAATAATTGATAAATTTGACAGTATTCAAGTGTGTGTGTGCCGAATAAATATAAAGATGCATATGTAAATAAATATATTATATGATATGTGTAATATATAATATGTTGTATGGTTTTGACCAAGGACTTGGTTGTTGTTGTGTGAGGTAATAAATATATATATATGTCATAATTTGTATAGTTAATGCCAAGAGATATAATTTATTTTCGTCAAAATAAGTATGTAAATATGTTACGCTTGTGTTAAAATGTAAATATGTAAATTCATCCATCTATAAAAGCTGTACAAAAAATAAAGGTGGCAGACATCGCGGGTGCGCTGTTCGCTTGGCTGGAGCTAATTCTTGGTTGCGTCCTTCCATTTGACCACGACAGCTACGACATATATATATTATATCTCTAGCCGGGATATCGCGTTTTGTGTGTTGAAATAAAATAAATATATAGCGTTATTATAATTATTTAATTGTAGAATATTATGCGAATATATAACCTTTCAGTAGCATACAATATCTTTAAATGAAAAACTACACTGCCTAAGATTATTGAATATTAGGTAGAAGAGTACACATACCAATATATATATATATATTAGCGTGCCATCTGTTCTAAGAAATTGATAAAATAGTTGGCACGTATGTTTCTTAAAAAAAAAGGTATTTTACCCAATATTCAGCTGATTTGATCACGTGCATCACGCTGTGTGAATTTATCGGCCTGATAATGAAAGACTCTAATTTTAATTTTGAAAACATTTTATTTTTTATATAATCTCCCTTGACTTCGACACACTTTGTCCAGTTTTTCTTCAATATAGGTATTTGTGTTGTGGCTTTTTCACCGACCTGAGACTGCTAGTTTGCGGCACGGTCAATAGATGACATCTAGTTTTTGACGTTTAATTTGACGGGAGAGGAGCCCTATGCCTTTTTAGATCAATTTACTCCCGGTATAAATTATATATATATATATATATATATATATATTAATATTAAAAATAAAGTAGGCATATCCTGACCAGGAACACATGTGATTTTTAGGTACAGCCTGCTCCACGTTGACGAGCGCCAACAGCGCGAAACGCGTTCGTGGATGGCATTTCTTGTTTTATCAAGAAATTGGGTTGGCCAAATATCAGAGAACAGGTTAAATCAATGTTTTTTTTAATTTCTGTTCCACTAGATGGCGTTCTGTGCATTGTGAATCTCTGTGCTTTTTTTTTTCTATTAATTTTCCACATATATTAATATAGAATATATTTATATGATATATATCAATTATCTAAATATTCTATAGAGTATGTATAATGTGTAAAGTGTGTATGCCAACAAATTGGCTCCATGATTTATCGCCATGGTTTATTTATCAGTTTAATCTGTGGAACCAATTCAACGGCTTCTATCGATCCACCATATTAACTTGCAGAAGAACCCTCGCCAAAACATCCTCAGCTCATTTTAAACCATCTTCTGTTTCCTATCTTTTTACAGAAAATTGTTGCAATTGATATTAGTAACTCTGTGGTTGCAATAGATTTTATTATAAAAGATACATTATTTTGATTTTTAAATTCATTTAACTCGAATTTTTATAATTACAATTTTATTTTTTATATAATTCATATTCCTTTTTAAAACATATTTTCAATATGCTCTTATATATAGGTTTTTATCTTTTAATTAGACAATTTTAATTTATATTTAGACATTTTTCATTCTAATTTAGACACTTTCATTTATAATAAGACATTTTCAAATTTAATTTAGACACATGGACTTTTTTTAGAAAAGACCAATTGTCTAAATTAAAATGAAAAATGTCTAAATTGAAATGAAAAATATCTAAATTGAAATGAAAATGTCTAAATTAAAATTGAAAATGTCTAAATAAAAATGAAAGAGTCTAAATTAAAATAAAAATGTCTAAATATAAATTAAAATTGTCTAATTAAAATAAAATCCTATATTTCATTCTAAATAATAAATATTTTAATATATATTTAACAATTAATTTCATTATACGTTTTTTCATAATTGTCCTATTATTATATTTATGAGAATTCGAAACTATTATAGACGCGTATGATTATTATTATTTTTTAATTAAACAATTTTCTACTGCCTTTATTGCAATGTAAAATTATTGGGAGGACCTGGTTCATCATTTATATTTTTATTTTATTATATTAGCTATATAAAGAGGTATCCTGTCTTTAAATTATATATATATTATTTAATAAAGATATTTTTTTAATTTAAAATAAAGCTCTGAGTTTTAAATTTATAATATAAAAGTGATATTTATTATAGATTTTTTACACTAGAGATGGCATATTTTATATATATTTACCAATATAAAGTTCTAAAGAATTGATTACATTTTGACATTCAGTATCAATATTTTTAATTTTTGTATATAATATTTTTATGAAAAAAGCTATTTTGTGAAGGTTTTGATTATAATTTTTAGATGTAATTTTATGTCTTGTGGCATGTGTTAATTAGTTAAATAGTGAAACTTTGTATGTAAAAAAAATACTAATTTTCATTAACAATGAAATAGGATTGCCATGACAATTTTATATCGATAATTATATTTATCGTCAAGTCTATCATTCTACTTTATAAAGAAATAAGTAGGCAATTTTTGTAAACATTTTTTTCGGAATGACGGTATTCAGGTAAGATATCTTCTATAAATCATATATTTTTGTAAATATATCTACCTATATAGGCAAATGAAATATTGGAAAATAAATATTTTATTAAATAATATGCCTTTTTATTATCTAATCATTTAAATATGGATTTATCCCTATATATATTATCTTTTAATTAGATATTTCAAATTTATATTTAGACATTTTAAATTTTAATTTAGACGCCTTTTCATTTTTATTTAGACAATTTTAATTTTAATATAGACATTTTAAATATTTTAATTTTGACACATAAACTTTTTAAAAATATAATCTTTATTTAAGAATACTCTTTGAAACAAGTAAAAATATTCAACATAGTTTTTTATTTTTCGAAAGAAGCGCTTGAATTGGTAAGAGATATTTTTGATATCATTTTTAAAAACATATTGTGACAATCGTTTTATGTAAAATAAGAAATTATCTACTTATATAATTGCCTTATTCTGTCTGTGTGAAGTTCACTGTGTGAAGTTCACGGATAGATTTTGGTCAGAATGGATAAAATAAAAAAAGTGTCAAGGGATGGGAATCGAACCCACGACCTTCCGCTTATCGGGCAGATGCCATGACCACTAGGCTACCTAGGACAACGATAGGTTATTTTAAATTATATATAAATTAAATATTAAAACTATATATTCAAATTATTCTACTTAGCTCATGAACAGCGCCCTCTATCAAGGTTATAAATACGTTTAAAATCGAAATCTTTTCAAAATTTTATTAATAATAGTTCGCTTACTAATTAGAATACTTGATCTAAATCGAAATATTTATAGACGCTCGCTCGATTTGAAGATTTATATCGTAACTAATCTGACTGTAATGTTTGGAGCGGGACGTTTCACAAGAGTGACATCCACGGCGCCAATTTATAATTGTAACGAATAGTGTTTGAAGTCATTCGTCTAGTATTCTTAATATGTGGCCAGTTAAAGAAATTGAGCTATATTTTATGCCACCTTTTGTGGATCTAATTCTTCATATTTGCGAATACTGTCTCAACGGCATTAAGCATAATAGAATAGAGAGATTGATGTTTATAATTATTTTCTTCAAATAAATTTTATATGCATTCTTGTGAATTTGAGCATTTTCTATGAAAATACTATTTTTGAGGGTCTTGATTGCTTTAATTATTATTTCATTAATAAATTATTCAACATTTAAGGCTCTACAGGTTGGACCAGATATTATTTTATGGTGAATTATTATTCTATTGTTGATAGCCATTAGCCTAGTCATTTTTGAGTCTCTTATTGTAGGAACCACTAGTTTTAAAGGCTTGCCTATTAGTGATTGTACTTTTCCTGGTCTTATTTGCAGATTAAAGCCGGCTTCATCTAGAAAAATGAATTTGGTTTTGTCTCCAGGTGAATTATTAATAAACAATTCGTATATTATTTTTTTTTTCGCTTAGTTTTATCAGAAATAATGCTGATCAATATAATAATTGACTTTTCAGTTTTTTTGAATCTTTGAAAACAGTAAAAATTGTTGTCTGTGAAACTTCTAGAGATTCGAAATATTTTTAATTTATTTGTTAATTTTTGAAGTTATAAAAAGATTATTTTTATACACTTTTCAATAAAATCTAATTAGCTTGATGAAATGTTTTTCTGTTTAGAGCCTTTTTTTCTTACGAATTTTTAGTTGGTTTTCTTGTTTATAATTTTGCATTAATGTTATAGCAGAACTATAATTGATGTTCAATAACATAGAAGCATTTGTTTTGTTAGAATATAAATTTGATTAAATTGATATTTTTATCAAATTTTATTTATCTTATGATATTGCTTGATATACGCGAACCTCTATTATTATAAATTAGTAGGAATAAGACGATTATATATTTCAATATTATATTTAGTGTTTTCAGATGTATTTTAAAGTGTTCTTAAATAAGGTTTATATAAATGTCCAAGGTTCTAAATTAGAATTGAAAAAGTCTAAAATTGAAAAGGTCTTTACAAAAATGAAAGTGTCTAAATAAAAATTCAAAATGTTTAAAAATTAAAAGTCTATATATATTTTTAAACAATACAATTGAGCCTTTAATAATAACTCTAGTTCACGTGCATTCAACGTTCAAAAATATTTTAAATTATCAATCTGAATTGTTATAACAGTTTATTCAAATTTACATATCTACAAAGGGTCGTTATTGTATCACCCATTGTAAGTATAGTATCGCTAAAACTTGTGAACGGAAATTAAAGCTTAAAGTGTTGCTCTCAAGGCACCTATAAGCATATATGAATAAATATAAATGATTTAACTTTATAGAACTAAAAATATCCACTGTATAAACCTCCTTTTGTATATTATTAAATGGTTAACAATCCAGAATAAAAATGTTACTTAGCAATGAGGCATTCAATGTTTACTGGAATTTGCATGTTTTCCTTTGAATGCAGTCTAATTTAAATATCCCCCTTATCAAAGAGATTTATAAAGAAGCGCCAACTATATTCACCCATTTCTGTGTTCGGCTGCGAATTTAAAATGTCTTCTGGAAATATTTGGCGAATGTATTGAGCAAGTTAGAAGAGAATAAATTTGTTTATCGATTTATTGATTTCTATACAGATTTCTATTGTGTTAAAATTAATATTTGGGGTTTTTATTGAAACCCTCACTCTCTCTTCTACGAAAATGTAAAAAATATAATTAAATTCTCCATTTTATATTTTGATAATTTAAACAATTTTATTATTTTATAGCTAGCGAATTATAGATCATAAATACAAAATATATGCCAGTTTCCCCTCATATTTTCATACAAAATTATGAAAATCATATTCTAAATATATCTCCCCTTCAGTTCTAATAAATATTATTAAAATTATATATATTTTTTATAATATATCCTTTTAATATTTATTAAAAATGAAGTAATTTATCATTATATATAAGAATAGTTTAATGTTATATATATAATATATATATATATCTCTCTCTCTCCTAATAATAAATATATATATAATTATATATTTAAAATTTATACGAATAATCTATATTTATTTAATATATATACAAAAATATAAATGTTAAAAAAATATATAATTTAAACCTAATAAGCACAAAGGTTTATAACTAAATTTAAGTGAAGGTTTTTATTACCCAAATATAACTTAATTATTTTTAAGTATTTAAATAATAAATAGAAAAAAATGAATAACCGCATATTTAATCTATAAATTTATATTAAAGAGAGAAAGAATATTGGCTTAAAAATTTAATATAAAGTTTTTGTGTTGTTGAGATCAGCAATATTTTATCAAAATATTTTATCAGCATAGTTCAGGGTAAATTTAATATGTGAAAGAGTGTAAAATAATTAACTATTATTGAATCTGACATCACTATTATTCGCAATGCTCTATGATGAAAGAAAAATAGATTTGAAAAAAGCTTTAAAAGTAATTTCAGCCTGTTTGATAATTTTTGAAAGATAAAAATAAGGTTTATTCTAAAGAAAAAAAACTTTATATCAAGGCCTTTATTTTTACTTTAAAAATATTGTTCTTTGGTGCGAGTATATAAATTATTAAAGCTAAATAATATTTCATATATTGATTGATAATAATTTAACATTAATTAAAATTTATATTTATTTATTTATTTTATTTTTTGTATATATAAATAAATATAAATTTAAAATAAATATAACATATTTCAAATTTCTTGATAATTTTCATATATAGGTTTTGCAATTTTAAGACAACAATTTGCACTAAATGACAATATTTTATACTTAATGAAAAAGATCAATCCATAAATAAATCTTTAAATAAAAATGCATATATTGGATCAAAATATCATTCAATTTACCAATATATGCCTTTTTATTCATTTTTGTCTGTAAAATAAAAGTATTTCACTCTTAAAAACACATTTGCAAATTCATTAAAAACATTTTATGGTTAATATCAACATTTTAGAAGTTTAGTAGCAGATATTAAAAAAAAAAGAGGTTTAATAATGGAATATGAAATTATTTTATCAACGTTTAATTGTTCCAAAACTATATTTAATGTAAAAATGTAACATATTATTCTTTTGAAATAAAATTGACATTGATTAACAATATTATAAAGCTTAAAATGACATTTTAATAGAAATATTATTATTAACACCCTTTTATATTTAATAAGTTTTATATATTTTTTCCTCTCTCAATAAACCTCTTTTGCACTTAACATTAGATACGATGTTAAGTCGTAATCATTTGTGATAAATGTAATATAATCAAACATAATGGATATAAAAGGTTTTTCTAAAAGGTGAAGGTTTTAATATGAAATTTAAATGATAATCGATATATAAAATATTGATATTTAATATTAATTGTAGCTTCAAACTTTTAAATGTTGATATTATAGTTTGATATGTCCTTGTGTTCATCTTTAAAATATTTTGTTTTAAATATTATATTTTCGCTATTATACAATAAAATGTTAATATTATTTTTTTAATAATTTATGAATTTCCTTCTTAGGAGTACAAAACCTTTAATAAACAAACAAAATATATATATATATTTATTAGAATCAAAAATGTGCTTTTTTGAAATCAAAAATTACCTTAACAAAAGAAATTGCCAAAGTAAAATACTTTCTTCAAAATAAAAGTGTTTTAATTAAAAATTTGAAAAAAGAATACTTATTATTTTTGAAGTTACAAATGATATATAGAACAATTTCGCTTAAAATAAAAATGGTATTTAATTGTAAAATGTTTGTCTGTTGCCTTAAAAGAAATTGCGCGCGCAAAGCTTATATTTTATATATTTAAAATTAGTTTGGAAATGATGATCTAGTTATATCTAAAATACTACCTCAAATATATTATGCAATAAAATATAGGTAAGGTATTTCTAAATTATGGTTAATACGATATTTGGTGGTAATAATTAATTTCTCTGAAACTTTAAGCAATCGCAGTCTGTTCAGATTATTTGAACTTTGCAACTGTGCTTTATATCTATCTCTTAATAATAGATTTCACCGTCACCTGATGCGCTACTAGTTGTTTTAAATGAATTCTAATACCCACCCTTTAACTAGGAGCCTTTGTGAATTCTGAAATGCACACAGCGCCATTTTGGAAGTTTCTTCCATGCAGTCCTATGTTCCCATGTATTGATTTCCATATATATCGATGAAGTAGTCCAGATTATTATTTAAATCCATCAAATGGATGGCTATGCATTCATAAGTAGGAAATATTCATATTTTAAATTTACACTCTCTATCAAGTTCTGAAGGAATAAAGACCTGTAAAACTCCACATTGTGATCTTACGACTTATATAACCGCGATTCTTACTTCACTTAATGAATACGACTCAGAATAAAATAACTATCTATGGAAAAAGAGGTTTATATTGTGGTGGTTCTTTTGATTTTTAAAAAATGATTCAATTATTAATTTGTGGTATTTTAATTTATTTAGGATAAAATATAATTATTAATAAAATGTTATAAATTAATTATCAAGTTAAAAAGAGTTGAAAAAAGTTTGATTTAAATGGATGGATGAGAATGAATGTCTGCCTCTGATCGCCGTCGATTTCTATCTCCCGCGCGTGCTTGCCACGTCACCGCCGCCGCCGCGCATGCGCGCCGACTTGGCGTCACCTCCACCGCCGGCAGAGTTGATGGCGCTGAAAGGGGCCGTTAAAATTGGCGGTGGGTCAAGACACCGTCACACCCCCCGGCTCCCAAGGACTCCCTGTCCTTGAAAGATCGAAGTTGAGAAGCATGAGCCCGGTACACTCGTCCTTCGGTGTCTTGGATGTCATAGACTAGACTGCTGATCTTCTTCTTAACGAAGAAAGGGCCTTGTTGTCTTGGGCTGAGTTTAGACATGTGTGGATGGTGCTTTGCAACAGTCCTCAAAACTTGATCTCCCTCAGAGAATTCCACATCTGGATGTTTATCATCATGAAGATTCTTTCTCTTTATTTGAGCTTTTCTGGTATTCTCGCGAGCCAGACCTCTTGCTTCTTCTAAAGTAATGGGATGGTCAGAAAAAGATGGTGATTCATCAATTCCGTACAGAAGAAACTTTGGGCTGAATTTTGTTACTTCATGTGGTGTCTGGTTGTAGGTCTTGACAATAAATGGTACGAGTGTCGACCATTTTTGTTTCGGTTTCTCCAAAATTGCAGCTCTCAATCTTGTGAGAAGGGTATGGTTAGCCTTTTCTACCATTCCACATGTCTGAGGATGGTATGGAGTAGCAAGGGAATGGGCAATTTTATTTTCCGACAGAAAATTTTTGAAGCTTCTACTTGTGAAATTCGAACCATTGTCCGTCAGAATACGTTTGATTGGTACTCCAGAAGATAACAGCTGTCTAAGGATGTTGAGGATGGCAGCTGAATTGTTGGATGCTGTGGGAGATGCCCAAATGTAACGACTATGGTGATCTATGATGACCTGGAGATACTTATGTCTGGTGTTCTTGGCTTCATTTCCCAAAACAATTGTATCGAGTCCAATGAGGTCAAATGGTTGGAGGTCGCTGTCTGGTATTTGGTAATGGCCGATTGTCGGTTGGTTTGACTGTTTGCTGAGCTGACAAACTTTACAGGAGGAAACATACTCTTTTATGGTCCTGAGCATTTGTGGCCACCAGTAATATGTGGAAATCAGCTTCAATGTTTTGTTTTTTCCAGGATGTCCAAAGCCATCATGAAAGTGGTGAAGACATTTTGCCCGTAGGGAATCAGGTACAACTGCTTTGGAATGGCCTCGAATTCGTATAGTGACAATGCCACTTTTAATTTGAGGGTTCTTTACAAATCGCAAGTCTGCCTGTTGTTGAGCAATCTTCATCTTATCTTCGGTTATGAATGTGCATACTGGATTCCTGGAAAGTGCATCAACATGTGTTTGTTGTCCTCCTGCTCTGTGGATAATGGTGAACGATCTAGAAGATAGCTCCATTGACCATCGGAAAAGTCTTCCCCCAGGGTTTTTATGATTCAATAGCCATTTTAAAGCACTATGATCTGTGATAATTTGAAATGGCTTGTCTAGGTAGTTGTTGAAATGTCGGACTGCTTCGATGATGGCAAAACATTCCAACTCTGTAGCGGTGTAGCGTGACTGGGTTGGGTTGAGCCGTTTTGAGAAATAGGAAACAACCCGTTCTCTACCATCTGGATGTTTCTGTGCAAGAATTGCACCAAGTCCTTGCTCTGAGGCATCAGTGTAGAGCTTACATGGTAAGGTAGGGTCATACATTGCCAGAACTGGAGGTTGTGTGATTAAATTCTTCAAAGTTTCAAATGCTTTTTGGTGAATTTCAGACCAGTGGAAAATTTTATCCTTCTTCAATAAATCTGTTAGAGGTTGTGCTATTGAACTGAAATCTTTTATAAATCTCCGATAATAACTACACAATCCGTGAAATTGCTGTATGTTTTTGACTGTTTTGGGGATTGGGAAAACTTTTAACGGCTTCTATTTTCCGAGGTGAAGGTGTAACCTGGTTGTATTTGATGATATATCCAAGATATTCAATTTCTTCTCTGATAAAAGAACATTTTTGAAGCTTGAGCTTGAGGTTTTGGGAATATAATTTTTCTAGCACTTCTGATAGAAGGTCAAAATGTTCTTCTAAAGTTTTAGAATATATGATGAAATCATCAAGATAGTTGATGCACCCCTTGTACATTAATGGACCAAGGGTTTGTTGTATGATTCGCTGAAAAGTAGCAGGGGCGTTTTTTAACCCAAAGGGCATTACTAACCACTCATAAAACCCTTCGTTGGTGATGAATGCTGTCTTTTCTGTGCTGTCTGGAGCCATTTCGACGTGCCAATAACCTGAAGCGATGTCCAACGAAGTGAAGTATTTCGCTCCCTGAAGACGATCGATGACTTCTTGAATGTTAGGCAGAGGCATCTTGTCGTCAATGGTAAGGGCATTGAGGCGGCGGTAATCAACGCAAAGCCTCTTTTGGCCATCCGCCTTTGGTACGAGGGTGACTGGGAAGGCCCATGGGCTTCGACTGTCTCGAACTAGTCCTTTTTTCTTTAAATCTTCAACCTGTCGTTTAATCTCATCATACTCTGACGCTGATCTTCGATACGGTCGAAGTTGGATAGGCGGATGAGGAATGGTATGGATGTTGTGTTTTGCTATTTTGATTTTTCCTACATCAAAATAATTCTCACTAAAAATAGTTGTATATTTTTGTAATATCTTGTCAAGGGTTTGATTTGTTTCTGGTCTTAAATGATTCGCCTGAAATTTACAATTATACAAAGATGGTCCTTTAGTAGTCACAACACCATTTTTGATGTCGACATGAAGATTGAACAGAGTTCCCACGTCAAGACCTAGTAGGAGGGGGTACATGAAGTTTCTGAGGACGTGAAAATCTATCTGATGGGTGATGTGACTGATGGTAAGGTTGACTTTAACGCGACCAAAGCTTCTTGTTCTGGAATTAGCCTGATTGATGTAAATGGATGATGATGGTTCCATTTGTAGGTTCAAATTTTTAAAAAGGGAATAGGACATTATACTGATGGTTGAACCTGTATCAATGAATGCTTGTATGGGGGTGGAGTTGACTAATGTGTTGATGTTGATGAACTTGAAGATTGGCCGCTCTATTAGTTTAAATTAACTGTTGGTAAATCAGTTGAGTTTGAAGATGAAGGGACGGAAGTAGCATACAAATTTGAGGGTTGTTCGTTTGCTGCACTTTCTTTAGGGAATGTTTTGGGTCTATATGGGCATTCATTATGCCAATGAAAATTATTTAAATTTCGCATTTTGCAAAATCTGCATGGGTATGGTGGCTTCGGAGGTGATGCGATGTAAGAGGTAGGATCTTTAAATTTATTATCGCTAAAGGCTGGTTTGGAGTTCTTCTGTATGGAGCCAAATGCAGCCTCCAATTTTAAGGTTGCACTTACCCAAGTCTCTATATCTCCGAAATGTATTGGGGCTAAGCTTATCTTCCATTGTGCTGGTAATCCTTCCGTCAACATCTGGATCTGTTCAACTTTGGATAAGGAAGTTTGTTTTAGAAGCCGGATTTTGGACTGAAAGTAGTCATTGACGGATTCATCGCGGCGTAGATACCTTCGTTGTGCATCAATTAATGGTGTTGCTGTTGATGATCCAAATCTTGTAATAAATTTTTGTTTGATGGTTTCCCATTGCTTAATATTTGTTCCTGCAATTTCATCAGCATACCATTCTAAGGCTCTTCCTTCTAGATAGTAAAAGAACAATTTTCCTTTATCTTCATCTGTAACATGTAATTCAAAAAGTTTTACCCAGCTCTGGGCACGAATATCCTTCTGATCCCCGCTGTATTTTTGCAATTTTAAAATACAGTAGAACTTGGATAATTCGAACTTCTTTAATTCGAAAACCTCTTTAATTCGAATATTTATCTTGGTCCCTAGAATTTGAAATAAATAAAATTTCCGTTTTTAATTCGAATTTTTGGATAATTCGAATTTTTTTATGGTCCCTTGGGGTTCGAATTATCCAAGTTCGACTGTATTTTCTTTGGACATAATGATATTGGATATTATTTTTATTCTCAAAAATATTTTTTTTTTTTTTCAGTCTTCAATTTTTTGCTTAAAAATTATTAAAATCCAAATTATGTTCACAAATGAATGAAATAAATATAATATTAAAATGAATAAAATATTTTTGATGCTTGAATAATTGAATAATCCTGTCGGCTGCGCCAAAACTGTGGTGGTTCTTTTGATTTTTAAAAAATGATTCAATTATTAATTTGTGGTATTTTAATTTATTTAGGATAAAATATAATTATTAATAAAATGTTATAAATTAATTATCAAGTTAAAAAGAGTTGAAAAAAGTTTGATTTAAATGGATGGATGAGAATGAATGTCTGCCTCTGATCGCCGTCGATTTCTATCTCCCGCGCGTGCTTGCCACGTCACCGCCGCCGCCGCGCATGCGCGCCGACTTGGCGTCACCACCACCGCCGGCAGAGTTGATGGCGCTGAAAGGGGCCGTTAAAATTGGCGGTGGGTCAAGACACCGTCACAATATAGATAGTAAATATAATTTATGCAAAATATAGATAATCTGTAGAGGAATAAAAACCCAAAAGGACCAACATTATTCGTGTATACAGTAATTCGGAAAACCATATACACCAGAAGAAACCTGATGCCCAATTCTATTGCAGAATATTTTCTAAGTCTGCCAAATTTACATGTTAATTTTGCCTTTGCAAAGCAAGTTGATGGCTCACCAGAATCCAACTCAACGTTTTCCGCGCAATAAAATGTTGCAGATGCAGGTATCTTGGTGCTTGCAGTGATCTTTCTTAAGAATATCTACTTAAACAATCAGAAAACCATTTAGCTAGTACCTAGGAAGCACAGCTATTAGTATTCATTCTTATAAATCAGATTTTTGGCTGGCATATCCAAATATAAAAGTATTGATACTCTCTCTAACCTTAAGATCCTTTACTACCACAAAATTCTGCACAC
Organism: Cordylochernes scorpioides; assembly: GCA_030710605.1. NCBI lineage: Eukaryota > Metazoa > Arthropoda > Arachnida > Pseudoscorpiones > Chernetidae > Cordylochernes > Cordylochernes scorpioides. The sequence goes on along the minus strand of CP092873.1, from coordinate 43,765,042 downwards.
AGAATTTACAGAATTATTTGGTTGTTCTCTAATCAATATTGAATGGCTTTGGTATTTGGGCCGCTTTCGATACAAATAATGATCTACATTTAGGTAGAATTCACTACAAATGAACAAGATAACCGTTAGAGGTGGACCATGTACTTATATAGTGCTAGTTATTTCGCTGATATGGCGGCGCTAATGGTTCCAAATTTAGCCACCACCTTACTCATGTGATTTCCTAGGTTCTGCCTTCAGTCTCATTAATAGAAACTCGCTGCGGGCTTTAAGCGTTGTCGTAATTCCTGTGTTTCAGGGAATGTTGTGATAGCTCTATAAACTTCAACTCTTCACTACTGTCATATATCTAAATACAGTATATTTAAATAAAAAGCCATATATTGAATCAAAATATCATTTATTTTACCAATATTTCAGTTCGCTGAACGCCAATCTTTTTTCAAGGTATTATAACATATTAATGTGTGCCAATTTGTTGACAGACATTAATATGTTATAACACCTTGGAAAAGGTTGGCGTTCATATAACTGAAATATTGGTAAATAAATGTTATTTTGATCCAATATATACATTTTTAATTATCGATATATTTATGAATTGCTATATTTTCAAAATACAGTATTTTATATATACACCTATGTCTATTTTTGAAATAATAAACACTAAAAGTAAAATTTCAAACAGACTTCATAAAAAATATTTATTTAAGCACAAATTATTTATTCTATTGTTGATTATATAGAATATAGATTATTAGTTGATTATATAGTATATAGAATAATAAATATAATATTTGAATTACTTCAAATCATTACTTCCTATCTCTAAGAACTAGGGGATCTATATTGCGTGATTTCCCACTGCTATTAAACTCCCAACAAACTCTTGAGATGGTTGAAAGAATGCTTTAAGGCAATAAATAATTCACTCTTCTCTACCAGTATTTTTCTCTAGGAGACTCCAGATATGTTTTATTGTATTTATGTCAGGAGATATCTCTCTGGATTGTCATAAACAACACAACACACAAACACAACACGCACAACACACAAACACAACACAACACATACACAAATCCATCCTTACACTCAAGAAAACCATTCACTGCCTCAAGTTGAAGACGAGCACAATACTCACAGTCAAAACAAATTAATTGCGCCTTTCAGCATGTATTTGCCTCTGGATTGTCATAAACAACACAACACACACAACACACAAATACAACACAACACACACACACAAATCCATCCTCACACTCAAGAAAACCATTCACTACCTCAAGTTGAAGACGAGCACTATACTCACAGTCAAAACAAATGAATTGCGCCTTTCAGCAAGATATTTGATACACAGTGACTTTTATTGAAGACACACGAGACAACCAAGTGTGAACAAATTTGCCTGTCTCCAAAAATACGACCTATAGTTTTATCCACGAATATATATTATTCACAAAATGTCTATGAGTGCCCCAATATAGATCCTTGAAAGGGTCACATAGGTGTCAGGAATGTCGTTCCTGTATATCTGAACATACAATGTTGTACCACAATTACATTTATCTTGTTTTAAACTATTCTCTGATATTAGTGATATGGAAGATAGTCTTAGGGGTCCTCTTAAAACCTATCGAGAAGAAATTTATAGAATGGAATTTGACCTTTAATCTGGAAATTGTATACAATCAGATTCTGAAGATCATCTGTTGGTTGGACTTATTGGTTGGTTTTTCTTTCAGTAGAACTGGGATTCAAAGTAATCATACCCCTGAAGAGAATGACAGGAAGTCACTGAAACTCTGGGAGTCAAAATAAACTATTGGTTAATGTGGCTGTGGTTTTTCTCTGAATACAATTGGATAATAAATTATCTAAAAATGTGTATTCAAATATTCTAAAATTTGTATATTTATTCAAACATCGGTTTATTCTAGCTTGAAGAATAGAGTCCAGAAAGTTACTGAAACGTCCGGAGTTGAAATAAACTATTGGTTAATGTAGCTGTGTTTTTTCTCTGAATACAATCAGATACTAAATTAGGTAACAATGTGCATTTGAAGCAAGAATATGATTATTCTTCGAGTGTGAAAGCTTGTAAACAATAGGAATTTACCCTCTATTATTAATTTGTTTTTTTTTTCTTGTCGTCTGTTTTGCAGAAGTTGAATTTGGTTAGAACGATGTATGAAAATTAGATGATTCTTTTGTTGCCTTAAAAACGAGGTAATTAACTATTTTATCTCTATATATATCTAAAATTGTTTAAAGTTTAATAAATTAATTTTATAAATTTGAGAGTTGTCTTCAAAAACGATCCAACAAATGGCAGCAGAGCGTGGTTATTAGAAAAAAAATGTTTAAAGGAAAATCCAATCTTCAAATTGTAAGTAAGAAAATATATTTTCTGTGATTAATACTTAGTACTAGCATTGCAAAATTAAAATTTTAGCAGCTTATAGAAAAAATAGCAGATTCTTCCTCATTGCCGGTGGCTAGAATAGAACCATTAAATGGTACAAATTACCCAATATGGGCATTAAAGGTCGGGGCACTTCTATGTGCAAACAAGTAATTTATATGTGTGATTTACGATCCCGAGCCTGATATTAAAAATAAAGATTTATGGGATACATATAACGAAAAGAATGATGAAGCCTTTGGTATAATTATAACGACACTCTCAGACGAACAAGCTGGAATGTCTTTAGATGTAACTAAGGTAAAAAGGTATGGGATGACCTAAAAAGGATCTAAACGGGAAATCTCGAAGATAAAATTATAGATGAAGGAAGAGATGTATCCACAGACAGTTATGGTGAGAAACGATCATGGTGTATTGTTTCTGAATGCACAACACACTTATCACCGCACCTCGATTGGATGGAAGATGTAGTGCCATATGAAAGTGAAATAGACTTGGCAGAAAATGATAAAATTACTCACTCTACTGCTAAAGGTAATATCAGAGTGACTACTAGTACAGGCCAAGAACTTTAGAATGTACAGATTAGGGATGCTTTACATGTACCTAATCTGAGGTCGAACCTTCTTTCTGTGTACAAACTCACAAAAAGGGGAAATACAATAATTTTTAATAATGAAGGAGCCAATATTTACAATAAAGAAAACAATTTAATCGCCGAAGCCCAGATTAAAGACCGAATGTTTATATTGGAGGCAGGGTTAAGAATTGATAATTCAAGAAAGCCTGAGAATGCTATGGCCACAAGCGATATCTCTAATGATAAGACTAGTATCTGGCACAGAAGATTGAATCATCTGAACCAAGCTTACATGAAAGAGTTGATCCAAAGAAATCTGGTGTATAGACTTGATATTAAATATAGGAATCTACTGGGATGTGAATCGTGTATAATGGGAAAACTGAGTAGAGAGCCTTACAATCCTGTTACTGGAAATAATACCACTGAGCCACTTGAATTAATTCACATGGATCTGTGCGGTCCAATGGCTAATAAATCATTAGGAGGATCAAGGTATTCTAGTGGGTGACTCCAGCAGAAGGACTTTTGTCTACTTTCTAAAAACCAAAGATGAAACCTTTGATAGATTTAGAGATTTCAAGGCGAGATTCGAAAATTAACCAGATTTAAAAATAAAGGATCTGCGAACTGATAACGGCACGAAGTTCATCAATGATAGATTTAAAGGTTTCCTAATAAATAACGGAATTCACTAGCCTCAACTCGCCTCAAAGCAACGGGGGTGAGGAGAGAATAAACCGAACTCTAGTGGAAACAGCGCGAACACTATTGATCGACTCAATGTTACCTATGCCTTTCTGGGAAGAGGCTGTAGCTACGGCAGCTTATGTCAAGAATTGTACTCCGCATAAGTCGCTCAGACATGCTACGCCAATGTAAAAATGGAAAGATAGGAAATGTAAAACCAGGACGCAGTCTTATTCAGGATACACAATTAAACTTGGAAATATCCTTATTAACTGGCGAAGTAAAAATCAAAATTTAGTGGCTTTATCAACATGCGAGGCAGAGCTGATTTCCATATGCGAACTAATCTGTGAAGTAAAATGGGCTAAAGGACTAATAGATGAATTGTCCAGAGATATTAATTTTCCGATAATTTTGAAAACTGATAGCCAATCTGCCATTAAATGGATCCAGTCCGAACAAATTACTTCAAGGACAAAACACATAAATCGAAAATATTTTTTGTAAAAGAGGAAGTTCAAAGTGGAGCAATAAACTTGGAATTCGTCAGAATTGAGGAAATGGAAGCTGATATTTTAACAAAGAATCATCCAAAAGATAACTAAGAAAGTGCATAAGCTCAATAGGACTTTCATAAAAGAAGCTTTTACACAGAGGGGGATTGAAGAAAGAAAATGATTATTCTTTGAGTGTGAAAGCTTGTAAACAATAGGAACTCACCCTCTATTATTGATTTGTTTATTTTTTCCTTTTCGTCTGTTTTGCACAAGTTGAATTTGGTTAGAACGATGTATGAAAATTAGATGATTCTTTTGTTGCCTTAAATACGAGGTTATTAACTCGTTTATCTCTATATATATCTAAAAATGTTTAAAATTTAATAAATTAATTTTATAAATCTGAGAGTTGTCTTCAAAAAAGATCCAAGAGCATTCCATAATTCTAACTTTTTTTCATATATTTTAACAACGGATTGACGAATTTAAATATATGACACCCACGCGGTTTTTTTCTTTCAAATCTAATAGAATCGAATCAACAATAGAACGTACGCTATGCTGAATATTCCTTTTAACCAAATCACATTAGAAATATACAATCATAGTTATATGTTATAACTATTTAATCTATATTTCAATCGCCATCTGTTATTAGATTTTGCAATATTTACTTTTGGCAGCTTTTCACTTATAAAATATTTTCCTACAGACTGCCACTGATAAACATTATTTTTAATGAGTGAACTTGTTTGTCAAGATATCACTCTATTTTTAGATGGAATCTTTTACATATATATTTGATTAAAAAAAAAAAAAGTTAAGAAAAATACATCTCCTTATCCTTCAACTGAAAGTTGTTGATGGCTTGCGTCATCAATCGGAATAAATGTCAACAATTAGTTGATTATTAATTATTCCCGAATTGGCCCTATACCCATTATAGATTAATCAAGAAGAACTAACCACGTACGCGTTTCGTGCTGTTAGCCCTCCATAGCGTGGTGCAAGCTGTAATTCAACGACGACAAAACAGCCCCAAACGCGTACGTGGTTATGTTCTCTTGATTAATCAAGAATGTGTATTTGGGCAATTCTGGAATAATTGGAAATCAACGAATAGTTGATATTTATTCCGATATATGGCGCAAAACATCAGCAACTTTCAGTTGCACGATAAGGAGATGTCGTTTTCTTAATTTATTCAACTTATCCAAGTACAATTTCACATTTGTACTTTTTTTCACAAAAAAAAATATGTGTTAACTGCCTCTTTATCTAATAGAAATGGAATAGAAATATTCAACATCTACCTAGGCAATAAATTAACCTAATGAATGTGCAATTACATAATTTAAATTAAATTTTAATTGCTTATAATGCACTAGCAATTTATCCATTAATTCACCCATATACCTTAATGATATAACTTTATATAAAACAGGGATATCTCATTATATTTATTCTTAATTAATTCTGATATATTGCTCGGAGAGAAATGTGTTGTTTTAATCCAATTTCTAAAATTATGTCTCAAAAATATATATTTCGTGAAGTAATCATGACTTCATGATAAAGTAATGATTGATTTAGATTTTGACATTTATGAATAAATACAAAGCAATAAAGCTTCTTCTATATATAACAAATGAAAACATTAAGACGTGAATGTTTATTTATACAAATTAATCAAACTTCTACTGTCCCACTGCGATAAAAAAAATAGTGGGAGGGTTTGGCTAATCATTGGTGAACCCTGCCAACGGTTTCGCCAATTTAAGAAATTTATATTATTTTAATATAAAATATTTTTTGAAAATCTTTTATTTCATTAAGAAAAAGGCATCTACTTATCGTGCAACTGAAAGTTGCTAATTGCTTGCGCCATCTATCGGAATAATTATCAACTATTCTCGTTGATTTTTAAATTTTCCAGAATTGGCCAAATACCCATTCTTGATTAATCAAGAAAAGCTAACCACGGACGCGTTTCGGGCTGTTGGCCCTCATCAGCGTGGTGCAATCAAGAATGCGTATTTGGCCAATTCTGGAATAATTAAAAATCAACGATAATAGTTGATAATTATTCCGATAGATGGCGCAAGCCATTAGCAACTTTCAGTTGCACGATAAGGAGATGCCTTTTTCTTAATTTATGCACCTTATCCCAGTACAATATTACATTTATACTATTTTTTCACTTTTATTTCATGTTAATTATATATTATTGGGAAGATATGAATATGATATACACTCAGAAATAAACCTTAAGGAAGTTTCAGATTTTGATGTCGCCTGTCCCGTCGGTTTTTTTTAAGGAGAGAGATTGAGATTGAAACTTCTTTATTAATCGTTCATATAAGATTATATAAGTTTATATACAAAATTGAATAATTATGAATACATGCTGAGAGAGAGAGGCAATTTTGTTCACACTTGGTTATATTGTGTTTCTTTACAAAATACCACTGTATATCAAATATCTTTAGAGTTTTTATCTGAATCCTGATATACAGCTAAAAAGTACAATTTCCTCGTGTTTTACCTATGAGTGTATATAAGGGAAGGAATGTTTGTATGTATGATTACTTGTTTATCCATATTTGACTTAGATATCTATATTATCTGGATAGAACTTTAGAAAACCTGTGAGGAGGTATTGGGAGTCTGTTTCTACCTCGGAATATGCTATTTACTCTTGAAAATGGATAATTAGTATATATATTAAGTGGTTATTTTGCATATTACTTCACAATATCAGATCTATTCTAACGGGTCTTTTGGCTATTATATAAATATGAATGCCGGCCAGGCAGCCTCTATCTTTACGATATATAGAACATGTTATTCAAATTGATGGAATAAAATTCTTATAATCATATTTGATTCACCGGAAGGCCTTCCTGGTAAAACCTTAATACATTACGATTGGAAGAAGTTCCTATCAAACATCCATAATATTGGTCTTCTGGCATAATAATTTGTCAACTCCCTTTGTTCGACGTACGTTCCCACAATATCTATATCGATACTTTATAAAGTGTAAAAAAAAAAATCAGAATGAAAATAAAAAATAAAGGATAGGTTTTGGTATTAAAAACAAATTATGGATATCCTGACAACCAACATTTGCGTTTTTAGATGGCATAGCCCCATCTAGTTGAACAGAAATCAACTAAACGTTATTTTAACCTGTTCCCTGATATGTGGCCAACCCATTTTCTTGATAAATCGATTAAAGCCAAACACGAACGGGTTTCGATCAGTTGGCACTCGTCAGTGTTATGTAGGCTGTACCTCTATGACAAATAATCTTTTGGTTCTTGATTTATCAAGAAAATGGTTTGATCAAATATCAGGGAAGAGGTTAAATCAACACATAGGTGATTTCTGTTCCACTAGATGGCGCTTAGCCAGATAAGAAACGTACATGTTAGTGTTCAGGATATGTCTGATTTGTTTCTACTTAATAAAGTGTGTTGTAGTTTGGGAAGAGAGAGAGATTGAGATTGAAACTGATATATTTCAAAGTACATATAAGATTATATAAGATTAAATACATAAATATGAATAAATAAGTTATATAATGATAAATATAGGAATAAATAGATATAAAGAGATAAAAATAATTGATAAATATATATATAAATATTATATTTAAATAATAAAAAAAGATTTCTGTTGTTTTGGATCATCTGGTTGATTATGCTATGGAGTTATTTGTTGGTTCTTTTCAGTACTAAATGGTATTGGTGATGCAGTCGTGGCTATAATAATAATAATAAGTCTTGATCAAAGGTTTTCTTTAATTGATCTAAGTGATATATATGAAAAACATAATTTGATTAAAGTACTGCCTGGCTTAAGGCGTAAGAATAAAAAATAAAAAGCTTATTTACATAATGTACAAAAGTTTTGGGTCGACCATCGGGGAACAACAACAATGAGTATTTATAGAGAAAGCGTGACCTCTGGCGGTCGATTTAGCAGAATATTTGTATCTATGAAATATATAATTTTAAATAAAATAATATTTTAATATAACATATATATAAAAAATATACAAGGTCTTCATTGGTGGCGCCCACTGCGGGAAAGACTCCGCCACCGGTGGACTGCGAGAGTTCTTTCCCACAGAGTGGGCAGGTCGATGTGTTGGCTGGCATTACCCAACTCAAGACCAAGATGGTACTTGTAGGTGGTAGCTTTCGCCACACTTGTTAGCTTCACTGCCTCGGGATGGAGGCCGACGCCGAAGAGCCAGGCCTGCAAATCCAGGGGCAAGTCGCAGGAGGCAGTAATAGATTTAAACCCCGTTACATTAAAAGGACACATAATATATATATATATTAATGGGATATTATTCATACTAATATATTGCTGAAATATGGATAACAAACGTCGTTTAAAATACATTTGATGGGCAATCATTAACTTGGGCATAAATCCGGGCTTAATCAGTCGTTGTCTTAGTTATTAATGAATACTTGATCTAAACTTCTTAATCAGATGCTTAGTTTTACCCATTCAGATAATATATATAAACTTTTTAACAAATAAATTTACTGGAAATGTGTTTCCTTTCAATATAATCATCAAATATTATCTCTACAGACCTCACTTTTATTTTATTTTATTTGACATATCGGACGCGATATCCCAGCTTGGGATACTTGCGCCTAAATACATTTTAGCAGCTTAAATACAATTCATTTTATATACAATTCAATAAACAAGACTCTTAAAACAAAATTGACACTGAAAGGTTGGTTTTCTCAAACAGAAAATAAAATCTAGAATGAATTTACAAAAATTAATGAATTTTACATTGATGTATTTGTTATATACAAATTCGCACATTTCTTCAATGGCATAAAAATGATTACTTCTGTAGCTGTGGAAGAATGGACCTTCTATCAATAATACAGACCTTACTGCGAAAATATAAGATATTGAATAATAGGGCTTGGCTCATTCAATAACTTATATCATTGCAGTAAGGTCTGTAATATTTGTTGATATTATTAAAAATAAACACCTTGCCAGTATATTCATTTGTTACAAAATTTATAGATAGATGTCAATTGAATTCATAAATTCAATTCAATAATATTAGTAGGACGTGAGAATGCTCTTGCAAACTCAGAACAATTTTTAACGCCTCACCAAATGCTTTATTTTTATTTACTTCTCCCAACGAAGACAACATTTTTTTTTCGAAAAAAAGTGACCGAAGTGTCTATTTTTCACAAAAATATAATATATTTGTTACACACATTTTCAGCAATATCCTATCAAACATTCTTTAGAAAATATAGAGTCCATACAGTAGATAATTACTCAAATACATTTCGTCCAAGTCGATATACAAGATTCCCCATAGTTTGTTCAAATATATTCACCAAGAATTTCACTAAAGTGTTAGAGGTTTAAAAAATATAACCAGATATAATATTCTAAAGAGACAAGGGTCGCCTCTCCCGTCAAAATAGACGTCAAAACCAGACGCCAACTATTGACCGTCGCCGCAACTAGCAGCCTCGGGTCGGTGACAAAGCCACAACACCAGCTTTGGAAAACTGAAAAGCGTCCACCTAGAGACCATGGTTTCGGGCTAATGGCCCTCGTCAGCCTAGGGCGGACTTAGATTTAGCCATAGATTTGGCCCAGCCACTTTGCCAGCTAAACACCTCTTTGCCAGATTGTCAAGATTCCATTAGATCCCGTGTGTATCTCATGGAATAAAGTCCGTCCTAGACTGACGAGGGCCATTAGCCCGAAACCATGGTCTTTAGGTGGACGCTTTTCAGTTTGCGAAAGCTGGTGTTGTGGCTTTGTCACCGACCCGAGGCCGCTAGTTGTGGCGACGGTCAATAGATGGCTTTTGGGTTTGACGTCTATTTTAAGGGCAGAGGCGACCCTTGACTCTTTAGATCAATATCCTTCCGGCAAAATTTCCATAGATATAATATTAGTGAAACGACTAAGAGAATTCAACATTGAAGTTCCAATGTCTATATGATTTCAGTAAGGGAATTACGGTTTTGCTCTGCATTGGAAAAAATTGGTACCGTTGTCACGTTAGTCACCTTGGAAACGAACCATAATTAATATAAAAAGACTCAAAACGAAACACTATAAAGAAATGACAATACATCCAGATGGCACAAGATTCTACAGGACATGCAACAACTGTCCTGGTGTGGAACTAACGCCAATCCACATATTATCATGCCCAGCAATGGCCACCGCCTTACAGAAAATTGACATGGACCCAGATTAGCAGCTTTACATACCCAAGATATGGACATTGCTGCTACTGTGATAAAGATACATGAAGACATCTGAGCTCTTCATTGAACAAGACAACAACAACCACATGGAAATTACGAGATTGCTTGACAGAACAAAATTTACTCCAGAATAGTTTTGCCTTTATAGAGACGCATAACACAATAATACAACGATTGTCATATCGTACTTAAGCATTAAGTCCTCTCAGATAGCAAGAATTGTTACGTCACGAAGACGATGGTCAGAAGAAAGAAACACGTTCCACGGAGTTAGCGTGAATTGATATAATAACTGCACAAAGGAACGTTTGAAGTAGTAGAGTGATATCTCTGATTCGCCTAAAATTCGTTCGTCCCTTCAGGCGGAATTTGAGTAAGTCCCTATAGCTTATATAACAAAATGTTCTAGGACCAAGCTGTCCAGCGTACGATATGGAATATTAACATAGTTATGTAAAATACTCAAAGCCGGTCAAATATTGTAGTTGAACATAAGAATGAAGTGTATGATTGCTGTAGTGTACTCTGAGTTATAACAGATAAAGAATTTTTCGAATAGAAATAAGTTAAGCCCCGCAAAAATGGTATAAATATTTGTAATGTGTTGTCATCTTTATATACAGTTATCAGCGTCATAATCAATTCTATCTTAATCAATTCTGTCACCGATTGCTTTTGTGAATGGAATAAATACCCAAATATGGCCATTTCTCATAACCATCGGTGGTTCAGTGGTAGAATGCTCGCTTACCACGCGAGCGGACCGGGTTCGATTCCCGGCCGATGCATTTTCTTTTTTTTTACATTTTTAAAACTCATTTATATATTCTACAAGAATGACATCCACGGCGCTAATTTATAATTGTAATGGATAGTATTTGAATAAAAGCATTCGGCTAGTAAATATATAATTATAAGAATGAATATTTAATCATTTTCAACACAAATTTGAAAAAAATATATATTCAAAATATATATTTTTATGAATATTGAGCAATCCATACGAAATTATTAATTAAAAGGCTTATTTTGAATATAAAATAAACAAACATTTTATTTAATATAAAATGCCAATATTTCAATAGGCTGTACGCCTAACTTCATCAGGGCGTTTCTTGTTTTTAAACTGCTTTGGATGATCACGCGATGCCTTCACGCGACGATATATAAAATATTTACAACTCTGGGGCTAAAATTAAAATATATACACAGAGATATCAATTATAAGAGACTATATATATGATTCATAATAAGTATAAGAAAAGAATTTTAAATCGATTTGAACTATATCCTCCAAGTTTCATCAAGAAACATATATATATAGACCCACCAACAGTCCTACAAACAATAGTGAAGAATCGAATAAATATTGTGCACTGCCATACAATTATGGTATTGAAAGAATAACAAGAATACTTAAAAATTACAATATAAAAACCCGATACAAAACCACAGCAAAACTGAAAGAAATTCTACGCCATCCCAACACTAAACTTAATAGCAATCATGAATTTAAATCAAATATAGTATATTGCATTCCATGCAAATCATGCCCAGCAACCTACATAGGAGAAACAGGTAAAACTCTTGAAGAAAGAGTAAATCAACACAAAACAGATTTTAAAAACCATAGCCCTTTATCACTTTTAGTAGATCATGCACTCAAACAGGACCATATACCAAATTTTGAAAATACAGATATTATATACAACAACATTCAGAATAAAAATTCAAGACTTTTTTTAGAAAGTTAGACCTTAATGAAAGATACCAACAGTATTAATAGAAAAATTGACATCCCTCCATTATACGTATTTACAGTTCAAATCGATATAAAATTATTTTCTTATACTTATTATGAATCATATATATAGTCTATTATTATTGATATCTGTGTGTATATATTTTAAATTTTAGCCCCAGAGTTGTAAATATTTTATATATCGTCGCGTGAAGTCATCGCGTGATCATCCAAAGCAGTTTAAAAACAAGAAACGCCCTGATGAAGTTAGGCGTACAGCCTATTGATATATTGGCATTTTATATTAAATAAAATGTTTGTTTTATTTTAGATCCAAAATATGCCTTTTAATTAATATATTTTTATATAAATAAATATAATACATCTGATATATATCAGGTAAATGGGAATAGCGACAAAAGAACTTCAAGAAAAATATATTGAAAGTAAATATTTCTGAATTGAAATGAAAATTTGCACAGTAGTAGAAAATATGATTCAGGTTTAATTTATTCAATGTAGTTTCCTTTGTAAATTATTATTGTATTTTCTCACAACGGTATTTTTCTTCTAAAATATAATTAAAGGTATTTCTACAGCCCTTATCCAGCGATGATAAAATGGAAAGAGGTAGGGTATGACTCATCAATGGTGAAGCCTTCCAGCGGTTTCGCCATTTTAATCTCCAGACCGATTTAATTTTGTATTGAACTGAGGTATTGAACATGCTATTGAAATGGTGTTTTAAACGAATTATGAACATATACTGTATTCAGTAATAAGTGCAGGGTGTATAAGACTTCAGTTCAATGCACATTACTGAAGCTGGAAATTAAAATGACGAAACCTCTGGGAATGTTCACCACTGATGAGTCATGCCATCCATATTTCAATTTTTAATCATCGCAGAAGAGGGTTGAAAAATAATTCACCGCTTAGATTTTTTTTCTGCTCACTTTTGGTAATTGTTGCACTTAATATAATATATAATATAATATAAATTATTAAGTTTATGCAAAATATTTTTCAATCTTGAAATATTATTGATATTACAATATAAACATTTTATTTTTTATTTTAATTAAAAGAGTGAATGATTTAATGTTGTTTTTCAATATTTTTTTCGCTTTACTTAAAGGAAATGCGAAATCAAGCTGAATATTATTGGGATCATTAGGATTTTTTCATCTCTTATTTTCAAAGTTATAAAATTGTTTTCTCATAAAACAATATATCCATCTAAATACATGATATTAATATATCATTTAACGTGAATCATGTTACATAAATATATATTATATGAAATAAAGATTTCTGTAAGAGAGGGTTAGTATGGCAATTCTATATATGCATGGAAAGGGAGTTAAGTTCAATTTATCCTTCGCCCTCCCATCATATCAGAGAATAATGGATTTTTGCTCGAGAAAAGTAAGGAAAAGACATATCAATTTTACGTTAGGTCACAGCGATGTTCCTTTAACTGTCTCTTTTTACCGTATTTCCTGTTAGAGCCATGAATTTATTGAGACCTTTTCAATATATTCATTTTAAATATAATACAAGAATAGAGTATATTCTATTTTTTAATTAGCAAATTTAGTTTTGAGTTACTATTGTTCATTATCGATAAAGATATTTTTATTTTTTAAAGAACAAAATACGATATTTATCGAGACTTAAAAATTCACTTTAATTGATTAGTGGGGGAGGGTGTACATTAAAATATTTTCCACAGATATGAATTTGCAGGTGTGGATCAAAATCATACTAGATGAATGAATGCGTTACTAACTATAGACATTATAAAAACAACTAAGATAATATTTTTTTTTAGAATTAAGAGACACATTTCAGCTAGTTAATTTTTTTTATTATCTCGAGATTTCGAAAAAATATTTTTTGCCCTCGCAGCAAATAATAAAATTTAAAGCATTTGGTAAGGCGTTAAAAATTATGTATAATTTTTAAATATTATTTATATAATTTTTAAACCCTTGCTAAATGCTTTAATTTTTTTTCTGACGAGGAAAAGGTTTTGTCGAAACATAAAGGGAATAAAAAACATTCACTAGTCGAAGTGTATCTTAATTCTAAGAACTATGAAGGCCGGCCAGGTAACCTTTAACTACTTGAAGGATAGTACTGTAGTTAAATCTTTCACATTATAAATGTATTCATTACAATTTTCCTAAAAATATTAATTTACATTCTAATTGATATTAATTCATAATAGGAACTTGCATATTCTTAGGAACAAATGTATATTCTAGAAAAGAAGAACGCTGATAATTACGAAGATCCTTTATGACTTTGAAAGTATTTCAGAAAACATAAGGAAAAAAAATCAAGATATCGAAGGAAAAACTAAATAAAATTATTAACGAACTAGCAGCTTACACCTATCAGTGACCTGCCCTATTCTGACTTATTCAAGATTCTAACCTTAACCTAACAAAGCTACAACGTATATATATATATAGAAAGATATGCAAATCAACATAGACAACAATGGTCGAATACAAATTATAACAGGATATAAAATCAAAGAAATACCCTAGAATATCATATTTCAACACACATTCAGAATTAGAGTTATCGATCAAGCCAAGTAAGGATATATTTTAGGGAGAATCTCTTTTTAAAAATTCTTGTCCTTTATCGGTCAAATTCGTATAACCAATGATCAAATAATTGGCTGTTAATTATTACAAACAACTAACTTTGTATTACAGTAGTTCTATCCAATGATGTCAAATATTTAGGAACTTTATGACGATCAAAAACACAACTCTACATTTATATTCATTTGTAAAAAATTGTATAATTCGTATAGTTTAATTAGAAGTTCTAATTGCGAATTGTGTTTGAACTTTTTCTTCGATCTCTAAATGTTTAAACGTGGATTCTTATGCAAATGAGTAAATTAAAGATTTAGGTGGAAAGGTATTCTAAAATTTAAGTTAAAGAAGTTTAGTTTAAACAATGCGGAGGAAAATAAAATTAGAAGTAACTTTAAATAGTGATTTTTTTAGGATAGGTAATTTTGGGTTTTAAATGTCTTAAGGGTGTATTTTCTAATTGTATTGATAAACTTTAACAAAGTTCTGACAAGTAGCGAATATAAATTAAAATATATCTACCTTCTATATTAACATAATAAAACCTTTGATATAGATTCAGTGAACTTCTATGTGAACACGGGGTTACATGGCTTTGAACATCTTGTTTCTCAATGATACATTAAAGACGTGAAATAGACTCTACCTGCTCTGTCAATATTTTTATGTCAGATTAATGTTCACAATTTTTTACAAAGTCTTTTTTTTAAGCATTTAAATATATTTAGACCAAAGAAGTTTGTACCTGTACCTATACCACAGGTTGTATTGAAAACTCGTTTACATAAATAAGTTCAGGTTATTCCATTTTATTATCCACACTTGACCTTTTTTTCCATTATATACAAACACTTGTACTTATTTTTCACACACGCACACACACTCATATGCACTTTAAAATTAAACAAAGGAATTTCATTAGACGCAAAATTTGAGTAGAAATTAGCGCATTGACATAATTTAAAATTATATTTTATGGAATCGTGCATCTGTTTAACGTATATTTATATTTCCGAACACAAAACTTATATATACTTTTATATACTTATCTATAGACAACCATCAAATTGATTTATATAAACCATATCAAAATTAGATACCATTCACTTATAATAAATATACTACTGGAAACAAATGGCTTGTGTTGCTAGAGGGCCAAAGCCGATTTCAAAATACATCTTCAGGAGAGAATAATACTCGGATTTAGCCATCTAAGCCTCAACTCTGTGAGAACAGCCTTCTATATCCTAGTGGGAATAAATGGTGTAACACACCTAGAAGTAATAGTTAAATGGAATTTAACTAAAACTAACTATTTGTGACGTTTAATAAATGAAGAAAATTTGGATGCAGAATGTCTAAATAGTTAAATGAGTCATATTTATTATGCAATCGCTTATTAAGTATAGATGTCGTTAGCTGTGCTATCTACCAAGAATAATTTTGTGTTCATTATCCTTATGATACGATAAAGAAAAAAAACTAAGGTAACAACCAACTACACCAGAATGCCTTTTCAAAGAAAGAACAGAGTATTGGCATACTTGAAATGCAAGCTTCCTAACTAGATATTATTCCATGAACTACCGTAATGTGAGCAAAAAGGTCAAAGGATAGAAGGTACAGCCACTCATGGTAGAGGTCCAAGGAGAATAAATACAGCAAGAGAAAATTTCCGAATTGTAAGAATGAAAAATAAAATTGCGATTGTACATCAGATGTCACGAGCAGAATCACATATCGGACACCGATTGGATAGTGGACACCGAGACCGAAGTCTGTACGCCAGATATTACCACATTGCATATTTCTTTAACCGACAAATATAAGCATTAATGAATTATTAGACACTATACGGTGTTCCCAATTAACCCACGTCAAACATCATGTTTGTATTTAGTAACGAGTTTCGATCTTTTTTTTTGCAAAAAAATTATCAAGGGCAATATCTCCGTCGGCGTTCTGGAGAAAGGGCCTATCCAAATGCAATTTCAGAGCACTACAGGCTTCCAACATCTAGGTTTGAAAGCAATATAAGCAGAGCAGAGTTTTATGTTATTAAGATAACATTTATTGCCCTCAAGCAACTATATATTTTTTATCACCAATGTACTATACGGTATCTTTCAAGTAGATACTACTTGTAGGAGACGCTAAAATTATAAATTTTAAATTTGAAAATAAGCAATTTTATGATTTGTTCTAATTAATTAAAAGGCTTTATTTTAAAATAATATTTTATCGTATAATTAACTTATTGCTGATTTCATCATTTATATCCTGCCTAGTGTACGTATTAGAATTATGAATAAAATGATTTTTAAAGTGAGAGCGTTGATTAAATATATGTATAATATATAAAATTAGTAATATTAACAGCTGTTAAATAACTGAATATATTTATTTGGAAAACAATAACTCTTACTCTTCTCAGAATTTTATTTATATTATATAATTTCTTAATTCATAATTCTCAATTCATTTCTTTTCATGGAAATTTCAGAAGCATTTTAAAAATAATTAAAACGGTGGAAGATTCGATTTTTTTTGTGGACCTGAGGAACAAACTTCAATACATCTTTTATAGATTGTCCTGTTTTTCAAGACAATAGAATCGACAATAATATAATAGTAACAGATTCAAGTATTTCTATTCCCAATAAAGAAATTCAATATCTTTTGTAGATATATTTTAAATTATAATACAATATATAATGCGGCTTATGATTGTAGAACGAATATTGCAATTATACAGCAAATGTTTCTTTTGAACGAAAAATAGAAATTTATTTTAAGGAGAAATAGCGATTATTTCGAACCTTAGGGATGAAGTATGATAGGATGAATTGTGAAGAGTAATGATAAACGGAAAATCTCTGGACACTTTATTTTTCCGTTTATCATTACTCTTCACAATTAATCCTATCATACTTCATCCTTAAGGTTCGAAATAATCGCTATTTCTCCTTAAAATAAATTTATATTTTTCGTTCAAAAGTAACATTTGCGGTATAATTGCAATTTTCGTTCTACAATCATGAGCCGCATTATATTGTATTATAATATACTTCATATAATATTTACGAACGGAAAAATATGTCCAGGGTAGCCTAGTGGACATGGCATCTTCCCGGTAAGGGAAGATTCGTTTCTGTGGGTTCGTTTCCCATCCATGGACACTTTATTTTTCCGTTTATCATTACTCTTCACAATTCATCCTATCATACCTCATCCCTAAGGTTCGAAAAAATCGCTATTTCTCCTTAAAATAAATTTCTATTTTTCGTTCAAAAGAAACATTTGCGGTATAATTGCATATTTTAAATTATATAGCAACAAATATCTTTTAAGAAACTGATAATTTATGTTATGCTTATTGTACATATTGCCAGACACTTCTTTTCTTTTGTACACAGGTCTTTTCTGATTTTTTTCTGTCCTTATCATTGTTAACATCATATGACTATTCTATTCACGGCCTAAAATTATTGTATATATATGTGATAATGTGTTGAGATCCTTATCTGTGATTAGGAATCCTGTCGACTATCTGTGATAATGATGTTGAGATCCAGTCGACTCTCTGTAATAATAGGTTGGTGTTTGGTAAGCCTGTTGTAGAACCTCGTCGACTCTCGCTATAAGTTGTGGCAACCGAGGGTCAAACCTGTAGTAACCGAGAGGGACAGTCAGGGGTGGAGAGTTTTCCAGTGCCTCTCTGCACCTTGTAGGACCTTTAACAGTTCTCACAAAGTACAGGCAGTCGTGGTCGAGGCAGAGTGGAAAAGCTGGGGATGTCCACACACACAAAACGAAGCGACACAGTTGAAAGAAAGTTCCTTGAATAGATAAAAAGTCGAGCCAAAAGCAAGATGGAGATCGAGAAGGTTTCTTACTGTTTTACATGGTCGATGAGTTGGTGACAATTCGTTTCTGTGGGTTCGTTTCCCATCCATGGACACTTTATTTTTCCGTTTATCATTACTCTTCACAATTCATCCTATCATACCTCATCCCTAAGGTTCGAAAAAATCGCTATTTCTCCTTAAAATAAATTTCTATTTTTCGTTCAAAAGAAACATTTGCGGTATAATTGCATATTTTAAATTATATAGCAACAAATATCTTTTAAGAAACTGATAATTTATGTTATGCTTATTGTACATATTGCCAGACACTTCTTTTCTTTTGTACACAGGTCTTTTCTGATTTTTTTCTGTCCTTATCATTGTTAACATCATATGACTATTCTATTCACGGCCTAAAATTATTGTATATATATGTGATAATGTGTTGAGATCCTTATCTGTGATTAGGAATCCTGTCGACTATCTGTGATAATGATGTTGAGATCCAGTCGACTCTCTGTAATAATAGGTTGGTGTTTGGTAAGCCTGTTGTAGAACCTCGTCGACTCTCGCTATAAGTTGTGGCAACCGAGGGTCAAACCTGTAGTAACCGCGAGGGACAGTCAGGGGTGGAGAGTTTTCCAGTGCCTCTCTGCACCTTGTAGGACCTTTAACAGTTCTCACAAAGTACAGGCAGTCGTGGTCGAGGCAGAGTGGAAAAGCTGGGGATGTCCACACACACAAAACGAAGCGACACAGTTGAAAGAAAGTTCCTTGAATAGATAAAAAGTCGAGCCAAAAGCAAGATGGAGATCGAGAAGGTTTCTTACTGTTTTACATGGTCGATGAGTTGGTGACAACCGGCGATAAGGGGTGACGCTGACCGGAACTGACTGGAACTGACTAACTCTGTTGCTAAGGCCGGTCTTATTTATACCACTTTTTGGACCAGGAAGGGGACCAGGAAGTATTGCCTTTCTGCACGTGTCCGTAAATCGACACTGGCACCAGTCTGTTGGCTTCCATCTATCTTTAGAAGTTACTTTGTGATTCTCTCTCTGGCTCTTAACTCAGCTTTTAATCTATTATATATTTTTATTTATTCATCCTCAGTACATTACATTTGGTGATGCAAGGAGACATGTCAATTATGCATATAATTAGTTATAGTTTATAATTAGTTCTATATACAACATGACAATCTTGTTATAAATTACATAATATAGGGTTATTGGTTTAAATTATCATAGATGGGCCCCGTGAGTGAAAGGGTTTATCCGGGTTTAAGCGGGTAAAGCCTCTCTAACACAGGTAAGTAATAAAAATTTCTTTTAATTAATTAAAACTGTGAGGGTAAAGGGCTATAGCAAGATGTTTATTTGGCTATATCTGAAAATTGTAAAAATAAAACTTAGGTTTAATTTAAAAGTTATGATATTCATTATAAAAGAGAACTGTAGATAAAACCTTTGTTTGCTAAAAAAATAATGATGATAACAAATGATGTTCTAAAAGATTGTTGGCGGGCGTTGGAAAGGGTTAGGGGTTGAAGAATATGCAATTGTGAGTGTTGCACAGACAATCAAATACTGAGATCCAGGTGCAAAGCGAGGATATAGACTTGTGCGTCTTCCTAGGCAATGTTTCACCTGTGATCCTGTATAAGGTTACAGTGCTTTGTCACAATTGTAGGGTTATTGGGTTGAAAGTTGTTGGAGAAAAGATTTAATATGATTGAAAGGGGTGGTAGAGCCATGCGATAAGTAGAATTGTTGTAGCGACAGTAGGTGGTCTGACTTGATTTGAAATCAAAGGTTGATTGTGGTCCGCTAGTGCTGAAAAAAAATTGAAAATTGAAAAAAGTGAACGCTTTGTGCATGCGTTGGTGATGTGCTCTGCGGATGATTGAAATAAACTTTTGAAACGTGTTCAGACCAAAAGTCGAGACTTGTACTTCTGGGGAACGGTGTTTTCAAAGAGTTTGTTGAATTACGAAATCAAAAGAAAAATTGTCAAGCAGTACTGTCGTTTCTCTACGTTGATGTGAAGCAATGGCGGAGAGAAAGATAGTAGTGTAAAGTACACTGAAGTGGTTAGAGAAATAGATTGTTGTAAACGATTGTTGTATATGCCCGATAGTTGATGATAAACAAACATTGTCATATAATAAAGTATTTAAACAAAAATATAGTGAATAAAAAGATAAAAATGTGATTGTGGATAAAAAAAAGTATAAGTGGATAAGATCAAACATGTACTATATGAAAGATTTAATAATGAATTAGTAAAATATAAAAGATATAATAATGAATTAGTAATATATAAAAGATATAATAATGAATTAAAAATATAAAAGACATAATAATGAATTAAAAATGATTATTGAAAGAATTAAATGTTTTGTCATACTAAAATAATATCATGAAAAATAAAGTTGTTAAAATAATGTTGGAATAAAAATTTGATTATATAATTGAAAAGTAAAAAAAAATAAAAATAAAAATAATTATTCAAGATTTTATACAAAAATATAATATAATTAAAGGTTATTAATGATTAGATAATATAATATAAATGTTAAGTAGTGAAAAATGGAACAAAAATTGTCTCTTCTGAAGAAAAGTTACAACTGTGGTGTGTAACTAGGTCATTTCCCTTTTGGTACATATTGGTTTTTCTATTATCTCTGAAACTGGGAATACGTGATCTGACATGTTCATGGTAATATGTTAAATTGGGTAATGATTGGTAAGTCAATTAATTATAGGTGCTGCAATCTATCCATTCTGCGAGCTGGACCACGAGTTTCAAGTACAGGCGGACTGGAACTGGAGGTGTCATTTTAACATGGCGGTTGCAATTGGTGTCGATATCAACATGTGTCATGCCCTTTGATGCCGACCGACATAGCTTGGTTGTTTATTTTCGTTGGCGGTCCTTTGTTGCCGACCCTTTGTTGCCGACTGGCACATGATCCCATGTCTGGCCTACGTCCCGAGTTGAGTTGTCTCCTCTTGCCTGTTTGAAAATATAGTCTTCTCGGTGTTCGCAAGTGTTGTGTTTCGACGATGTTGCGGACTAATTAAAAAATGTTATTCAATGATGTCAGGTTAGATGTGCGTAAAAGTGCGACTTTCCGACGTGGACACGTTTTGATGAGGTGTCACAGGCATGAAGGCGTCTTGGGCCTGTTAAGTGAGAAAATTGTTGTGGTGCGCTGTGTAACACTAGTGGGTGGATTGAATAGAAAGGTGTCACGTGAAGTCTTCGTTTTTGGTACAGCATCTAACTAGTTTCCGAATGAATAACAAATTATTAGTCATGGGTGGTTGTTGTACGAAACACATCGAGAATTTTCAGATTGTTATAGAGGTGGTATGTTTATCGTGAAATCTTTGTGTTCGCGACGATATGGAGCTCGTGTGGTTCGAAATTGGACGTGTTAAATCGCGCGTTAATAGATGTGGCCAATTGGAGAAAGTAAGGTGGGAATGTGTTGAAGTTCGTTCCGAGGGATGTGTGAATTATTAATAATTATGCATGTAAAAAGAAAAGGACGAGGGAGTGTAGCTATGCTGGAATTTTTAACTTGTTTTGGGGAAGGACAGTTACTTTTCTAGTTGTGCTTTTGAAGATAGTGTATCTTTCGATTTTTGTATTAAAAAAAAATGCGTTTCATCTATGTTTATTAAAATTTGAATATATTTTTTAAATCGTTGCTTATGTTAGTGCGAAAATTATACTTGTAAAAGGGCAATGGCATGATAGTGACTTATAATTTGAATGGGGCGTGTACATAAAATAGTGAACATAACAATGATTTTTGCAAAGTTTTGTGTATTTAAGTAAGACATTGGTGTTTTTTGGTATAAAAATAAGGTATTAAGAGAAACACACAAATAAGTTTAGAATTATGATTCGAGTAATTTAAATATAATATGATTTTTTTAAAACTGTAAGATTGCAAGTAATGAATTAAAATTTATAAGTTGCTTAAAATAAAGTAAAAATTGATAAATGATGGTGTACAAGATTTAAAATTTGGATTGAAATGCTATAAAAATGGTAAAATTTGATTTAAAAATAATTACAGTAAAAATAAACATTATATTTATGGAAAATCAAGTTGTTAGCATGAAGAGAGAGTTAAGTAGATTTTTTAAAAACTCACAGTTTTTATGATTGTTCAGTCAGGAGACTTGGTCTTTAGTTGTTGTCCTGATGACGTGGAAGGCGTCCCATGTAGAGCTTGTAGCAGCTTGTGACTTCTGTTTGGCGATGGTGGCATGTCGTCTGGATGGTTGCGTTGTAAGGCCGAAGGTGGGTAACTTCTCACCGGCTTATTTTGCGGGATGTTCGGCTGTGTCGTTGGGGGGAAGATTGCTTGGTCGTTTTGTTGGAATGGCGTGCTTGTTCCTCCATCTTGCTTCTTGGCTCTTCTATCTATCTGGACAGTCTTTTTACCTTCTTCGTTGTGGTCTCCTTCGTTGTGGTAATCCTGTCGACTAGCTGTAATATTGTGTTGAGATCCTGTCGACTCTCTGTAATAATGTGTTGAGTCGACTTATCTGTGATAAATGCGTTGGAGTTCTGGTTGACTCTTGTAGTAATAGGTTGGTGTTTGGTAAGCCTGTTGTAGAACCTCGTCGACTCTCGCTATAAGTTGTGGCAACCGAGGGTCAAACCTGTAGTAACCGCGAGGGACAGTCAGGGGTGGAGAGTTTTCTAGAAATCATAGAGCTAATTCCTCGGACTGTCCTCTATACAAAATACAGATAGACAGAATTATCCAACGAACGAGATATGATCCAACCGACAATTAGGCAAATTTCGCAGCTAAGAATTTTGTTTATTTAGTTTGAATATCATGCAGGGAAAAGGAATTAAATGTTTACAACAAAATGTAAGAAAAAGTATCTTGGCACTGAATGAGCTTCAAGCTTCTATAAAAGACAACCCACCAGATATCATCCTAATACAGGAACCTTATCTGATTGATAGAGATGTAATTTTCGATTTGGAATCTCAAATAGTGCATTCAACGACAGATGAACAAATTTATACTGCAACGATCTTCATGAATAAGAGTTTAAAATTTAATAAAATCAATAAATTCACAAACTCCTTTTGTACAACCACTTCTTTAAATTCAGCAAAATCAAATACTATTATCGCAAACTTTTATATACATCCACATAGATTTAATGACACTCATAGAAAATTTATTCAAGAGCTTCTGGAGACCTACAATCAACAACCTATTATACTATGTGGTGACTTTAATTCTAGACACCCAGTCTGGTTTGATCCGACAACAAACTCCAATGGTTTCAAATTCCACTCCATCATAGATGAACATAACCTATTTATTCATAATCTTAAGATACCCACCTGCCGAAATTCTAGCTTTATAGATCTTACGATTTCAAACAAAAAATCAATAGGTTTGGTACAAAACTGGAAGACGACTATATTGACGCACATTTCAGATCACGTAGCAATAACCTTTGACATTTATCACAATTTTAACAGGCAAAGGACAGTTCAAAACTCAACATGGAAATTTATAGAAAAAGATGCTGATTGGAAAACATTTACCGAAAAAATAGCAATACAAGACGTAGATAATATTATCACCATGATAAACCACGCGTCAAACATCAAAGATATTGACAACATTGTAAAGACTCTCACACAAATAATTAAAGAGGCAGCTTATCTGTCACTAAATGTCAAGACAAGAAGCGGAAATCATAAAACAAATACATACTGGTGGGATGGGAAGCTGGAGAAAATGAAAAACGATTTCCACTATATTAGAAATTTGTATTACCGACATGGAAAGGTCCTTGAAAAGACCTATAAATCAATGAGAAATAAATATTTAAATAAAAGTAAAAAGGCAAAAAGAGCGAGTTGGAGAATTTTTATAGAAGAAAGTCATTCAAATAACTCATTTGGTAATGCTTATAGCATATTCAAGTCATTGAGATCGAAAAATAGAAATTTAGGATTACCACTAATAGATAATTTACCAGATCATTTAAAGACCGACAAAATAAAAAGTTTAATGAACGATCTATTTCAGGATGATATTGGAGGTTTGGATAAAGATGATCATATTTTGATTAGAAATTATACGCCTAAATATAAAAATAAAAGTAGTGTTTATATCGAATCTAAGGAAATAGAGGAAACAATTTTAAAAACAAATATTAAAAAAGCACCGGGCCCTGATTACATTAGTAACAATATGATTAGACAGGCTAAAATAAAAATAATCCCAATTCTGCATAAATTATTCAATAAATGTATAGAAATGGGATATTATCCGGATGAATGGAAAAAATCATTCTTAAAAATAATTCCAAAACCAGGCAAAACGAATTATGAAATAAATAAAAGTTATAGACCTATATCATTGACATCTAATCTATCTAAAACATTTGAGAATATAATAAAAAATAAATTAAGTAACTATTATTTAGAGAATAATTTAATGAGCTCAAGGCAGCATGGTTTTATGAAATCTAGATCAACAATTACTGGAATGGATAAAATTATAGAAACTTTATTGAAACATAAACAAAAAGAATTGACTTCCTTGATAGCTATAGATATTGCGGGTGCATTCGACAATGCATGGTGGCCTGCTATTATAAAAAGAATGGATAATGATGATGTTCCTTCAGATTTAATACGGATCATAAAATCTTATTTGAATAATGAAAGGGAGGTGAAATTTACATACGAATCAGAAACTTTTTATAAGAAACTAACTAAAGGATGTCCACAGGGTGGACCTTTATCTCCACTTCTATGGAATATTTTGCTAAATGATTTGTTGATAAATTTTGATTCAATGAATGCAGATATTATATGTTATGCAGACGACGTTACAATAATTTGCTGGAATAAGACTATTGAAGGACTAAAAACCGCAAGTGAATACACCTTAAATTATGTGATCCAATGGTGTAATAGAAATAAATTAACGATCAGTACAGAGAAGACTAATATGCTATACCTACATAACAGACAAAAAATACCTATTAAGGTTAATAACAATATAATAATGCCGGTCAAGCAAGTAAAAATTCTGGGAATGAAATTTTCTAATCACAAATGGAAAAACAAAGTTAACTTTACACCGCATGTTAATGATATTCTGTGTAAGGCAGGACGTATGAAAAATTTATTATGTTCACTAAGTGGCAATATGTGGGGTTTAGACACTGAAAAGAGGTTAACTTTATTCAAAACAATCATTAGGCCTGTACTTACATACGGTTCTGAAATTTGGTTCAAATATTTAAACAATCGTTGTAAACAAAAACTGAACTCCATGCAGTACCAGATCATTTTATGGGCAGTTAGAGCATACAAAACCACTTCATCAAACTGTGTGCATAGCTTGGCAAAAATTCCACTCCTAACAGATTATATAGAATCCAGAATAATCAAATTTGATCTAGCTCAAATGTCCATTGAAGATCTAACTACTTACGAACCCCATGCTCCAAGTATAGTCAAATCATTCTTACACGCAAAAATGAATGAAATTTTTGAGAACACTAATGAAATTTTCAGAAGCTTTTTCGTATTAGGAATTCCAAGATTTTTCCGTCCAAATTTTTATAATATCCAATTCATTACAGATCATGGCAATTTTGGGAAATTTTTGGCAACTATCGGCGCCGTGAAGGAACCAGGATGCTTCTGCGGAGGTGAAATTCAAGACGCGAGACATCTACTTCTGGAGTGCCCAATTTTCCGGGATTTTAGGGAAAATAGATTTGGTCGTATTGGACAGCTTGATGAATTTGTAGACAAAAAAGAAAAGTATAAAAATTTTGATCAATTTTGTAAATACATATACAACTTTCTCTTGAATTGGAAAAAAGAGAAGGAATCTTAGAAAAAAAAAAAAAGAACTGCGATGCTTGCTCTGTGTGTTTTGCTTTGTTGTTTGTTTTTCTCTTTGGACAATTTTCTTTAGTTAATTTATGTAAAATAATGAATTGAACAGGATTGTATATAGCCGAATTGCTGTAATGCAGTGAAATGTATTGGCGCAAATATCCCTGAGTTTGGGATATCGCGTTTCATGATGTTAATAAAGTTAATAAAGTTAATATTAAGGCCAAATTTGCGTAAATATATATAAATATAATTAAATAAATTGGTGAATTTTTAAATTGATTATTATAATTAAATAGATAAAAAATAATGAAAATACCCTTGAGAAAAGGCTTTATTGATAAATGAAATACAAAATATGAAATAATAAAATTAGCTGCCCCCATTGAATGATTAGGTATATATGAATAAAAATAAAAGCTATAAGGAACGATTTAGGTATATTGAGTGTAGAAGTAAAATATTCAATGACACATACAAAGAGTATATATATAATTCCCACTGTATGAATAAACTTGTTTTCTTCAGTTTTCCTTGATTATTAGAAGCCAATCACCTTTCTATACTAGTCTCTTTTGAATTAGGTCATGATTTATCGATATAATATGTTAAAATTTTCCTGTTTGAATATATAATGTTATTATCATCATATAACAATAATAGACGCCATTTCGGGCGAATGTGTAAATATTATAGAATATGTTTATTAACCACTGCTATGAATTCTATATATAAAAAAGATGAAAAATAAGTAAATAAATATATATTGAGTGAATACACACATATACTTGTATTTATACTATCCGCAGATGTAGAGTGGTCAGATAGAGTGTGGTGGCAAGACAAGTATTATATGAGTTGGCCATAAATCTCGCAAAAAGAGAAATATGTGGCCACTAAAGCTGGCGTTGATTGGCTGGAGTACCATTAGCAGAGTGTCGTCTGCTAGAATATTCTGTAGCGTGACGAATTCCCATTGGCTCAAGGCCTTATTGTATTTAACGGTAAATCTTCTTTTTCTAAATTATCATCATCATTTTGTTCAAACCTTTTTAAAGTTCAATTAGGCTAAGGGAATATAATTGAATAAATAAATCATTTATATTGAAGAAACTAAAAACATTCGGTTTTTCTATTTATTATTAACAGAATCGAATTAAATAATAAAGCACATAACGCAACTTCAGTCAAATATGAAAAAGAGAGAGAGAACCTAACTTAGGTTCTGATTATAACGTTAAGTACTAATAAGAACAAAAGTTGTGTCGATATAATTATTTTCTTTTCTAATTTGGTGCCCGGGCCGGACACACACCCGCCCTAAAGAGGCTCCACCCGGACAACGACGGCGGGCTCCATTCCCCCTCGTTAGACCTAGAGACTTCCCAATGCACCAAGGAGGTAACATCCACGCACTAGAAGGAGGGCGATGCTCTAGGCATCGCTCAATATAATTATATTTTACTCGAGTTCACATGAAAACATCCGAATAAACAAAAATAATAGAAATGTTTAGCTCGGAAATGGGGGGATTATTGGTAACTAATTATAGGACGTATGAATCAAGGGTTTGTGGATCTTCAGCTGACCATAGAAGTAAGGACATATGATCATGTTATAGAATAATGCCTTGAACTATTTTGTATCGATCGTTCGATTTTCTAAGGGCATTGAGTGTTCTTTTGAAGTTTTGATAGCAAAATGACACGAGTTCTTATAATAAAATAAATGCAAAGTTTACAAAATTCGTACATTTGGAAAAGAAGTGAGAAAACTTAGAAAACACATTCTAAATAGTGTTTTCATATTATTAAATTATATATTATTATTCATTACATTCTATATTATTCCTGTTGAGATAATGATGTTAATCATAAGGAGAGGCCTGAACAGTTTATCAATATCTCTATTATAGCTATATACAGAAACTGCAATAACTTTCACAACACCCAACACACTCCAGACCATATATTCAGTTGCCTAGCTATTTTTGCAGCCCTCTATATGGCAGACATCAATCCAGAAGAGGACATCCATACGGACAAGGCACATTTATTGACCGGTATTGTGATCAGGGTGCAGGGACCGATCTGATCTTCTCCATGGACAAGACACCACCACCATTATAGTTGTATAAACAAGAACTACTGGAATTTTAAGAAATTATTCTATAGAAGGGACAGTGTATTTCAGCATGAAGACATTTTACCGCGACAATATTGATCGATGAAAAGAAAGATCAAAAGCGGAAAAAAATCAGCTTTATTTTTATATAAATATGTGTGTGTGTGATAATATATGTTTTGCAATTGCTGATATAAATAGACGTTCTTCCTTGATTTATAATATTATAAAATGAATGAAGCTTCCAGGGTTAAGTTTCTTGTGTAACCTTTTATTTTCAAGCTTTCGGACTTGTCAGCACCATTTAAATTGTTTTTCAGAATGTAAAAATTGACCTAGACTTAGTAGGAGATGAGGAGATCGTTGGACGTTCAATTCTGAACCAGAAATCTAATAAATATATTTGATACAGGAAAATACTCAAATTTGATACAGAAAAATACCCTAATATGGTTTAGAAATTTAACAGGTTAGCCATATTGATATGATAATCCTGTTGAAAGACTGACAAGTCCGAAATCTTGAAAATAAAAAGTTACACAAGAAACTTACCATTGAAGCTTCTTTATTTCATAAAATTTTACTGATATTGGTGGCCGATTTATGCAAAGCAAGAGCTCCAGCGCATCTGAACTGCGCATCCAGCACGAGCATTCTAGACTCAATATTTGGCGCGGCACGAGCTGATTTTCAGAATTTCCTTTTAAATATTTTAGCAGTACGCCTATTTCTACTGTATCAATGCCTCGCCGAAAGATTCGTGCTCATTACGAACATATGTCAGAGTTTGAAACTGGTCGTGCCATTGGATTGAAAGAGGCTGGTTGGTCTAATCGACTAATCGCGCGACATCTGTGTCGAAGTGATGCGGCTATTAGGCGATGTTGGCAAAGGTGTGTCAAAGGTTTGGTCTGTTGGAAAGTCTCCCCCCAGCTAAGGATCCTTTTGATCTTGTGTCTATAGACACAGTAGGTGGACTAAATTACTATAATTCCACAAAGAAATTCCTTCACATCATCGTAGATCATGCTACTAGATACATTTGGGCTTTCCCCTCAAAAAGTCAAACTACTGACTCATATATAAATTGCCTAAACAAAATTTTTCAAATACAAAAACCCAAACAATTTTTAAGTGACAGGGCACCATCATTTACTTCACCAAGATTTAGAAAATATTTGATTAACAATAACATTAAACAATTATTGACTTCATCATCAAGACCTCAGTGTAATGGGTTAAATGAACGACTTAACCAAACCATAATAACCAGGTTAAGATGTAAATTCAATAACTTGAAAGGAAAATCAATACCATGGACGAAATTGTTAGATTCAGTACTAAATGAATATAATAATACTCCCCATTCCATAACAGGCTATACTCCTACTTACCTTCTGTATGGTAAGCTCCCTTATGATCCCCCCGTAAAAGAATCAGAATTTTACCCCCCTATAGACACTGCCAGAACAAATGCCTATAATAATACATTAAAATTTCATCAGATAAATAAAATTAGATATGATCAACATTATCAACCTTCCACCTTTAAAGTAGGCGATAAAGTTTGGTTACAAACCTTTTACCATCCAGATAACCGAAAATTAATGCCTCCAATGTCTGGGCCATTTACAATCTTAAAACAGATATCCCCAGTCAATTATGAAATTGATAAACCCCAATCTAATTTAGGAAAAACTACCATGGTAATTCATTCATCCAAATTGAGGCCATACTACCCAAAAGAAGGATTTGAGTTAAAACTGACAAAAAGTAAAATACCCACTTTAGAGAAAAAACCAAGCCAACAAGTGGCACCTAAGGTACTGAAAAGTAGAATCCCTCTTCTTACTAAATAATGGTAGGGAAATCTTAATATAAATAAGACAATACCAAAAATAACTACGCCTAAAAATTTAGCCTTGAGAATATAATTTTTGTGCACACATAAGATATAACTTGACACTTTTCTTTTCAATTGGTGTAAATATTTTACATTTTGATTTTATTTGTTGAGAAATTCACTCATATGATTCTATATATTTTCCCTCACAAATTTTATATGGAACATTTCATATTCGAACATTCTTTTTTTTAATGTAAATAATAAAACTTCATGTGTAAATATTTTTCATTATGTGGAAATAACCCATTATTTTATGTTTTTATTCTGATCAAACCAAATAAATGTGAAACAAGATGTTGGATACCACTCGTCATTATGAGAAATAAATTTGTGATTTTCAAAGATATATATTTTTTTGGCATGTGGCAAAATACCTTTTGAATCTTGAGAGCCTGAGAAGGCCTACTCAATTCATGAGGTAAATCCCCTTATGAATTATAGGAAGGAGACACCTATAAATTCAAATAAGATTGGATAGTTTTCAGCTACTGTCAAACAAAGGTACAAATAAGAATATGTAGAATGAATAAAGAGAATCATTGATATAGTTTCAATTGGTATCCTCCATCTTAATTGATAATCTATGTAAATAATAATGATACTTTTTTTTTATTTTGAAAATTACTCCCTAATTTTTATCCTTGGAGGGAAGAAATGACATAATAAAAATCATATTTTTATTATTCATTAATATAATTATAATTTAAATAATCATAGAATTAACACAGAGTTAATTTTTTAAAATCCTTAACAAAAGGAGTACAACGCAATATTGTTTTTTGTTTATACTTAGAATATCATATAGAATTGTATGTATGAAAACTGTTTGTTCTTAAAAATATAATCATTAAAATAAATTCAATTTTGGATATAAAGTTATCATTTCAATTCAATCCACGACTGCATGAATGAATTGGTAACGTACCTAAAATACATCTTTTTTTACGACATATATATATATAAATTCGATACTATAATAGACGCGTATGATTATTTTTGAAATTAAGCAAATTCTACTGCCCTTACTTCAATTGCAGTAAGGACAGTAGAAATTGTTTATTTTTAAAAAGAATCATACGCGTCTATATTAGTATCGAATTTTCATAACAGATGGCGTGCTAATGCATCATAATATATATATATATAATTAAATTCACAAGAGAAATATGCATTATATAGAATTATAAAAGCGAAATTTAATAGGGTCAAAAGTTTTAAAAATTGAAGAAGAATTTTAGAGAAAAGCTATTTCCTTAGGGCATTCCTTATGTCAGAGAATTGACTTTAAATAGGATAAATGATCTTTCACTGGCTTATTTATTATCCGGGAATTCTTAAAGAGGCTTATGATTGGTCAGTGGCCATCTTTCATAACGTCATCCTTGAATTATAAATCAATATGGAGCCTACTGTGTTGGTGACTTTTATTTGAGTTCGATATAGCTTATTTATTGGTATATGCATTTTGTACATAGATTTTACATTAGATTGGTTTACATTAGGTTGTTTGCATTTCACTCATAGATTTTCAGTTTATCTTTCGAAGATATTATTCGAATTTTGAATATACTCAAATTCAATATCATTAGAATGGTATTTTAATGTACTCTATTAATTTTGAAACAATAAAGTAATTTGAAATTTACTTTACCAGGTTTATAAAAATATGTATTGATATAAAAATCCTTCATTTAATATTTAATAAAATTTGATTTGATATAGATTGAAAATTTCTTCAAAGGTTTTCTCAAAATATCACTTAAATCGAATTTAATAAATTTTGCCTATAATTTTGAGAGATTATATTTCACTGATATTTCATAAATAGCATTATTGTTTTACATTAGATTGTTTGAATTTTATTCATAGATTTTAAGTTTATCTATTGAAGATATTATCCGAATTTTGAATATACTCGAATGCAATATAATGTTAATGATATCTAAATGTACTTTATAAATTTTAAAACAATAGTAGCTTGAAAAGTATGGTAGATTAAACTGTCTAAACCGCTGAGAGGGTTCACCACTGATGAGCCAGACCCTCTCATTAATTTTTCCATTGCAGTAAGGGTAGTAGAAAATGTTTAATTAAAAAATAATAATAATCATACGCGCGTCTATAATAGTTGCGAATTTTCATAAAAGATGGCGCGCTAATGCATCATAATATAAAAATCCTTCATTTAATATTTCAATAAAATTTGGCTTGATATAGAATGGAAATAACTTCAAAGGTTTTTCAAAATGGCACTAAAATCAAATTGATATATTTTCCCTATAGTTTTGAGATCTTTTAATTTACTGATATTTAATAACATGCATTCAAATATAATATAAAAATCACTTTTAGGAATATATTTGAAATATATATATATTATACTTTTTAATAATAGTTCAGGCATTTATATTTTATGTTTTTAACTCTATTCAATTTAGCCAATCAAGCAAAATTACCTTCAATTCCATTTCAACCATTTTTAGAATAATGTTTCATAGATTTAATCGTGTTATATTGAAAACAATTTCCACCTAATATTACATCAAACGCTTTTAAAAAATCACGGCGACTAATGAAAGTATATACCATCAATGGGTTGTTACCAGGCTTAATGTTTTTTACTCATTTAATATATCTCAAAATATAATATTAATATCGTATTAAAGTTAATGGAACTGCATTTTTAAATCATTTTAGAATCAAATATATTAAATTGTATTTAATTAATATATATTTATATTAAAAAACGAAATAAAAAAATAAAAGATAAAAAGATCAGGTGTTGAAATCAATATTAAAAATGGCATATCCTGACCAGGAGCACATGTGCTTTACAGAAAGCAGACCGCCATCTGGTGGAACAGAAATCAACTAAACATTGATTTAGCCTGTTCCCTGATATTTGGCCAACCCAATTTCTTGATAAATCAAGAAAAGTCATCAACGAACGCGTTTCGCGCTTTTGGCGCTCGTCAACGTGGATTAGGCTGAATCATTGCGTCCAAAAAAGATTTTTTGATCCCAATGGCTTCCCGAAAACCGAGAAATGGTATATATTTATATATTAAAACTTTTGAATTCCAATTTTAGATTGTTCCTATTTTTTAAAATCCAATAAAATTTTGTATATTTCATAAGGCTATTCAGAATGAAGATATATATATCTTAATTATATTGTAGCGCGTATAAGGCCTGAAAACACCTACAACCTCCGCCAATAGATGGCGTTTTCGCCTGTTTCCGATCTGAAACTGGTGTGGGAATCGCCGACTGCTGTAGTTCTGTTTCCTGGGGCAAATGTTTGTAAATACAGGTTTATATTGGCCTTAGGAGGTAACATAATGTAAATACCTCTTTATGTTATTCTAGTTATATGTAATGTGTAGTAGAAATGACAATAAAGGAAGGAGTGTTGGAGGTCTCGGTGCCGGTTGCTGTTATTACTCTGGCCAGCGCCACAGTCGCTACTCATCTGATAAGTATCTCGTCACCCCACCAGTGGTAAGGCCGAGAGATACTGCCAGAGGAAAGGAGATCTACTTGAGTGGTGGTTCTCGGAGGTCTTTGGGTGGACTGCAGGGTAGAGCTGCAGAGGGGAAGCCCCGGAGCCTGGGTGGGTGAGCCACGGGGGAGGAGGAGGCGGCGTAGTCGCGAAGAACCAGAGGGTCAGCACGCGACAATATATATATGTATATCTTTTATTATTTTATTATAACCCATTTTATTGATAAAATCAAGAAAAGCCAGCCACGAACGCATTTTGTTGGCGCTCGTCAGCGTTGAGCAGGGTGTATCATTACGACCAAAAATATTTTGACCCAGTGGCTTCTTGAGAAACCAAGAAATAAGTATTTTAGGCCAAACTTGCGTAAATACGCTAAACATGTCTAAAAATAATAGGATATGCCGTCTTTGTTTTCAGCAATTTATTCTATTAACTAATATAAACATGTCATATTTTAATATATATATATATATAATGTATTTATTTAACATATATAAAATGTGTATAATTTATATATATTATATGTATAATTCACACATACAGAAATGTATTGTTAGATTTATAATTAACTATACACTAAACTAATTAATTACACTGTTAACAACACGTCACAAACATCTCATTAGTTTAGATTTGATCTTGTTACATTTTGTTTCTGATTTATAATTCAAATTGTACATAGCATCTGACCTAAAATAGTAAATTTAATAACTCCACCTGTTCCCCGCTTTATTTCTATATTTCAAGTATCATTTGAAAAATGAGGAGGGGGAGCAGTAACAAGCTCGCTAAAAAACCTGGGCTCAGCTGGCCCGGCTGATAGTACCCTGCAAGGGCTCCTAATCCAGGGATACAGTATGAGCAGCGTTTGTACTACAAGTTAAGAGCGGCTGCACATGGCATCTGTTCTTCATGTTAGAGGTGGCCATTTATTTTGGAGCTAAGTCGGCCTGCCACTGAGTAGTGCTCCCAGTCTTAATGCAAAGATAGACGCATTCTACTTCACCCAATCATGATGGTTGTCAAATCTCAAGCTTTTCAAGCTTTATACCCTAATATGATTGAGTGTAGATATGAAAGATGAATAAATATCATTTAACACATTTATTTGATCTTGTATTTAAATAAAAGTGTAACACATCGGGAAAAATACTTGTATGTACATCTACAAAAAGTCAGATAGATTGTAAATTCCCTTAGAGAAATAATCTTGAGTGTTGGGTAAGTCATTCATGCATCAGTTTTTAAAGCCCTGCCATTTAAAAACGTTTTAAATATCCAGATGAATAATAATCCCATTCAGGGATCTATCAAGGGAATAAGTGAGTGGATTACAACTTCAAACTTTAATTTATCGTTGGTCCCAATGGTGAAATTTGCCACGTGGGCCCGACATTATTATACTTTCTGCAAAACATGGTTTTTATAAAGAGCTATTTAATTCTTTCCTAAAAACTTGAGATTAAGCTATGAAATTAATTATTCTACCTTTATATAGGAATATAATCCTATAAGATACATCAATTTGTGTTAAAAATGTGAGAGGGATCACCTCTGATAGGCCAAACCCTCTCACTCAATAACATTTATTATTGAATTAAGATCTGTTGAGATAATATGTGTTAATAAATATATTTAAGGAAACACATTGCCAAAATATGTATTACAAATATTTTCGATATATGTCAATTTATTTATAAAATATAATTTTTCCAGAAGGAGCTTATATCCTTAGTTTCTTGGGTGTTAGCAACACATGATGCTATCCTACAATTTATCTTGATCGATTAGTTATTCCGAAATGTTATGAGATATTCAGTAATTAAATCCAATCACTATTTTCTCAAGAAAATCTTCAATTTAAAACGTTCCTAAAGATATCTTTACAATCTTTCTTTATGAGGGTTCCCCTATGTTTCCCTTGTGAATAGATGAAGCAATATTGGGGATTTTCAAATTTTTGTAATGATATTTGGTGACACACTATCGTAACTAAGTTCATCAGCAATA
The DNA here is from genome assembly GCA_030710605.1 of Cordylochernes scorpioides. Taxonomy (NCBI): domain Eukaryota; kingdom Metazoa; phylum Arthropoda; class Arachnida; order Pseudoscorpiones; family Chernetidae; genus Cordylochernes; species Cordylochernes scorpioides. Next base: position 43,728,885 of record CP092873.1, on the reverse strand, counting down.
ACTCAAATGTGACAATCGTTCTGTATCGTCTCATCAGCTTCAGGAATGATTGAATCATCACTGACCTTGATCGGGGCGCCATGGAGCAGTGCTTCACCTGAACCTTTTACGCCTCTTTTGGGCACTAAACCCATTTGAATATTCTATTTTTCATTATAATTATCTTGAAATTATATATAAAAATACTTCGACAAGTAAATATTTTCATTATCTCGAGATTTCGACAAAATATCAATTTTAAAAACTAGAATGCCGGCAAGACAGCCTCTATCTTTACGGTATATAATTTTCTTCGTGGAGTATATTAAAAGTGGTTCAAATCCTTTTGGGAAAATAAAACACATTTCTTTTCCTTTCATACTTGGTGAAACTCTTTCTATTACCCCTTATTATTATCGAATAAGGGTAAAGCCATCCACGAACGCGTTTCGCGCTTTTGGCGCTCGTCAACGTGGAGTAGGCTGAACAACTGCAACCAAAAAAAAGTTTTTGGTCCCAGTAGCTTCTTGAAAACCCAAGAAATATATATATATGTCGTGATCGAATGAAAGGGTGCAACCGTTATGCATGCAATCCCAATAATTGGTTCCAGTCAAATGAGCAGCGCATCCGCGACGTGCCGTAGCATTCGCCCGCGATGTCTGCCACGTTTAATTTTGTATAGGTTTTATAGATGGATGTATTTACATATTTACATTTTAACACAAGTTAACATATTTATAGTTTAACATACTTATTCTGGCGAAATGAAATTATACCTCTTGGGTATTATACAATTTATGACATAATTGTTCTTCATTTCCATATAAACTTTGTCGTATTTTATTGATCCACCCTTGTATTCTATTGACTCGAAAATATAATGACCTTATGGAGTGTTTAATATGAAGAAACCAAATCTAAGGTACGTTTATATGTATTATTAATAAAATATACTTTACACACTTGTATTTAGCTGCAACAAAATACTTTCTCACAATGTAACCAAATAAAGGCCGAATAGCGAATTTTCCTTTATCAAAATGTATATATCCAAGCCTGTGTGGTGTAGAAATGAAGAAAAGAAGACTGCGGGATCCTGTCCCGCCCTTAGCTAGGGTTTATTCCTACAACACTGGGAACTTCTTTATACTTCTAGACAGACTTAATATTTTCAACATCAGAATCCTGTTTCAATTGGATATCAATGATATATTGTATCATTGAGCTTTCGATATTCGAAATATAGTTCAATTAAAACCTATATCTTGACTGATGTAGTTTAAAATTTGGAAAAAAATCAAAACATCCCAATTAAGCGGTGAATGCTTTATCGGAAGAATGCTTTGAATGATGAAAGTATTCCTGTACATTATAAGGAACCAAGTATTTTGATATTACATATTAGTCACAATTTCAAAGATTAAAGAAAGTGGTTCTTGGCGTGAATTTACATCGTTTTCAGATCGTCCTTAACAATTCTATCTTCATTTAATTTAATAATTATATTATCTTTTATTTTCTCACAATTTCGCAGAAGGATCAAAGGTATTTCTTGGCGCGAATTTACATAATACTCAGATTGTTTTCAACAGATATCTCCATTATCATTTGAAATATAAATATTTTAAAAATAATTTTGTAGACAGATGGAAGATATTCTTGCATGGTGTCAATTTCCGATATATTCAGATCAAGTCTTCAACAAACATATTCATACTCAAAGATTTGATCAACAATAGTTAACAAGAGATAAAGACCCATCTAAAATATTTTAGAAAACTCCAATTTATATTTTGAAAATTATAGATTCATCTTCTTAATTGAATATTTATGTAGGGTAGGTTTCTCTCCTTGAATTTGATATTTTAATTGAATCCGGAATAGGTTTTGAACATGCTTATTTATAAAGGTTTTTTAATTTACAAAAATCACCATTACTTATGTAGTATATTACTTATATAATTAGTTATGTATTTAATAATATATCGTGTAAGTGGGGCCTCCAAGCCTTTGATGACGTCCGTCTATTATTTTGTGGAAAACGTCTATGACCATTTTGCTTAAATGTGGATTTTTTTGTAACAGCGCTCAATTTACTCCGTTCAGGGCATAGATAATGGTTGTTGGCATAAATCCTATACTTTAGAAATATTCTATGAGTTATATTTTCTGATCTGGAGGTCTAATTCTGATACCGTTCTAATAAACGGCAGGTTATACGACCAAGAACTGAATCATGTAGTAATTTAATTGTTTCTTTGACTGTATAGAGGTCATTTACCCGATTTGCTAATTTATATATATACTATACTGTATATATAAATATCTTAATCAATTAAATATAAATAATTTTAAATTATGAATTATAGTTTTTTTTTCAAAATAGAGTTCTTGCGTGAATTTTAGGACAACTTGTATTTGAGTATATTCAAAGAACAAGAGTTTTCTATTTATATTTTATAATTTAATAACTACAGTGAAGCTTCGAATAATACATAATTTGAATAAAAAACACACATTGAATTAGTTCTATTTTGATTTGCTATTAACAGTTTAATTATATGAAAAATTAGTACACACAAATGTAATATTGTACTGGGATAAGGTGCATAAATTAAGAAAAAGGCATCTCCTTATAGTGCAACTGAAAGTTGCTAATGGCTTGCGCCATCTATCGGAATAAATATCAACTATTCCCGTTGATGTTTAATTATTCCAGCTTTTCTTGATTAATCAAGAATGGGTATTTGGCCAATTCTGGAATAATTAAAAATCAACGAGAATAGTTGATATTTATTCCGATAGATGGCCCAAGCCATAAGCAACTTTCAGTTGCACGATAAGAAGATGCCATTTTCTTAGTTTAATAAAAATTTATAAAGATATATCTCTTCTCTCTGATGGTTGTAAAAACATGCGCTGATGGATGGAGTGCGGACAGCTTTACATGGAGGTGGTACGCCTGTAGTCCTACCTTCACCCTGAAACAACATGATGATATTCAGGTCAGCGGGAACGGATGCCCCGAGCTATCTTTGCTAGGTCCTAGGCGCTCGTTCAAGTTTACGATAGGTTGACTAGATATTCCATAAGCGTCCACTATCTATTCCATTGCCCATTCCTACATGAAAAGAGACTGGAAATTCGCGAAATTTCGGGGCAAACCCACTACAATGTCCAACGTGTATATAAAATCTTCACTACTCTCCTGCTGGATAAAACATTTGTTTATAAATATTTTAAATATATCAAGGCGATTGATAAAATGAGAGAAGAAGTGCTCAACTCCACAGACAACGGCTGATTGCTCCCCCTCCCCTCTAAATTGCTTTTCCTCCTCACTCATGTACATATATAACCGTTATGGGGAATCCCCTTGTAAGACAATAGTGTCTTAATAAAGGTTTTTTGTTGTTGTTATTGATATTCCATAAGCGTGGACGAGTCCAGTGGCGCATACACTGAGCGGAGAGTTTCAGAGTCCGTACAGGCTCTCCATTATTGGTCCCCACCGACGCGGAGATTCTCACAGAGAGACAGACTTTCTGATCCCCATCTTCATTGGTGTAAAATCTTTTTTGTTTTCTCTCATTTAACTGAAAAAAAATCCACAAAAATGTTTATCTCGCATCCGATGGTGCGAACCAAGGGGGATATAGACTGCCAAGTCCTTGCATCCAAGACTCTAGATTATGAACCACGAGAACGAACCTGTATCATATATACTGCTCATAAATAACATATGATGGTTTGAGAATATTTACACTGATACTATATTTTCACATTATTCCCTAAAGTCAAGAAGTTTCAACCCATTCTACTCCTCAAGAATTTAACAGTGTCCAAGCACAGACCGCTCGTCGAGAGGCGAGATATACATGAACTCGGTCTATATATATCCAGGCGAATTAGTATTATGAAACCCTCAATCATGTAGGAGAGAGACAGTTTTTATAGGTTCGGGAGTTTAAGATAGTGTCCTACACCCGTGTTTCCTCACTCCGTTGTCAGCTTTGACACCTTTTTTTCTATAAACCTAGGAGTGTCCTCTTCTTTGTACCGTGAGCATTTACTCTCCTGTCACTATGACCCTGCCCTAATATTCCGTTTATTGAAACGGTGCTTGAAATATAACATTTCAATGTTTATAGGGTCAAAAAAGGTAGATAATTTGTTCGCGAACAGTACCGATTGGAAACACACAGTATTTTTCAGCTCTATTTTGATAATATTGAGGTGGTCAATCTGATATAAATTTAACCTCCTCAAACGATTTAATCAATTTATTCTCCAAACAAAAGTGAATACACAAAGGGAAGAGGCGCTAATAGCTAATTTTAAAATAATGTCTGAAATGCCCTTGTGATTTATTTGCGGAAGTGTATTTCTCGCTATGTAAGTATGTATGTACTACTTCCAAACCTTGTCCACAGTTTCCTTCAAAATATCAAATAATTATCAGATTATAGTGGAGTATATATGGCGATTAATGGATAGAATGGGAGATTAAATTGACAAAGCCACTGGGAGGACTCACAACTGATGTATCAGCCCTTCTCAATATTCCTTCATCGTTATATAAGGACTATAGGAAGTTTTTCCAATGAAAAGAATCGCATTAAATCGTAGAATTTCTTATATAATGAGACGTTCTTTCACAAGAATTTCTTTCAAAGGTAATCACAAATATATTTGAGATAATTCAATGAAACCTTTTACTCAATCTCCCTCTAAAACTCGATTCTTCAAATTTAAAATGATATATAGGTATAGATAGAGTAAGGATGAAGATGTATGGAAAGAGAGTGAATAAGGAATATGAATCAAGTGACGTTAAAAATTAAATGGATTGAAATCCTAGATCATTCACACCACACTCGCCTGAAGTTGGAATTCCAAATGTTTTAATTAAAATCTTACGGATAATAAACGGCACCATTTTGTTTTTATTTTGGGAACTGCCGTCACAAATGGCGGATTCAGTTAATTCAAACTTTGTCTTTTTAAACTTTTAGTGAATTTATTTCTTTTTACAATCCGGGTGTTGTGTCATTTCAATTAACTATTTGAAATATATTTCGAGTTCTTTATTGTTTAGCTCTTTTATCCTGACACCATTGGTCTAAATAGAATATTAAGTGATCAACGTAATGTTTTGTTCTTCCGTGAGAGAAATTTCCATAGAAGTGTAAAACTTCAAAGTATTCAAACTATAATTCTATTTATAATATCACTGTTGACATTTATATTTCAAATTGAAAGGTGAAATATGTGAAGTAGTAATTGATTTGGCATTGCATTATATATTATCTTAATCTATAAATATTCTATAATTGTAAGAAAAATAAGCATAAAATATTCTTTAGTTTTCGCCTTTATTCATTAGGAAAAACATTAAAGATACACACGACGCATTCAACTAATTCAACTATTTTATCACAAATATTATTTATTTCTCTAAATCATCACCGGCCATTTTTTCTAACACATCTGAATCTGTTTATAAAAAATGAGCATACATGAATATGTAAATTAAAAAAAAAAATCTCAAAATATTTCGAGAGGTTGGTCCTTCTGAAAACAGACCCAAATTAGAGAAAAAATGATCTAAAAATATTCATTGCTCAATGATTTTATATCTAAAATATCATATAATGGGTATATTAATAAAACCATTTTATTAAATGATTTATATTATTATCCGCTATAAAAGTGAACATATCTATATAAATAAAGAAGAAATAATTGTATATGCAATGTGGTTGTGTTCTTGTTATGGATGCCTTTCTTAACATTAACGTATCCAATAAATGGAAGCATTAAAGCATGAAATTTATCTTTTAAACATAAAACAAACTTCTACTGTCCTTACTGTGATGTTATTACTGCGATGGAATATACATCGCAGTAATAACATCACAGTAAGGACAGTAGAAGTTTGTTTCATGTTTAAAAGAAAATTCCGTGCCTCAATAAATCCATTTCTCATATATAGACCGCACGTTGTCGCCTTATAATTGACATATCTATTTAATCTATGAAGCTATATAGGACTAAATGACCAAGGAATCGATGCCATTGCTGTAATCCCTGAATATGCTGGTTAGTTGGTTTGTTTACTAATTTGCATCATCCGTTTGTTTACATACGTTTCAATAATATATGAAATATCATAAAGTTACCTTGTTACAGAAGTCAAAATAAATCCTTCGAATAACGAACTTTTCTAAGTGATTCGTTAACCGACTAATTTACATATTCATTTTTAGTTGCATACATTTCAACATTATTTACCTTATATGAATGAATCTTTAATACGGAGTGGAGTTAGATCACACAAAAAACATAGTAGCCATGGATTCAACTCCGGACTATGCCGATTATTCGACAATGAGCTACTTTGCATATTGAATTCAGATTCCAGGTTAATTGCCAAACACATGCAACACTGTTGGAGATGACCATTGTTGACTCATACTCTTTAATTACTTTATAAAAATATTGGAAAGAGAGACATATTGATATATTTGAAAAAAAATCAAAATATCTTAATATTCTTATAATTAGTCTTGCCATTTAAAAAAAAATAAGGAGAATTGTAAAGATAGAGGCTGCCCCCTGGTCGGCATTCATAGTTCTTCAAATTAAAGATAGTTCGGCCAGTAAATATTTTTATTATTACAACGATTCGACGGAATTCCTTTGTCCTCGTAATTGCACAATGTTTTAATTTTAATTTTTTCCTAACGAGGACAATAATTTTGTCGAAACGTCGAGATATTAAAAATATTTATACTGGCCAAAGTATCTTCAATTTTAAGAACTTTATAATGAGAAGTTTTTTTTTTTAATTGAATGGCGTACATGTTACATTTCCATTGCTATTATATATTTATGAGAATTTATTTAACTAGGTTATAAAAACAGAAAAAAAAAGCTATATAAATATATCGCACTTACTATAAATTAAACACTACAGAAGACTTGGCTGAGAATGTTATCAGAAGATTGTCTAGTTTACCTTACAGAATATTCGGCGGCCGTCACGGAGACCAAATTCAGGATATAGGGTTAGCCCACTTCCGGCTTGTATCGACTTCCTTTTAAGGAAATTCTTTTTTTTTAAATTGATTCCCCCGATTTGTCGCTTGGCAATATTCCCTCAGCAGCTTGTTTACCGAAAACCGTTGTTTGCTCCTAGCTGATTGGTCAATTTGGATTCTTAGTTGAGCAGAAGATACTGATCGATGAACTTTGATTTGTTTTCCTAAAAGGCTTTAAAATAATTAGCATTTAAATATCTACTATTTATTTTAAATATGTATAAGAATAAATGTTTATAAAATAATTATTACATAAATAAATTTAAATGTTAATAGCGTTTTTTAAAAATATTTAAAACTAATTAATAACATTATTTTGAATAATAATTGCTATTCTATATCACTGTTAAATGAAACCTTATATTTTTATTAAAATCATTCTTTTTTGAAACTTTAAAATTATTCAACTTAACATATATTTTAACCTAAAATGCGGATTCGTTATTCATAATATTATATGAAGATACGGTGAATTTTATTAGAGAATTTACATCAATATCATATGATATTGGATCAATATTTTTATTATGTTAAACCAAGTTAAATATGAGCTGTTTCTACCTTCAATATTGTACACAGAGCATAACTAGATTATTTATTACCTTTAAATATTTCAAATGGGTACCTTGGTTATAAATTAATACATCTTTCTACCCACCCATTTCACATCAAAATTCGGAAACAAATTGCAAATTATTTTAAATCATTTTAGCCGGTGAGGAATCGATTAATAAAATTATCAGAAAAATTATAGCATAAAATTCACTCAAAAAGAAAACTTAAGGAAGTTGTACCTTTTAGCATGTTTGATGGGAGTCGGACAATAACTCTGAAAAATCTTAGTGACCTTTTTCGAAGACGCTCGAAATATTTAAGTGTATACAAAATTTACTCTGTCTCCTTTAAAAAAAAGGAAAAAATAAAGAGTACCGGTGATTATCATAGAATTTCCACTTCCTCAGGTTTTGTCAGTATGGGTAAAAAGAAAGGTCGTCTCTACCATCTCAATAGATGATAAACTAAATACAATCTACAGTTCAACTTATTCAATCCAACCACCGCAAGGGATCATAATTTTAGGTTGTACTAGAGTTGTTTATATTAAAATAAAAAAAAATATTCTAAATAAAATTGTCTCCTATTAAAAAAATTATCGACGATCAGTCATATACTTTACACTACGTTTTGTCTATATGAGTATATACTATTGTGTATATATTTGTGTATATTATTATTCTACGTTATTGATTTTCCTTAAACAAAAGGACTTTAATTTCTACAAATACTAGAGGGATTATACCAATCATAGCCTTAAATGGTTCCATCCTTTCTCTACATACAGATCCGCCGTCCTAGGTTGTCCCATACATGCTCAATGGGAATTAGGTCTGGGGATCGAGCTGGCCAATTCATCCGAGCAATTGCATTGTTTTGGAGAAAAGAGTCGACCACACCAGCCCTATGTGGACTGCAAGAGGATCATTGTTTGACCGGCTAATTTGCATAAAATACGTGTTAGAATTCTTTGATTTCGGGTATTCTAATCAATATTTAAATAATATATTTGTGTATAAAATTTCATTGATAAATGTTCAATATAACTTGAGATAAATGAAAAAAATATGTTGTTCCTTTTATTTTGCGGACCAGTGTATTATTAAGAATATACTTCAGGATCTTTAATATAAAAAACATAATTTTTAATGTGTGAATCTATATATTATGTAACATAAATATATATTTTAAAAATAGTAAAAATGTGAAATTGTACTGAGATAAGGTGGATGAATTTTAAAATATATCTCCTTATCTTGCGACATCTATCGTAGCAAATATCAACTATTCGTTGATTCTTAATTATTCCAGAATTATTCCGATAGATGGCGCCAGTTATCAGCAACTTTCAGTTTCACGATATGTAGATGCCTTTTTCTTTTTCATAATTCATGCACCTTACCCCAGTACAATATCACATTTGTGCTTTTTTTCCACATACTATTATATTAAATAATATTAAGATGTGATGAGGTATCCAGTCGACTTAAACTATGGTGTGAGATCCTGTCGACTCTCGCTATACTGTGTTGACCGAGAGGAACAGTCAGGATGGGGAGTTTTCCAGTACCTCTCGGCACCCTGAAAGACCTTTAACAGTTTTCACAGAGTACAGTGGTCGAAGCAGAGTGGAAAGCTTGGGAATGTCCATACACAAAAAACGAAGACACAGTTGCACTAGGAAAGTTCCGTGAACAGATAGGAGTCGAGCTAAGCAGCGAAAGATGGAGATAGAAGAGTTCTTACTGTTCTACATGGTCGATGAGGTGGACCTTGGACACAACTTAGGAGGGTTCCCGCTGATTGTGAAGTGACTATCAAGTGACTATATTTTCGTCAAGGGCGGAGGTCTTATATATCTTTGCCGAGAGAGGAAGTACTGAATTTCAACGGATGCAACAAGAGCGTGGATAGGAAGCGAAATTGTACACTGGTGCCGCCCTGTGATCCTGCTATCTTTAGACATTGTTGTAGGACTTCTACATCTCGATTTTAGACGTTTTTGGACTTTATCTCAATCTCTTGCTTTAGCTCAACTCTTAATCTATTACATAGTTTTATTTATTTATCCTCAGTTTGTACAAAGTACATTACATATGATGATGTAAAGACACATGTCAATAATACCTATAATCATTTACAGATGTGTTTCTATTATACAACGTACACATCTTGTTATAAGTATTATACAATATGGGGTTTTGTTGGTTTAAATTACCATATAGATAAACACATTCAAAATTATGATTTTTTTGTATTTTTGAAATCCTAAAGATAAAGGGAGCTATGCTATGTTAAACCTTTTATATAAAGATTAATATTATATATATATATATTATATTATATATTTATATTATATGTTTTGAAAAAGAGCAATCCTTATATAAATATTCTATTCAATCCAATATATTACAAATGAAAACACCAAAAGGCGAATGTTTATTTTCACAAATAAATCAAACTTCTACTGCCCTTACTGCGATAATATATATATATAGAGAGGGCTTGGCTCATCAGTGATGAACCCTCTCAGCGGTTTCGCCAGTTCATTCTACCAGACCGGTTCTTTAGAGCTCTAATACTGTATTGATAATATAATAAATAGATTTGTGTTGTTGTTAACACATATATATTTTGTTATATATTTTAAAAGGGTTAGCGTTAAGCCAACAGAAATATTGATAAATTATATTTTAATCCGAATATATACATTTTTTATTATGAAGCACTAGCGCGCCATCTGTTATGAAAATTCGAAACTATTTTAGACTCGTAAGATTATTTTTGAAATTAAACAATTTCTACTGCCCTTACTGAAATATGGAAAAATTAATGGGGGGCCTGGCTCATCAGTGGTGAACTTTCCCAGCGGTTTCGCCAGTTTAATCTACCACACTGGGAGGGTTCACCACTGATGAGCCAGGCCCTCCCATTAATTTTTCCATTGCAGTAAGGGCAGTAGAAATTGTTTAATTTAAAAATAATCTTACGCGTCTAAAATAGTTTCGAATTTTCATATACCTTTTTATTTAAGAAGATAAAATACAACGGCGGACATATTTTTCTCCACGACCACGATAAACAAAATTTGTGAGGCTCCGCAAAGAACTGATTATTTCACGGTTTAGTATTTTTTATATCCTACATGGTAAAATATATTCACATTTAATTATTTAAACATCTATGTAAATTTGAAAATTTAAACGAAATTTCTTTCTTGAAAAAAGTATATCAAAATAAATTTAGAATAAAATATGTGAAAGAAAATATATACGCGTATAATACAAGTATAAATAATTTATACAAATACTTTTATATAGTTTATATATTCATTTATTATATATATTTAGGTCACTATATAAATGATTATATTTTTTGTTTTGTAAATATTCGATAATATTATATATTTTTTAAAGTTTATATAAGTTATTTTTATATAGAGGTTACTATAAGTTTTTTGTTAGATTCTATTTATCAAATAATTCGAAAACAAATCTCTTATACTTTAATTTGAAAATTTGAAACTATTATAGACATGTATGATTCTTTTTAAAAATAAAACAATTTCTACTGCCCTTACTGCAATGGAAAATTCAATGGGTCTGTAGGATGGCTTGTTGCGTGATGTGTTGGTGTGGCTTGTGGAAAGGCTGCTGATAAAACTATAATTAAAATTAATTTATTTAAGGAAAGAGAAATTATAAAGATAAAAGGAGCAACGGTTGAAGTAACGGCCGTCGGCTCTAGCCTTGTTGTTTACCGCGTGAGTGCCAGATCTAGTGTCGGAAGACGCCAGTCGCTAGAAAGTTCCGGATGACGCCCGCGCATGCGTAGTGACGTGTTCTCCCAACACATGCTTGCCGAGGCATAGTGGGGCCGCCAATTTTCCGCCCGTATGTGTTTTGAAGCTTTGTCCCAGTTCGCTGAAGCAAAGTGCGGTCGCCACAGGTCTATAATAGTTTCGAATTTTCACAACAGATGGTGTGCTAATGCATCATAATACTTTTAATTTAATATACCTTACCCTAATAATGAATAAATATATTTTCCTTTTGTAAAAAAATGATGCGGAATTCATGATGCTTCTCTCTGAATTGATTTATCATTATATAAAATCTCTCGTTAATGTTTTGGAAGGCATATCTTTGAAATGAGCTATCTAACTTTATTAATTTGTTAAGGACGCATACACAAACGCGCAAAACAAAGCACACCAATAGCATCACACGCGAAAGGACATTTTAATATTATGAAAAATGTAAAGTTACGCATGTTTGAAGCCATATTTTGATGTATGATAACACAATAAATATTAGAGCTTATTAAAACATCAAGTTATAAAATTTGAAACTTTTATAAACGTCGTAAAGATAAAGGCTGCCTGACCGGCATTCATATTTTAATTTAAAAAATAGACACTTCGGCCAGTTGGAGTTTTTTATTTTCTCAACGTTTCGACAAAAATCTTTTGTGTTCGTCAGGAGAAATAAATAAAAATAAAGCATTTGGCAAGGCGTTGAAAATTCTTCTCCTGACGAAGACAAAAGATTTTTGTCGAAACGTTGAGAAATTAAAAAATCCAACTGGCCGAAGTGTATATTTTTTTTATAGACGCGTATGATTCTTTTTTTTTTTAATTAAACAATTTTTACTGCCCTTACTGCAATAAAATTAATGGGAGGGCCAGGCTAATCAGTGGTGAACCCTCCCAGCTTGAAAGATTAAACTGGCGAAACCGCTGGGAGGGTTCACCACTGATGAGCCAGGCCTTCCCATTCATTTTCCATTGCAGTAAGGGCAGTAGACATTGTTTAATTTAAAAAAAAAAAAGAAACAAACGCGTCTATAATAGTTTCGAATTTTCAAAACATCAAGTGTAATTACTAAATTTGAAGTTTACTAACAAAAATAAATTCCAATTCTTGTAGATTTTCTCTCCTACATACAATTATTTCTTATATTGCAATTTTTATAATCATTTTCAAACCATAAACTCTTCTAAATTAAACAAAAACGATACTAGATTATCCTAAAATTAAAGAACCTCGAATTGCAGATATTTATAAATGAAAAAATCGATTTCTCATATATTATTGCTTCAGAAATATTATATAATGAAGTGTTCATCTTAGTTGAATCAAAATTAAAATATCATTCTATATTAAAAATATAGACGCAATTGTGTGTTCCAAATATGCGCGAACTCTTTATGAATTAAAATATATGTACTTGTGAGAGCAGGCAAGTTAGAAGCTTTCAATATGGTTTAAAAAAAAATAGCTTTCATCATACCTAAATTTTTCTAAAGAATATTTACAATATAGAGCTTAGAAAAACATATTATTAATATTATGAATTGAGTATAATTAATCACGCCTCCAGGGAAAAGCCTTTTTAAAACATTTTTTTTCTCTAGCTTTCGGACACGGACGCCCTTCTACAGGAGAAAACGGGAGAAAGTTTTCTTCTTCAAAAGAATTTTACTCTGTATTAATACAAGGAATTATTACATTGAATATTAAGAATGTTCTTCAAATTAAAGTTACTTCGGCCAGTAAATCTTGTTTATTATCTCTGACTGGCCGAAGTATCTTTAATTTGAAGAACTATGGATTCCGGCCAGGCAGCCTCTATCTTTACGATAATTAAGACCAAATTTGGTCCTGAGGTAGACATAATAAAAAGATTTACTGGCCGAAGTATCTTTAATTTGAAGAACTATGGATTCCGGCCAGGCAGCCTCTATCTTTACGATAATTAAGACCAAATTTAGTCCTGAGATAGAGATAATAAAAAGATTTACTGGCCGAAGTATCTTTAATTTGAAGAACTATGGATTCCGGCCAGGCAGCCTCATCTTTACGATAATTAAGACCAAATTTGGTCCTGAGATAGAGGTAATAAAAAGATTTACTGGTCGAAGCATCTTTAATTTGAAGAACAATGAATTACGGCCAGGCAGCCTCTATCTTTACGATAATTAAGACCAAATTTGGCCCTGAGATAGAGATAATAAAAATATTTACTGGCCGAAGTATCTTTAATTTGAAGAACTATGGATTCCGGCCAGGCAGCCTTATCTTTACGATAATTAAGACCAAATTTGGTCCTGAGATAGAGATAATAAAAATATTTACTGGCCGAAGTATCTTTAATTTGAAGAACTATGGATTCCGGCCAGGCAGCCTTATCTTTACGATAATTAAGACCAAATTTGGTCCTGAGATAGAGATAATAAAAATATTTACTGGCCGAAGTATCTTTAATTTGAAGAACTATGGAGTCCGGCCAGGCAGGATCTTTACGATAAATAAGAATGTTGTTTTAACAATGGGAAACATGGTATATATAAAATAAATTTGTGGAAAGTTATTCATGTGCCTAAAGAGACACTTCCTTCTTTAATTATTCATCATTACGATGTATTATGTTTAATACTCTGGTATGAAACATCCCTAGTGATGATTAAAGAATAAGCTAAAACACCAGTTTTGACAAATTCAGACAAAATATTCTGACCTGTATACCATAGTTTTAGATTATGGTTCTTATGGGACGGCTTAATGCGAGGAAAAAATATTGGGAGGACTTGGCTCATCAGTGGTGATCCCTCCCAAATTAAAACATTTGGCAAAGCGTTAAAAATTATTTTGTTTGCTTCTGAGGAGTACAAAATATTTTTTTCGAAATGTCGAGATAATAAAAATATTTACTGGCCTAAGTATCTTTAATTTTAAGATTATTTGTTAATATATGTTTTCTATATATAGAATAAGTATAGGTTTTCATTTATACTTTAAACCCTTAAAAATCTTTATTTTACAGAAACACCGAATAAAATAATAGGCTAGCACTACTTAGCATAAATCTAAAAGAGTTTTTGTTTCTTCTCTAGCACCAAAGTTGTATCAGTAATCAGAGAAGACATGGGACCTGAAATATACGCTGTCTTTGTTCCATTTGCGGGGAAATTTGCGAGTCTGGACTTCTCCAATCTAAAGGTTGGTCCTCTGAAAGCCATTTGACAAGAATAGTTTTCTCTGTGATTGATTTCAAAACTTTCTTGGACTTTTGTCTTTTTTTCTTACTAACTTCATCGTTTTCCACCTACTGTTCAATTTTTTGAAAATATATCTCTTACAATATTAGTATTCGTTCAATTACACACAGACAAATACAGCCTCAATTATTATTCATGGATATCTTAATATTTTGGCGAAGAAATATTTTATCATTTAATTTAATTTAATATTATTCAATGAAAATATTCAACAAATTATAAGAATAAATATTACTCTGTATTTGTAAAGAAATTTTTGAAATATTTCTTTGCTTGTTTGTTCAAGATCCCCTAGTTGTAGAAAGTTTTGTTGAGTTGTTGATAATTGTCGATTGGTCATACTGACGTCATCAATAAATACGCTTACATCTTAAGATGTACAGACCTGATTTCTACGCTACAATATAATGCATCTAGTCAGTAATCACATTGAGAGAAAAAAAATTGAATAAACATATATATAAATAGTATATGATGCACTAGCGCGCCATCTGTTATCAATTTTATTAATAGGCTAGCACTACTTAGCATAAATCTAAAAGAGTTTTTGTTTCTCTCGAGCACCAAAGTTGCATCAGTAACCAGAGAAGACATGGGACCTGATATATCCGCTTTGTTCCATTTGCGGGGAAATTTGCGAGTCTGGACTTCCCCAATCTAAAGGTTGGTCCTCTGAAAGCCATTTGACAAGAATCTAATTAATTTTTCCATTGCTGTAAGGGCAGTAGAAATTGTTTAATTTCAAAAAGAATCTTACGCCTTTAAAATAGTTTCGAATTTTGATAAATAGTATATGTTCAATTATAGTAATACAGTAATTAATATATACAGTTATTAGCGTCATAATCAAGCAACAATTCTTAATCAATTCTTTCACCGTTTGCTTTTGTGAATGGAATAAATACCCAAATATGGACATTTCTCATAACCATCGGTGGTTCAGTGGTAGAATGCTCGCCTGCAACGCGGGCGGCCCGGGTTCGATTCCCGGCCGATGCATTTTTTTTTTTTTTTTACAATTTTTAAAACTCATTTATATATTATACAAGAATGACATCCACGGCGCCAATTTATAATTGTAACGAATAGTATTTGAATGAAAGCATTTAATCGGGTAAATCCCGGGCGTTGCCCGGGTCATTCGGCTAGTGAAAACACATATATGACTGTAATTTTAAATATATCTATATATATAAAAATGAATGTTTGTATGTTTGTCTGTTGGTTGGTTGGTTGGCTTGTATGTCCGGTATACAAATTCGCAGTAGTTCACTAATTCAAACCAAAATTTCAATACATAGGTAAAAAATAACGAGGATGACGATAGGCTATTTAAAAAATATATATAAATCAATTATTAAAACTATATATTCAAATTATTCTAAATAGCTCATCTTGAACGCGGTGGAATCTGATGGCGGGGCGCGCCCATTGGACGCCTGCGACACGTGGCTTCCCTGTGCGCGCGCATGCGCCGGGAGGCACTCGCACGCCGGCAGCCGACGGGAGCAGTCGCTTGCTCGCCGGGAGTCAACGGGCGCGCGCATGCGCCGGGAAGCCCCTCGCCCGCCGGCAGCCGACGGGAGCGGTCGCTTGCTCGCCGGGAGTCAACGGGCGCCGACATTTACTCGCTGGCAGCCAACGGGCACATGTTTAATGTGTTTGAATAATACATTTAATCATGTAAACCCAACCCGGGCGTTGCCGGGCAACCCTAGGAAGCAAGATGTATACAAGGTGTAGACAAGATGAAGACAAGATTAAAACGTTTTTAAAATATATTCGCACTCGGGTAAAACCCGGGCGTTGCCCGGGCCATTCGTCTAGTAATCTATATATAAAATATAATACTCTTAGCATAAATCTTTATATGCAAATAATAGAAATTTACATTTCACCATTTCTAATTATTGTAATTTCAAATATAGACACCCACATCAAGAAACATTCACACTATTATTGAAAGCAATTTTTAAATATTCGTAAATATCATTGGTAAAATTTCTTACTGATTTAAACTTGTTGTGTATCTAGGTTGATTAAAAAGTAAAAATATATTTTAGGCCTTATTTATTTAAATGGCTATTATTTTATCACACCGGAGTAGATGCAAAATTCAATATTATAAGTCAACAACAGCAGAAGGATGATGATAAGTTATATATTACGATATATTCAATATATCACAGAACAATTTTTGGATCCTTTTTGAAGACAACTCTCAGATTTATAAAATTAATATTTTAAACTTTAAACATTTTTAGATATATATAGAGAGAAACGAGTTAATTACCTCGTATTTAAGGCAACAAAATAATCATCCAATTTACATACATCGTTCTAACCAGATTCAACTTGTGCAAAACAGACGACAAAGAAAACTAAACAAATTTAAAATGGTAGAGGGTAAGTTCCTATTTTTTAACAAGCTTTCACATTCAAAGAATAATACTTTTCTTGCTTCAATATTATTCTGTGGATTTAAAATTATTAGAATATAAATATACGACAAAACTGATTTACGAAAAAAGGATATAGTTCACCACATATGATTCTGGCCCTATTTTTCCCTCAATAATTATTAAAATTTATATTTCAATATTTGACTTATAAATTTGATTTATAAATCGAATTATAATATTTTGGATATATTTTTATTCGGAATTTATAATTATTTTCGTCATAAATAATAACTACATCTATATTATGAGAAAATTTGCCTTATTTAATTCATTCTGAGGTATTATCATAATTATATTATGCAAATCTGACTTTAATTTGAAAAATAAAAAAAGCAATGTAAGCTGACATTCTAATAATCAAAAGAGAGTTACCAGCCTTCCAAACAAACAAACCACAAATCCCATTACAAAAGGAATTTACAATAATAAAAGCGTTGCCTTCCTCATTAACAAAATTGCTTTCTAAATTTATTAGACCAAAATTAATCCCATGTGAATCTGATTCAAGCAATTAAATGAATAAATATAATTGCATTTTAATTGATATTCTAACTTATGTATTCTAGTATCTAAAAAATACATACGCATTTTTAATACAAAAAAATCGATATCTTTATTATATTTCTACACTATATTTTTCACACCGTCCTAATTTAATTTGAATATTTAATATAGATTTGAATATTCAAAATTAGATATAATTGGTTGTTATTGTATAATTTTTATACACATACATACTACTAATAAAGGTAATTTTATTTTATTATCTTTGAAATATTTTACAAACATATTTATTTATAACAGAGTTTCGGTAGGATGATATTTGTGTACCAAAAGGGCACATCTCCCTCTAAATATGTATTAGATCGATGGCACTATTTCATCACCCTAATGTTGTGGTTCATTCTGTATCATCATTAGTGAAGTATTTTACTAGGGTGATGCAATAGTGCCATCGTTCTGAAGCACAATAAGAGGAAGAGGTGCTTCTTCTGGTATATACCTATTTATTAGAGAATATATCAAGTTGGAACATGTTTATAAGGGCTATACACATTTACTTTCTTTACATAGTTGCTGAAATATATTATTAACTAGCCAAATGACCCGGGCAACGCCCGGGTTTTACCCGATTAAATGCTTTTATTCAAATACTATTCGTTACAATTATAAATTGGCGCCGGAATACTTATTATATAAAAATATGATTTATTATATAATAACAAAATATTATAAAGTTTTAAAGCAAACTTTTGATTTTAAATTTAGAAACCTTAATCACGTTTTTTTTTTTATTTATCTTTTATGATTCTACATTTCATAAAAGTAGCATATTCCGTTACTGTGATATTTCATAGCAATTAATAAATATTCGTTCAAAAAAGTGCTTTGCAGGTTTTAGATATATTTTAATATGATAGATATAAATAAAAAGGTACACTTTACAATCCTAATAAAGTTTGAAATATTTTTATTCAAATGTAAAATATTGTCATTAGAATGGATGTATGATTTTCATAACTATGGATATACGTTGTGTAAAAATTAATATTGTTCTAAAAAATACCAGTTTTGTAAATTTAGGACACTTTACATTTTTTTAGTGACAGAATTGCATACTTAATGACACATTTCACACTACTCATAGACAATAATATTTCCATTTTCAATTACTCTTCAACACTAATTAAAACATTTACATTTTATATTATTACATTTAATTTGAAAGTATAAATATATTATTATAGTAGTCAAATTTTTATCTCTGTCTGTTTATTGATAATCCCCAACTTACTGGCATATCACCAAATTTTATAGGTCACACATTTTGACCCTCAAATCACTTTCGTTGAAAATTTATTTACTAATTCTATATAGTTACGAGCGTCATCAATTCTTTTTCATCTCTGTCACCGTTTGCTTTTTTTTTTGGAATGGCGCTCTCCTATTGGTTGGCTACGATCACGCCACCTTTGCCCCCCCCCCCATCATGCCCCCCCCCACTCGCTTTGTTGTTTTTGTAACTAGTGTGTTGGAGCGGGTCGCTCCTTTAATAATCTATTGTTAACAATACCTCATTATAGGTCCGCAAATATCGAAAGTATAGGTATGTAGCTTTTGTACTATTAAGGTGTATATATATACACATACTTATGAACATATGTAAATACTATTATCATTAGGGGTATATTTAAGGCGCCAATTTATAATTGTAACAAATAGTATTTGAATCAAAACATTCAATCGGGTAAAACACGGGCGTTGCCCGGGTCATTCGGCTAGTTTGTTTATATACGCGCCTACTTAACTAGCTACATCCTTCCCGTTCAAGTAGTATTTGTTGAAAATACCTTTCACATTTTATTAATAAAGGTGTTCCAACGAAATTAAAAAGATTTTTGTTGAAACGTTGAGGAAGTAGAAAACTTTAACTCTCTCTCTCTCTGGCCGAAGTGTCTATTTTTTACAAAAATATGAATGCCGGTCAGGAAACCTCTATCTTCAAGAAAATAAATGTGTTCAAAATATATTTTAAAATATTTGTATATAATATTTTAATGAGTGAATAATAGTTTTGAAAATAAAAGAACATTTATAGAAAACCATCTTACAAAAAGCAACCTATGACATTTTTTTAGAATTACATTTTGAAATTTAATAAAGTAATTCAAAGTTTAATATTGAAGTTTTATGATTTTAATATAAATTGAAATAACATTAAAGCTAAATATATAATAACATTTTTTATTCAAATTGGAATTTCTTAATGAAACTCTCCCCAAATAATAACCATTCCAATATCTATTTTATTCCATAAAACTGGTTTACATTTTACCTACGTTGATTATGAGACGGTATTATATTTTAATACATCAACACCTTATTTTATTTATTGATTGCTTTATTTTGAAACCTATTTTATATTTAAACGAGTTTTGGGGAATAAAATAACTATACACAGTTTGATAAGAATTTTAAAAATATTTAATAAGGTAATTTATAAAATTTTATTAAGGAATTTTTCGATTTGTAAAACTACTGTTTGTACATAAACATTTCTTCTGAATTATATAGTTTAATAACATTAAAATAACAATAATTTACATTTAAATCAACATTTAATCGTGATGAATGAGAAAATATAATGATTAAAAACGTTGTTTTTATTTTAATGATTTTTTTGTTTTTATCTTTTATAACACCTTTATTATTTATTGACTGAAATAAATTAATTTATTTAAAATTAAAGTAAGTTATGATGCGATAAAATATATTTCATTATCAAAAAATATTAACTCATACAGATGTATTTCTATGAAAAATAGACATTTAGTACAGTTAGAGTATTTTTATTTTCTCAACGTTTCGACAAATATTTTCGACTTAGTACAGATGTCTTCGAGACAAAGATATGTGTCAATATCTTTGTTGAAATTCTATACAATACCACTCAAAAAGGTACATTATTAATAATGTCATGTGAAATATGTGTATCTAATAAAATAAATTAAATTATAAAATGTGAAAAAATAGTACAAATGTTATAATGTATTGTGTTGTTATCCAAGACGAGGCAAGATTAACTAAGCATTAGTTTATTTTCTATTATAATAATTATATTATATACAAGTCAAAAGAGATCACTAGCAGAGTATTATTCCTTTTGGTTTCCAGAGCTCAACAATCTATGAGCCTAATACTCTGAACACTGGGATAAGGTGCATAAATTAAGAAAAAGGCATCTTCTTATCGTGCAACTGAAAGTTGCTGATGGCTTGCGCCATCTATCGGAATAAATATCAACTATTCTCGTTGATTTTTAGTTATTCCAGTATTGGCCAAATACCCATTCTTGATTAATCAAGAAAAGATACATGGCGCAAGCCATCAGCAACTTTCAGTTGCACGATAAGGAGATGCCTTTTCTTAAATTATAAAAGTTTTTTTTTTTTGAATATAGAGATATAAATAATTATAAATAAAAATATTTTTTTGGAATTATCTTGATAAAAGTATGTGTGTGCAATATAAATATGAAGGATAAAAATTGTAAAATATCAGTGAGAGAAAAAATTCAAAATGTAATTTTTGATTCATTACATCTTTAAATTCCTCCGATCTTGAATGGAGCTTTGTATCAGTTCCATTTAGTTGCATCATCAGGAAATATTTTTCTTTTTTTTTACTCACTTGATCTTCTCTAGGTTTCAAATAAAAATATATAATAATAACTATGTAATATAGAAACAGTTAGTTGCACGAAAGCTGTGGTGTTATACAATATGATGCTCCACATAAAGAAGAAATTGGCGAAGAAAGAAGCAGAGACAATTAAAGATGGCGCCGACAAATCCCCTGGAAGGGGCGAGAGGCCAAGAGGGACAAAGTGAAATAACAAGTCCATTTATTTATTTGAGCAAACGAACGTGACCGAGAAATTAGAAACTCAGGTAATCCCAGAGGCTTCCTGGGTTACAATGAAAATTGATGGATCTCTACTTGTTTCTATAGCTTTGTTCTCAAGAACCTGTTCTTCTCAACATTTTCCTCTTCTATTACTTCTATTCCTTCTATATCTATTTTTCTATATCCGCGTTTTGCTATATTTATTGGGAGAAAAAAGAAATAGAACAAAGAAATAAGATCATAAGTTGTACTATAGCAGAATTTTATTTGTTAGTTATGTTTAATATTATTTTATTGATAGATATTTTTCTGAGAAGAATGCGATTTCAAAAAAGATGAATAATGAAAATTCTTGTCTTCTGTCTAAAAATAATTGAAATATTTGACGTTAATGTTTGACGTTCTATGCAAGCATGTCGATTCTGATAGCAACACTCACAATAATACATCGGAAAGCATATTGAATATCAAGATATTTAGGACTATACTTATGGGTAAAACTTAAGGAAGTTGTACCTTTTAGCATGTATATCGGGATTCAGACACACAGTGACCCTTATTGAAGTGCAAAAAAAAAAAATGCCTCTGTCTCCAAAAAAAAAAAAATAAATAAATAAAAAGAGACAGGCGACATTAAAGGCTTTCCACTTCCTTGGGTTTTGTCAATCCTAAAAATGTTTTAGTTATAATTTATATATTTGTGTGTTTCGTGAGAGGGGCAATAGAAGCTACCAAAATTATTTCCAAAGAAATTTCATTGAAGGTCAAACTTTCAAACCCTTTTAACGTTACTCTTCGCGAACAAAGTATTGGATCCTAGGCCGGGGAGCATTATTTCTGACTTGTACATTTCAAGCCTTATTTCTTGATTCGAATTTGAGAGTGACCATTTCCTTCAAAATAATTTGAGTTAATTTAAAAATTAAAATATATTTTTAGGGCTAAATATGACTTTTTTTACACAAAAGGAAGAACAAATGATTGAAATCTGCGACCATTAGAGATGATTTTAAGATACAGCGAACTGAAGACATATGGCACTGAGTAGATTCTTGAACGTGCAGTAGGAAAGTCAACGGAAAGTCTTCTGACATTTTTTGTGAAGAATCTACGAAATCTCCATTCTCAATCTGGACATGAACGGTCATTGCTCTGAGCATGGTGCTGCACCTTTTCGTACAGGCTGCAAGAAGTAAAGGTATATTGGCTTTTTATTCACTATAAGATAAGGTTTCTCTTTGCCCTCTTCACTTTAAAGTATCCTTATTGAACAACTCAAGGGGTGTTGAAGAGGTAAATTAGGGTGTGGTATATATAGTGCAAGACTACTGCTCTCACGCAATACGTTTTCTTATCTCAATATTTTATTTGACGTCACTTAATGGTAGCGAAAGTGATTTATGAAACAGATTGTAGAAGTTTGTCATAATAGAACGAAGTGTGTTATAAACAGCCAGGTGCAGAAATCACAGACACATTCAATTAGAGCGAAGTAGCGCAATCTCATCGGCATGCGATGTCCCCGTCTAGCGTGCGGCACGCTAGCCCGCTGCTGTCACACGCATCACCCCAACTGGAATACCTCAAGATCCTTAGCATTATATCCACTTCTATGCCTCTTCTTTTGAAGCTCAAGTAACAATGAATCTTTCGGTTATTCAACCAATATTACTGAATCATATATAGGGTATCATTATTATTTATATAGCTAGCCATTGTTACTGGGGCATCAGAAGTCGCCAAATGAGTCGGCAAATATACGGGGTGGAACCTTAGCGAATATTAGGTTATTCTTATAGATGAAGCATTTTATTACTATATTAAACTATCAATAAATTTCTTTTTTCCCTGAAAAATCTTAAACTTTATTCTGTCCCTTTAGATTTGGTCTAGACTCTCCCAGCTAAACACCTTTTGGCAGTTTGTGAATATTTCATTCCATCTTTATAGATCTAATACAATAAACTTCTCTGGTGATTAAAGAGGACCATTAGATCTCTGAAATTAAATATTTTCTTTGAAATTTAATTTATAAAGAAACCGCCATGGCTTGAGTGTATGAGTACCTGTCCATACTATATATTCAATTGTACATACCTGCAGAAACAAACATACGCTCTATCTATTTATTTATACTAAGTATTTGGAAGAGATTGAAGATAATTTTTCAAATTTCGGGTTTTGATGCTCATCTATAGGACAAGATAGAATCATCCTTTAACTGCTAATGAAACATATTAACATATATGCTGAAATTTGAATTATAATTTTGTATATAAAAAGGAAATTCATATATATAAGTTATCTCACTGATATTCAAATATCCAGTAATACAAACCTTTCATGTTACATTTACCCAACAGAGTTTTCAAAGCTTTATTTGGCCCTCAAACCTGTAAAATATGTAAAAATATTTATCAAACCGCTATTTTATATTTCAGAGAAAAAGCATTACTAGTTATTAAATAAATATTACAAATGTTAATCCCCTTTTAGAATCCAAATCCCAAAATTAAGAGACATTAACTTAAAATATATATCGCACAAAAAATCTATTTTTTAAAATAAATTCTTTAACGCAGGAAAGTAAAAATATTTTCGAGGACAGCTCAAATATATCAGCGTACTGGCTATCCTGAGATGTAGGTTATTTTGGGATATTTAAATTTTGGTATTCCAGATCGCGCGAGTACAAATGACTTCTTGTTACCATCTATTGACAATTTGGTTTGATTGGTAATTGATTCTAAGAAATGACCCAAAATCTTACCCTGCTCCGTCTCGAAGGGCCTCCGGGGCGGCAATTCTTGCTATCTATTCAGGCTTCCTCTCCTCAACCTCCTCTTATCCATCAAATCTTACAATTAGAATATTACTTATTTATATTGGCACGTGGAGAATTAAGGAAGACAAACTTCAGGATGAGGCAGCAATTTATTTTTGGCAATAACAAACTATGAAGGATAAAAAAAGATAAGGAATGAGGGAAGTTTACAGAGTAGTAAAATATAAACATAAAAAATGATACTCTGTTAATACTTATGTAAATATTAAATGCTTGTAAAAAATAAATACTTCGCTATAATAGATATACCGATTCAACATTCAAATAGTATAATATGAATTTAAATTGCTACTTTGATTTGATTATAGAAAATAACCACTAAAAGCAGGAATATTTCTTTTATAAGTGAAACAAACTTTGACTCTCCTTATTGTGATGAAAGAATATATTGGGGGGGGGGGGGGGGGCTGGCTCATCAATTTTAAACCCTCTCAGCGGTTTCGCCAATATAATCTCCCAGATCGCTTCTTAGAGATTTAATCCTGTATTGTACGATTCTGCTTATATATGATTCACTGTAGGGTGGAATCTCAGAAATTACCATTCACATAAGCTTTTAAGACAGTAGAATTACCTATAGTTTACATATTTTTCATCAGAGGAAGGAGAGTTGAGAAGTTTGTTTATGTATAAAAGAAACATTCGTTCTCTTCAATGTTTTCATTTTTTATCTATAGATGGCATGTTATAGCTATTATTGGTTTAATTAGGTTCGTTTGCTACTTTGGTGTAATAATGTTCTCAGTAATTTGAATATTTTTGACGCGAACGATTTTTTTATATTGAACAATTTTCTACTGCCCTAACTGTAATTTTATATACAGTTACGAGCGTCATGTGTTCTTAATCCGTCATTCATTTTTCATGTCTATCACCGTTTGCTTCTTTTTGGGGAAGGCGCTCTCCTATTGGTTGGCTACGAACACGCAACCTTTGCCCCCCCCCCACACGCCTTTTCGTTTTTGTAACTATTGTGTTGGAGCGGGTCGCTCCTTAAATAAATGCATATATTAATTAAAAACCAAATGGAAACCTCTCTTTCTTTTTCCCAGTAAGAGACGCCTACGGAAGCCAACAGTACATAGACAGATAAAGCACATAGGCTATAGATATTAACTAACATATGCAATTATTTAAGGCGCCAATTTATAATTGTAACAAATAGTATTTGAATCAAAACATTCAATCGGGTAAAACACGGGCGTTGCCCGGGTCATTCGGCTAGTAATGAAATAATGGGAGGACTTGGATTATCAGTGGTGAATCCTCTCAGATGTTTCGCCATAATTACATTGCATAAAGGCAGTAGAATATCTCTTTATTTAAAAAGAATCAAACGCGTCAAAAATAGTTCAAATTTCGGATAACAGATAGCGCGCTAATGCATCTTATTTATAACTAGCCGAATGACCCGGACAACGCCCGTGTTTTACCCGATTGAATGTTTTGATTCAAATACTATTTATTGCAATTCTACCGCCCTCCATGCGCGCGCAGGGGAAGTCACGTGCTCACCGGCAGCCAACGGGCGCGCGCCGCCGGGGTCACCGTCGCGCCACGTGGTGGCGCAGCAAACGATGACACGTGATCGTAGCCGACCAATAGGAGGGCGCCGGCAAACCGTGACAGAGTCGGCCGATGACTGATTGATGACAGATTAGGAAAGACGCTCGTAACTGTATATAGAATTGTTTATTTACCACTTTGTCGCATTTTTGCGGTGACCATTCTGTTCATTCCACTTTCTGATCTTAACTCTGTGCTTGCCGAGTATTTGGAATGGAAATCACTAAATTGGGTTTTATCTGTGAAGTTTATCGCCTGTGACATTTCCTTTTGTTATTTTTTTTTTATAATATTAGAGCATAAAGTTTAATTTATAACAAATGCATTTACTGGAAATGTAGTTTTTTTTTTCAATAATATGATCAAATATTATCTCTATAGACCTTACTGCAATGAAATACGTTATTGAATGAGACGGCTCATCAGTGGTGAACCCTCTCAGCGGTTTCGTCAAATTAATCTATAGACGGCTCTACTATTGTATTGGATTGGTTTGGGATATACCCTGTATTTTCTATGGAAGGGATCTTAGGGGTGTTTAGTAAATCTATGGACATAAGCTAATAGGTCAAAATTATTTTTGGTATAGGAAATAGCCTCAAATATTTTATAACTGTAATGTATGTGTATGAATCAGACATTTATAAAAAAAAACGGAAAGTTCATAAAATTTGTTCATAAATAGTTGGAATGGATAATAATGATCGCGATATTGTCCAACTGTAGTGATGCAAATTACAATCATTGTTTATGAATCTGTTGAGAGAGAGAGATTATATAAAATCTCTAAATATCAATACCTTGATTTATCAAGTATATGGTATACAGTTAATCCTGTCTATAGCGCCCCCTCTTGGGACTCACCAAAATAGGGTGCTATAGAGAGGGAGTGCTATAGAAAGTTCACTTTCAATGTAAATCGCATCGTACTACATATTTAAAATATATAGAGGGAGGGAGGCGCTATAGAGAGGGAGGCGCTATTTAGAGAGGCCGCTATAGACAGGTTCAACTCTATTACAATTAATTTTCATCTCTCTCTCTCTTAATAAAATATTTTACTAAAAAGAAATTGTTGAAATTTATTAAAATTAATTTATTCATTTAAATACATTTTTTTATTGAAGATGTTTTCTATATCTTTTAAGAAAGAGGTTTCGGATGAAATTTATATGGAAGCGAGGATATTCCAAGCATGCGCCTAAATCAATATGAAATTCAAAGTTTGGAAAAGCAAATTTGAGGTACTTGGAGTCATTTCTTCTGGGTTGATTCACTCGGGGAAATATTTATTCGGCAGCCATTTTTTTTATAAAGAAATTCATTTTTATTTTTATATATAATTCACAATTTTTTATAATTTATAATTTAAACATAGTTGTAATAGCAAAAATATTGTATGAATAAAATTTAATTATAATTCTAAATATATATATTATATAATCTAAAAATTCAAATATTTCTATATTTAAAAAATATATATTTTATTTTATTCATTGATAATTTTACCTTTGGTTATCATCATTTTTAGAAAGACTTTCAGTTTTGTTGTATAGTTTTGTTGTAAATATGCGTAGTTAACATATCTATCCTTTTAAATCATTAATATAGGATTAACTTTATAAATTCTATATAATGTGAAAATAACTAATGTGTAATATTTCCTCAAGTAATTGCAAATAAAAGCTACTTGACGGTAAATAATTATCTTTTTCTTATCACGACTGCACCTTCTACCCTTTATCTTATCGATCATTTGTCTTATCAACCCTTTCTCTAACAACAACAAAATATTCATAACAATAAGTCGACAGGATTAAGTGATTCTCAACTCAATTACTCAATTACTCTATAAATCATTATTCAAATTTAATAAAATTAATATTTTGCAAAATGTCGCGCAAACAAAGGAATGTAGAACATGCCATGACGCCTAATCCAAGTACTATAGAAATACCAAAATTTAATGGTCAAAATTTAGACATAATATCTCGGCTCAAATTCTTTAAAAAAAAATGTCTGCATAAACTTCTTGATGAAGAGATTTAAACTAAATAAAATATCAAATTATCTTGAAGAATTACAAGATATAGATAATTGGGGGGATTTAGAACAAAAATTAACATTATATCAAAGTGTGAGACACACTTTAAAATGTTATAACACCTTGATAAAGGTTGGCGTTAAAATATTGGTAAAATAAATTATATTTTGATCCAATATATGCCTTTTTAATTAAAGATTTATTTATGGATTGCTCTATTTTCAAATAAAATAACATGTTCGAAGGATAAAAATATTGTATTTTAAAGATAAAAATTCAGGCTTCAGTTAAAGTATTGAACATAAACAATAATTTTATAGAATACCACATATATATATGTCGTAATATATTATGATATATACTTATATATCATATGTAAAATAGCTATAGTATAAATGCCAAAACGGTAAAAACAATTTAAATCGCCAGTTCGGCTATTATATAATGCATGACAAAATACAATTCGATTGAGTGACAGCCGGCGCCAGGATAGGAAAAAGGTCCGAAAAACATGTCGGGGTACCAGGTGTGCCCCCTTTTTGCTCAAACAGATTAGTCCACTTTGAGACACGATGATTGACAGACCTCTCTCCACAAATCTGTCTTAACCGGCGTCGGCCAATTTTACTCTAACGCCATCTCTGTGGTGACATCCAACATGTCTTGTCCTCTGGTGCAATCCCATTAACGCCTAAACCCACTCTAAACATTGTGGCCACGAGGACTGCAACCAACATTCTACACTACATTCATCCAACAGAATAAACATTTACAATAATATATACATATAACATAAAGTTGCGAAAGAAATTAATTTATAAAAAAAAACCAATAAGAGACACCTATTACGTTTAAAGATATCTAAACAATGTAATCTGGGTCATCGTCCCAGTACAGAACATAATGGCAATGATGAAAAATAAAACATACAGATTGCCTTTTGTCTGAATATTCCAAAACTGGTTTTATAGCACAATCCTTTTAACTACCTCAACCAGAGGTGCCTTTATATATTTATTTATTTGTAAGATTTTAAAACTATTTTTAACGCCTACTTTTATTTATTTATTTTCAGATTATTCATTTAAACAAATTTCCTAGTGCTCTTACTGAAATGATTAAATTTGCAGTAAGGACAGTGGAAAAATGTTTTATTTCAAAAAGTATCATACGCTTCAAAAACAGTGTAGATTTTCTATATCAGATGCCACACGAATTTACCATATATTAATACATATATTTATATAAGGTTAATAGAGGAAGTAGAGTTGCCAACTAATATTATTTTTTCTACCTTCATATATATATAATACAAATATGTTTTCTGTATTATTCGCGATGGACTCGTAGATTATCGATTCAATTCCTACCAAATTATCCATGCAACCCTTTTTGTGAACCTCGATAGTTTACACTAAATTTTGATATAAATTCTTACAATAAATTTTATTTTCATAAATTAAGTATAACTGTCGATTCAAAACTATTTTCAAATTCATATTTATTAATATATTTATTTATTTATATATAGACACTATGATATTACCCTTTTTGAAACGCCTTGTAATGTCCCCAGTAGTTTTTAATTCCTTTCGTTTAATAATTTTTTCCCAATTTCATATATTATGAAAAAGGAATCTCCTTTTCGTGCAACTGAAAGTTGCTGATAGCTTGCGCTATCTATCGGAATAAATATCAACTATTCTCCTTGATTTTTAATTATTCCAGAATTGGCCAAGTACCCATTCGTGATTAATCAAGAAAAGCTCACCACGGACGCGTTTCGGGCTGTTGGCCCTCATCAGCGTGGTGCAAGCTGTATCTCAACGCGAGTTTCTTGAGATACCGGGCTAATTGGCCTATCAAATAAGGTCTTCTAGCCCCAAACCTGTACCTCAACGACCAAAAAACTGGTCCTTCAGGCATCCTGGAAAATCATGAAACGGGTAGTTAAGGCCAGAATTGCGTGAGACAGCGACACAATGTGGAATAATAGTACAAATGTGACATTGTACTGGACTAATATGCATAAATTATGAAAAAGGCATCTCCTTATCGTGCAACTGAAAGTTGCTGATGGCTTGCGCCATCTATCGGAATAAATATCAACTATTGTCGTTGATTTTTAATTATTCCAGAATTATTTATATATTTATATATAATAAAAATATATTTAGTAGATTTATAATATATATATATTCATATATATATGCCTTCTGTAAAGCACATGTGCTCCTGGTCAGGATATGCCATTTTTAATATATATTCATATATATTAAAATGCACTAATTATATAATTTTAAATGTTTTAATTCTAATCCAAAAGTTTATTTTATAAAATATATTTTTTCACACATTAAGTTATAAGAATTATTCGTGATATATATCTTTTAATTATATAAAATATATAAAGTTAATAAATATAATATATTTCAAGTATAAATGCCGATAATAGCCCAATAAAATTTCAGAAGATCAAAGAGAAAATAGATTAAGGCACTCTAGTGTAGAAAGGCCGGCCAATGGAGCTATTGTTCCCAGAATGCCTAGCGAACGACCATATATCGGCGCCACAAGAAGCTAAAATATAGCAGACGAGACTCTCATTAGTGGCTGGCACAGTTATTGCCCCTTTACCATTGTATACGGAGAGAATATTATATTACCTTATATTGACTTTTTAAAACACCAAAATATAATACTATTTAACTTATTAATATATATTTCTCACAATTATTATAAATCATTTCTAAAGTACCTCCTTTTAAATGCCTATATTGTGTTTTTAGCATCGACTTTTTATTTATTTTTTTTTTAAATCGATATCTTACCTAAGCATCTATTTTATATCATTAATATACCTATTTAAAAATAGAAATATATATATATATGCGGCAATATAATAATAAGGTGGGGAGAGTGAAATAATCACACCACAAGTTTGGAAGAGGAATCCCAGGCAACCCGAAAGAGAGGGAGGGAGACGGGCCCGGCAACAGCCGGGTGACCGTTCGTCGAACACAATCACCTACTGTCTTTAGTCTCGAGATTCCAAGTAACGGCCCCTGTAGTCGCCTTGGAATGTCGCTGATGTCTAAAGTGACCGGATTTTACCCGCCCGTCTCTCTCTGGGTCAACTGTAGGTTTGCTTTATTATTCCTGGAAGAGTATATATTATGACATATATATAACATAAAGTTGTGAAATGATTATATTCATGCACCAAATGGAGCACAACTCTCCCTTTAATTGTGCATAATAACGATGGCACTTTCGGATCACCCTCGTAAAAAGACTTCACTAGTGATTATAAAGATGAGCTAGAACACCAGTTTTCGTAAATTGTACAATTAAAGGGAGAGGTGCATCTTTTTGTTCTATTTATTAAACTATCCGAATTTTAACTAAGACATGTAGCACATTGAGAAACTCCATCTTATACTAAAGCTTAAGAAAATGACCAAGAAGAGGATTATATAAAATATAGAGAAAGTTCTAAAATAGAAATAAGTTGAGTTTCGCAGGGCCTTGTTGTGTGACGCAACATATTTCATTTTTAATACATATTCATCCCTGCCTTTACAATTTAACAAAATCAACAAGCAATCCAGGGTCAGGTTTATTCAACTATATTTTTTATTCCTCAATTTTTTAGGAAAATATGTCCTTTAACAGGAGACCTATAAATACCACCTACAGATAATTGTAGACTTTTTTAAAATAAATATATGCTAAAATTTATTCACTTCATTTTTGTTTTTGAGTGTATAATTGGCTGGAAGCGGTACTTCTTGGTCTCCTGGCCCTGGATTCTTTTTGATTTTGTTAAATATTTCCTTCTCACAGAAAGGTTGTTAAATCAGCTTCAAATTGTTGGCTTCTTTGTTCGGTCCTCTCTCTGAGAAGACTATAGGAAATCTCGATTCAATTGTTAGAGATTTTCAGATCTCTCCGATACCATCTCTACGTAAGTCCTAAGTTTGCCGGATCTTGGAATTATTTATTTCTCGCCTACAATTTGTAAGTATTTGTATCAGAATCCTGTGTGCAAACTTTACCACTTACACCCCGATTACGCTTAATTCATATATAATATTAAAACTAATTTTGACGCCTATGATTATTTTTTGAAAAACAAAAAACAAATTTCCACTGCCTTTACTACGATAATAAATGGAATCCAACACAACAATGTTCAGACAGGAGGTCACCTGTATATCATGATTGTTGGCTATGGTTCTCATATTTTGTGCTTCATTCATTATTAATCGCTAGTAAAGTTTTTAGAGGTTGATAAACATTTGTTCTGATTCTTAACTAGAGGAAGCGATAACTCATTTTGTACATGAATTTATCCTCCCGAAACGTGTGTAAACATATATAACCAAATTTTGATCGTAGAAGTACAGTCTGCGTTACATTGACGATGCGTGAGTGTTTTTTTTTTTTTATATAGAAAAAAGGGTTGGTCAAATATCACGGAACAAGTTAAATAAACGTTTAGTCTATTTGTGTTCAAATAGATGGCGCTCTGCTATTTGAAATGTTCATGGACGAGGAGGAAGAAGCGCCCTATGTCTTTATTGATAAATTTCTTCCTGGAAAAATTCTCATCTATATTTTAGCCTTAATTTGGCCCAGTCACTTTACCAGCTAAACACCTCTTCAATTTTGTGAATTTTGAATAAATTTTGTGAAGATTCCATTTGATCCCGTATGGAATAAATCCGGGCAGTTGGCGTTTCTTGCGCTCCAGGGGCCTGGGTTATCCTTATTTCTCTTATGGAATAAAGTCCGCCCAAAACTGACGAGGGCCATTAGCCCGAAACCATGGTCTCCAGGTGTATGTTTCTCAATTTGCCAAAGCTGGTGTTGTGGCTTTGTCACCGACCTGAAGCCCTTAGTTTGCGGCAACGGTCAATAGATGGCGTTTGGTTTTGACGCTTAATTTGACAGGAGAGACGCTATATGCTTTTATAGAACAATACCCGCCCGGCAAAATTCCCATCTGTATTTTGCCACACAATTCTATAAACATTATTATATTATTATTATTACATATAGAAGCATAGGGCGCCTCTCCCGTCAAAATGAACGCCGGTGACAAAGCCACAACACCAGCTTTGGCAAACTGATAAGAGTCCCTCTAGAGACCATGGTTTCGGGCTAATGACCCTCGTCAGTCTAGGGCGGACTTTATTCCATGAGACCCACGCGGGATCTAATGGAATCTTCACAATCTACCAAAGAGTTGTTTCGCTGGCAAGGTGGCTTGGCCAAATCTATGGCTAGGATATAGATGGAAAACTTGCCGGGAGGAAATTGTCCATAAAGGCATAGGGCCATTAGACCGAAACCATGGTCCTCTAGTTGGACGCTTCTCAGTTTGCCAAAGCTGGTGTTGTGGCTTTTTCCCCGACCCGAGGCCGCTAATTGCGGCGATGGTCAGTAGAGGGCGTCAGGTTTTGACGTTTATTTTGACGGGAGAGGCGCCCTATGCTTCTATGGATCAATTTCCTCCCGAAAAGAATTCCATCTATATTATTATTATATATATAATATATTCCAGGTAATAAAAGACACGTTGTATATATTTGATAAAATAATTTTCAACAACATACAATGGGCCTCTAACTTGAACATAATAAACTAAAGGAATTTATTTAATATATTCTATTTTAATAAATAATAAATTTAATCATAGAGGCGTGTATAAATTTAAGAAAACTAATATTTAAAATTGAGAAGAAATATTTATTTTCACAAATCAAATTAAAATAGATTTTTTTGAGAAGGGAGAGCAAATAAACCGTAAAAAATGTTATTGAAATAATTTATTATTTTTAAAACTATTCGTTTATTTATCTCCTAATTATGTTTATACAAATTCTACTTGATAATATTATATAATTGGTTATAAGAGAAAACATAATTATGTGAATATTGTATGATAAGTAAAAACAACATAACAAGGATCGGCTAAGATAAATATTGTCACATTAATAATTATTACAAATAAACTCATTAACAAAATTTAAGGAAGTGGAGAGTTTTTATGTTTTCTTTTCTTTTTTAAAAGAGACAAAGGAAATTTTGTTCACACTTGGTTATCCTGTGTGTCTTTAAAGAAGGTCACTGTAATATCCTTCAGAGTTATTGTCTAAATCCCGAAACACTTAAACCTGTCTATAGCGTTCCCTCTTGGGACTCACCAAAATAGGGTGCTTTAGAGAGGGGGTGCTATAGACGGGTCACTTTTAATGTAAATCGCATCGTACTACGTATTTAAAATCGCGTGCTATAGAGAGGGAGGCGCTATTTAGAGGGGGCGCTTTAGACAGGTTTAACTGTATATACTTAGTCTAGCCATAAATATTGTTACAAAACCAAATCAGTGATAAAAAATTAATTTGACCGCGTTAAGTATTCAAAATGCAGTTGTTGTTATATGAATATCTCGTGCACACGTGCTCAGAAAAAAAATCGAAATATATTTGTTTTTTGATAATGGGTTTGGGTATTAAAGAAAACCGTATAGTTGTAATAGCCTTACACAAGGTAGGCCAAAATCTTACACCCTTTTTAAACTTTTACAAAATTTGAATATTACGCGTTAATTTGTTTATCGAATCATTGAAAGGTTCAACAAGGCTTGCACTATTGATGACCTTGAAAGATCTGGTCGACCTCGCATGCAACGAACGCAAGCAGCTATAAAAGCCATTCGCGAAAGAATTCGTCGAAATCCACACTGCAAACAAAAGATCTTAGCAAAGCAGATAAATTTAGCTCCAAGATAATTTCAAGGATAATCAACGAAGACCTTGGACTGAGAGCTTTCAAACGACGCACAGGTCATTTGATAACCCCTGCTCTTAGAGATATTAGAAGGGTTAGATCAAAAATGTTAGCGCAGCATGATGGTCGGTGGCATGAGAGAATCCTTTTCACAGACGAGAAAATTTTCACTGTCGAGGAAAAGATGAATCGTCAGAATGATAGGATATATGCTCGTAGCTCTCTAGAAGAAGACTTGAAAAAGTCACCATCCTTCTTCTGTCATGGTTTGGTGGGGAGTTAGCTACCAAGGTGTAACAGATCTCCACTTCTGTGCCAAAGGGGTAAAAAATACAGCTAAAAACTATAAATAAGACATTTTGTAACAAATAGTAAAGCCTCTGAATACAAAAATGTTTAATGGAGAACATTGGATATTTCAACAAGATTCAGCTCCTGCTCACAAAGCTAACTCAACTCAACAATGGTTGGAGACGAATGTTCCGGAGTGATTCTTGAATTTTATCGTACTTTATTGAAGGGATTCCAGTACTTATATAATACAATATAATGCTGCTATAATTATAGAACGACATTTAACAAGTTTTTCCATCCCTGGACACTTTTATTTTTCTGTTCATCATTACTCTTCACAATTCGTCCTTTCATAATTTATCCCTAAAGATAGGAATAGTCGTTATTTCTCCTTAAATAATTATAATTACGATATTTCGTTCTGTAAAAAGAAAATTTTACGGTAAAACATGTTAAACGTCGTTCTATAGAAGTCTTTGCTCAGATAAGTCTGCTCCAGAGTCAAAGATCCTATTATTCCATTTTGAAGTTTGTAATCTTGATATTGAACAATCCAGCAACATATGTATTGATGCTTTTTCATCAAAGCCTCATAAACATCTCAAAATTTCCACTACTTGATTATAGGCTTTAGGCTTATAAAGTTCCCATTATTTGTAATAAAATGTGTGTATTAAAAATTAGGTCGAAATTATTTTGTGAAAATCTCTTCAGGAGAGAAACCTTGTTATATATCATTTGTTTTTTTTTTTAATTCCAGCTTTCAATTTTTCTGAAATGTTTCAATTATTGCGTAAATATTTGGATTGAATAGTAATCGATCGGCTGTTATTAAATATTAAAATCAATTTCATGATTCTATATATGATCCATAATCAATATAATATTAGATTATGTATACAAATATAAGATACCATTGTGCATTTTTGTATGCCCCAAAGTAATAAGAGATATTTAGGCTAATTAAATTTGAATATACCCCTTTATTCAAATATTTAAATCAAATTACAGAGCTATATATGCATATATATATATATTAAAAATAAAGAAGGCATCTCCTGACCACGAGATAAAAAATAAAAAGCACATGTGCTCGTGGTCAGGAGATGCCTTCTTTATTTTTAATATCAACACCTGACCCACTTATCTTTTATTTTTTTCTATTGTTTTTTCATGTGTTAAGCGCCTTTACGCAAATTTGGCCTTAAATACCCATTTCTTGATTTTTCGGGAAGCCATTGGGACCAAAATCTTTTTTGGTCGCAGTGGTTACAGCCTTCTCCACGCTGACTAGCGCCAACAGCGCGAAACGCGTTCGTGGATGGCTTTTCTTGATTTATCAAGAAATTGGGTTGGCCAAATATCACGGAGCAAGCTAAATAAACGTTTAGTTTATTTTTGCTCCACTAGATGGCGCTCTGCCATTTAAAAAGCACATGTGCTCGTGGTCAGGAGATGCCTTCTTTATTTTTAATATCAACACCTGACCCACTTATCTTTTATTTTTTTTCTATTGTTTTTTCATATATATATATATGTGATATGATCCTGTCGTCTTTCAATGTGGCAATATAGTGATAATAATGTGGTGAGGAGAGAAATAATCACACGACGAGTTGGTAGAGGAAATAACCCAGGCAGCCAGCGAGAGAGACGGGGCGCGAGGAGCTTCCCGCTGAACGACCGTTTGTTGTGTACCCCGCCCCCGACTATCTAAAAATAGTCCGGCAGGGTTCCCAGAAAAGCCCCCTCAGGAATGTGGCCAAAATGGTCGTAACTTAGTTGTCTTCTATCGAGTCTCTCTCTCGTTGACTGTAGGTTTACTTTATTATTCCTGGAAGAGCATATATTATGACATATGGCCCCCGTTGAAGAAGGCTGAACATGGTTTGAGTATACTTAAAGCTGGTGAAGCCAGGGATAGAGAAAATAATTTTACAGTTGAAATTAATTGAGGTTATGGTGACATAGTTTTATGTAAATAAAATATTGTATAGTACAAGTAAATATTATTTACAACAGTTTTACAACACCGAAGAGTTTGATATTTAAGGAAATTCTTGAAAATATCAAGGTTATAAAAGGCTATATACAACAAAATCTAATGTATTATAAGGGAAATGATATGGAGGAGTGTGAACAACGAGAAGAAGAGTCACATACATATGATGAAATTCTGAAGATCATTAAGACTGGGGAACTCTACTCTTTAAGATATTTTTCAGGTGGACATGGCAAGGGGAAACTTGTCATGGGCTTTCTATGCTATAGGTGTAGAGTACGAGAAATGAGATTGAGGTTGGCAATTGTGTGAGCTCAGGACTGAGGTAAATATAAAACTACATACAATGTTACAACTTTGACGAACAGAGCGAGGGGAAACTTGCCCTGGGCCAATCTACCTTATCTATGTAGTTACTTGTGTAGCGAGTCCGAGGGAAAAAGTCCCGTATGTAGATGAGGAAGTCGAATGGACTTATATTTAATTTGCGGAAACTATGCGCGCACAGTGCCAAAAATTGGGACGGGGACTGCGTTGTCCGTTACAAGTGACAAGTTGCTCGGACACGAGGTGTTTGAACCGTCGTGGGAGCTTGTGCAAGGCGATGATTTCGTTGTGGGTTGAACGTAAAACCCATGTCTGCGCGAAATGATGACGGACCGGACAGGATCAGCGACGATGTTTAACGTATCTCCGTGGGAAATATCGAAGGTAAGCTATATCGTGCTGGTTTGGACAAGGGACAAACATAGATTTGAAGACAGGGTCCGTGTGGCGAACGTGTGGCGCGAGAAGAAGGGGCGAACTGTGTCGCTCGATGCAGATTGTTCAAGTGCTAACAAAAAGGAGTTGATAAATATCTGGCAGTTAGTCAATCTGCATCCTGTGACGAACACACCATTGGCTAGATGGTGTGGGTCGATGGATAGGTTAGAGATGAACTACGAAATATATTATCATAAATGAAGGGCGAAGGTTAGGATTTTGAAATGACAATATAGAAGTTCGATAATTGATTAATCAATAATTCTCTATAAAAGGTCCTGAGCTGGTATAAGGTTAACAAAGTTGTAAGAATGAGAGAGGCATTCAGGGGAAGATAGATAAAAGTCACCAAGGGTTGGTTGTAAGCAAGGCTCACGTGATGGTTGAAATTCTTCGACGCCTGACTTACAGGGTGAATTTTGAGTCGTTTTAGGGAAAGAAATTAAAAAAGAACATTAAATAAACATATACACTAAAAAATTAGCAACAACATAAGCAGATTGAATAAATCGCAAAGTAGTTATATACAATATATTAAGCAATGATGGAAGTTGATTTTATGAAGTTATCTGTAATAATTAGTATCGTGGAGAGAGAAAGATGATCAAGTTGAGCTACAAGTTTAAAAAAAGAATTAAAGCGGTGGAAGACCCGAGTTGTTTTTGTGGACATGAGGAACAAACCTCAACACATATTTTACTAGATTGTCCTGTTTTTAAGACTACAGAATCGAAAATAATATAATAGTAACAGATCCAAGTATTTTTATTTCTAGTAAAGAAATGTTTATTAAATTCGATACCTTTGTAGATATATTCAAAATTATATAGCAATAGATATCTTTTAAGAAACTGATAATTTATATTATGCTGTTTGTTTATATTTCAAGACACTTCTTTCTTTTGTACACAGTTATTTTTTTATTGTTTTTCCTCTCTTTCTCATTGTTAATCTATTCACGGCCTAAAATTATTGTATATATATGTATAGACAAATGTAAAGGCATACATGTATGACAGCGCGAGTGTCCCTAAGGGGACATTGCGCTTTAAATTGAAATAAAATAAAGTTGAGCTCTTTACAATGAGTTATATAATAATCAGAATATGTGAATTATCTATTTTTCTATGGATATTAATATAATGTAGGATTTCTATTAACGTCTGTTTTGTATATATATATTATATTAAAAAAAAAAAAGATAAGATATTTGTTGTTTTGGATCATCTTGATGATTATGTTATGGTGGTGCAGTCATGGCTAAAATTCTTGTGAAACTATAATAACAAAAATGGTTTTGATCAGATATTGTTTTAATTGAGCTATAGGATAAACATAACTTGGTAAAATTACTGCCTGGCTTAAGGCGTAAGAATAAGAAAAAGAAAAGATTATTTACATAATGTACAAATGTTTTGGGCCGACCAACGGGGAAGAGAAAATATCTTTATTTACGGGCTACTAACCAAAAGTTATGATTTTTGAGCCCAAAATCGATGTCAGGTGGCAAGGGACCCTAGGATGTGGAAGCAGGAGATGTCTCGCAGGGGTGGTAGAAACGTTGGGCAAGCAGGGGAATAGCGCCAGGGTGCAGTGAGGCGGGTGCGTTGAATAGGCCAGGAATCCAGGAGAAGTGGCAGATGATAATGGAGGCAGAAGGTCCTTGAAGCCTAGAACTTGAGGGCCCTAGACTTCAGGATGGGGCAGCTTGAGGCTCTCGCCTCGTGCTTGTCAGGAAGGCCCTGGGAGCAGCAGTTGGCACATTTGGAGGTGCGCTGGTCAGCAATGGATGGGCAGGTTCGGCCTTCATGGCCGTCTTCACCGCAGTGGAAGCACTTAGGAGCTCTGGTGCATTGGGCAGAGTTGTGGCCGAAGCCACAACAGCGGAAGCAGACGCGGGCGCGGATGGACTCCTCGAAGTTGAGGATTACTCCATCCACCACGATCCTCCCGCGAACGCCCAGGGCTCTAAAGGTCTTGAGGTCCACCTCGATGAAGGCGGTGCAGGTCCCGTTTCTGGGTGCAGAACGGTGCGCCACGCGCACCACCTTGTCCCCAGGAAGTTTTCTAACAGCAGCGGTTTCCAGGAAGGTCTCCTCAATTGTGGAGTTGGATGTCTCCTCATCCACTTTGAAGAGGCAGATCCGTGGCAGGATCTCCTTCTGCTGGCGGACCTTCATTCCATTCAACTTGCTGGCCAGGGAGGTTGTAACCTCAGGGATGGTGTCAGGATTGCTGGAATGGAGGACCAGCTTCCCCTTGGTGCGCAGGGAGGCCCAAACGCCTTGGGGGAGAGTGTGAGCAGCGCGGACTGTTTTCAGCATCTCCCTTGGGTCAGCCTGTGGGTCATCTGAGATGACCACTGTGTGGGCCGCCGATTTTTCTCCATGAAGGATCACTTGGGCGGCCGCAGGCTTGGAGACGTGGGAAGGCACAGGTTTTGAAGGACCATTCAGGTTTGTCCTCTTTGCAGGCGGGTTGGGAGCTTCAGACTGCTTCCTTTTGGTTGGAGCAGGAGCAGGCAGGGTGGAGGCAGGCTTCTTGGCAGGGAGAGCAGCAGGAGCAGGAGTGGCGGGCTTGATTGGGTCAGTCTGGGAGCTGGTTTCATTGCAGGAAAGAGCAGGGCAGGTTTGAGTGCCGCGGCAAGCAGTCTTGGGCTTGTTGGCCTCCTCAATTTCGTCCAACTCTGCGAAGGACTCGAGGGTGTCAGTGAGGTTCTCTACATTGGTAGCGAGGGCCTTGATCATTTCCGTCCGCGAGGCGATGTAGCGGATCAGGTCCTCATGCAGGGATTTCAGGGCAGGATGGCCAATGGAGGTCAGGATGCTGCAGTTGCGTGAGATCACCATCTCATCTTCCCTCTCCAGGTCGGCGACGTTCACGATGCGGGTTGTAGGCTTGTAGGCCTTCTTTTTCTTCTTGGCAGGATTCATGTCGACCAGCGGGGACCAACGGGGAAGAACAACAATCAGTTTATATAGTAGAAGCGTGACCTCTGGCGGTCGATTAAAACAGAGTATTTATATCAATGAAATTATAATTTTAAAATAAAATAATATTTTTTATATAACATATATATATATATATATATATATACTGAGATCAATGAATAATCATCTGAATTATTAATATTGTAATATTTAACTCTTTCACAAATATTTTTCTTTTCGAAATATTATTTCAAATATTATCTTAAATATAATTTATTTCTTTAAGAATGAAATTTTTAAATTTGTTTTTATCGAGTTAACCAATAAATAAATAAAATTGAAAGAATTTTACAAATAAGTTCAGCACCAGTGGTTTAAGAAATACGATGAATAACAAATTTCTACCCTCCCTACATCGTCTTGTTGATATTAAAATACAAATATTTTACTTTGTTTTATTTATTTTTCAAACTAATCGAAAACCAATATACATTTTTTAAAACTAAAGTGATATTTATTTTTTATATTCGAATTCTGTATATATCCATTATATATGTATGTTATATAAAATATTTTATTTTGTTTTACATTTTATTTTCTAAAACAACTTTGTGAAGTTGGTCACTAGGTAATGTCGCTTTACCTTATATAAACTCATTGTTATTGTTTACTTCTGGCCAGATTAACTATTTTTGTAAATATGTAAATACATAACATTTTATTAATTCTTAACGCCTTTAATAAGTATATTTCATCCTTAATTATTTTATCATATTAATTAAAGTAAATTGTTATTGACACTGTTATTATTATTATTCCACGACTGCAATATACCATAATATTGCAAACTATTTGCATAAGACTCATATATTACAAAATAACTAAAATATCTATATTTCAGCAAATTTTTATCTCGAAATTTTTAATACACACACATATATATGAAAAAACATAGGGAAAAAAATGTTTGTGTGAAAAAAAAAACGATAAAATGAAATAATAAAAAAGGTCAGATGTTAGCATTAAAATCAAAAAAGGCATATCCTGACCACGATCACATGAGATTGTATGATGGCAGAGCGTCATCTAGTGGAACAAAAATCAACTAAACGTTGATTAAGCCTGTTACCTGAACTTTGGCCAACAGATTCTCTTGATAATCAAAAAAAGTCAACCAAAAACGCTTTACGGGCTTTTGGCCCTCGTCAGCGTGGTGCAGCCTATAATATATTCAAAATAATTTGAAAGCCTAATGTGCGTGTTATAATTTAAAAATATTAAAAATATTACGATGTATTGTATTTAGGAATTTTGTGGTGGACTATTTTAAATAATTATCTATAGTTAAAATGAAAAATAATTCCGATATAAATTGATATTTTATTTATAGATATACTATAAGGCATCTAATAAGAAGATATTTGTGATGTATTAACATATCATTTGTTTTTAAATTGAACCATTTATACCGTGCTAATGATATGTATGGAATAAAGTTTTTTATTCAGATATTTATATTAATGAAAAAAGAGTCATTTACATTGTTTATATAAAAAGGAATATATTGGGTTATGAACAGTTTATCTTTCTTAGTACAGATTGCGAACAATATGTCTGCTATATGAAAAAAACTACAAAATAAAATTGTACTTGGATGATATATAGAATACTTGGAAGATGCATAGATTTAGAGATAGGCATCTTCTTTATCTCTTCTAAGTGAAAGGTATCTCTGTGTCGATAAAAATATGTTTTTGTTTGATTTGTGTTGATCAGTTGATATATATTCCGACAGATGGCGCAGGCCTTCAACCTTTAGTTGCACGATCAGGATATGCTTTCATCTTAAATTATTTAAGCTATATATATTTCCTTAAGGTTTTGGTCGAAACTGTGATTTTTCTAAACTAAAACATCTTTAAAAACTATTTTAAAGGCTTAAGATTCTTTTTGATATCAAACAAAACAAATAGTTTTGAATTTTGATAACAGATGGCGCGCTAGTGCATCATATTATAAAACATCTATATTCTTTTGGTTTGGGTTTTGTATTATGACTATTTATCCATATAAAATATTTTATTCGATATATTTTAAATGATTATTTTTTATATATAGAGGATATTGGTCCATAAATAGAAAAATCACTTCCCTCATCAAAATAGACGCAAAACTCATGATCCAACTATCTCTGCAACTAGCAGACTGGGTTAGTGGTAAACACCGGTTTTGGCAACTTCAGTACACTCACATGGAGAGAATGGTGTCGGGCTATGACCAATCAAGGGAGGGTTTTTTAACTGTCACAAATTTGAATTATGAATGGATAAAAAGAAAATTGTTAATTTATCAAGTGACCAACATATTTAGGATGAAGGTACACAGTATAAAGGTTTTTTTTAAACGTACAATCCAATAATTTGCATAGATATAGTTGCCAGAAAAAAAGGTGTTTAGCTGGTAGAGTGACTAGGTCAAATATATGGCCAAAATATAGAAGAAAGTTTTTTTTTCCGATAGAAAATTAATGTATATCAATGAAAAACGCCTCTCCCGCCAAAATAGACGCCAAGTAGATAGCACGTAGGTTTAGTCTATTTTGACAGAAAGGTAATCTTTATGCACACATTTATCGATATATATAATTTTCAAAAATATTTTTTAAATTACCGGTAGATGCCAACCTTTAGTGAATACGGCATGAATCATCAGAATTGGACAATTTAATCGATTTTATCATTTGAATCTTCGAATTGTATTAATTTTTCAATAATCGATTGCACTCGAAAATTTATATATATGTAGATATATATTTAAGAGAAAATATGTTATATGCTATAATAATCATAATCAGAGACTATCACAATATTTTTAATCATAAGCAAATTAAATGATATTTCGCATTAAATATACTTTTTAAACTTGGCTATCTGTTAGAGAAACTTCTTATGAACAAAAAATCAAAATATAAAAAATAGAAACAACAGACATTAAAACTAAAAGCTAGTTAAACTGAATTTCCCACAATTTTACATATATGAAAACAGTTCAATATTTGCATATAGACAATGCCATAATACATGGCTAATTAACCTCATTGTCTTGGGTAAAAGAATCGGAAGCCATTGAGGTAAAAATTATCAATTTAAAACTTCCCAATGCATCTATTTGCACAACCACCTCGCCTTAACTTAATATTTACATAGACGCTTCCCACTCTCTACCATTATTCTCTTCGGGGACAAAAATTCACATATTTACATTCTCATTTTTCAGTAAAAAAATCATTAATACATTTTCTTTTTGAAATTTGAATAATATATTGAAACTTCTATAAGATATTATTGATTCAATTAAAATAATCAAATAGTATTAAAGTATTTCTGAACAAAAATCCAGAAAACATTATCTCAGTGTCAAGAAATAGTTTCTAGTATTTGACCGAGCGTCTGTTGTATCAGTGGGATTGAATTCGAGATCTATTGTGACGGAATTCATTCCGCATCGACTAGCAGGTCTCTTTGAAATCTAAATATTGGTTTCATTGGTTTTCTATAATTAGGCTGGAGTCAATTGAAACGGATTTATTGGAGCTAAATCGTATGGATACAAGT
The DNA here is from genome assembly GCA_030710605.1 of Cordylochernes scorpioides. Lineage (NCBI taxonomy): Eukaryota > Metazoa > Arthropoda > Arachnida > Pseudoscorpiones > Chernetidae > Cordylochernes > Cordylochernes scorpioides. The sequence continues at coordinate 43,684,458 of CP092873.1, read as the reverse complement.
TTACTTCGCATCATTGATGGCTATATGCTGTGTGATTGCTATTTTATAAATTATAAACATCACATATAGGGAATGTATAATTAGCCGCGTAGCTGCAATATTTTGTATTATAAATTAACTTTATATAATATATACGAACGGAAAAATATGTCCAGGGTAGCCTAGTGGACATGAAATCTGCCCGGTAAGCGGAGCACTGTGGGTTCGATTCCCATCCCATGACACTTTTATTTTTCCATTCATCATTACTCTTCACAATTCATCCTTTCATACTTCATACCTAAGGATAGGAATAGTCGTTATTTCTTCTTAAAAAATTAAAATTATGATTTTCCGTTCTGTAAAAAGAAACATTTGCGGTTAAACGCCGTTATATAGGAAATGTATTGATTTGGTTGAATGCAAGAACCCGTCTGCACGTAAATAAATATTTATTGAGGAATTGATAAACCATTTCAACAATTGAAAGCATTAAGATAAATGTAAAGTTGACAAATGGCTAATCTTTTTTACACTAATAAAATAAGAAAAACCCTTCCTCCATAGTAATGAATCCTTTCAAAGGCTTACCATTTCAATCTAACAGACCACATAAAAAAAAGAGATAGATCTATATTTTATTCTTTCGAATTGTAAAGAATATCTTAATGCGGTCAAGTTCTTCAAAGTTAAGTTCTTCATAGAATTCAATAAGTTCTTGATAGAAATATGAAATAATGAATAAAGCCTTTCTTATCAGTAATGAATTCTTCCAAAGGCTTACCATTTTAATTCAACAGACCACAAAAAATAAAAGAGATGGATCTATATTTTATTCTTTCGAATTTTAAAGATTATCTTGGAACGGCAAGTTCTTCAAAGTTGAGTTCTTCATAGAATTCAATAAGTTATTCATAGAAATACGAATATAATTCATAAAGACCCTCTCATCAGTAATGATTCCTTCCAAAGGCTTACCATTTCAATCTAACAGGAAACAAAAAAGAGAGATATCTATATTTTATTCTTTCGATTTGTAAGAATAATCCTGAAACGGTCAATTTCTACAAATAGTAACGGTAAAACATACTGCCTGACAAGAGTATACACTCAAATCAACAATTCTATACTATATTTACATACTCTATCTCTTATTTCTTATTCATTGAATTTTGTTATATCAACCTTATATAATCTTATTTGAACGATGTAATCAAGAAGATTCAACCTCTCTCTCTCTCTAACTAACCCCAAAATATAAATTAAACAGCTTGCAATAGATTCTAAGGTTTATATATGTTCTGAGCATACTCAATTTGTTTAAATAGGAATTGTTTAAATAATTTGAAATTCAGAGAAACTCTCAATGAATACTCCAATATTGCCTAGAGATATTTGCGATATAAAATTTTTATTCGGGAAGGTAGATTTATTGACAATTTTCTCTTTTCTTATTTATTAATATCGCATCCATAAGTTGGATATATACAAGATTTAGATAATATTTTGAACTATACATGTATATAGAACAAAACATAATTTCTGGAATGTTTAATTTAAAAAATATATATATATATTAAATAAAATTACTTGAAAACTTTCTCCATAGATTGTATAAAACGATAAGAATGATTAAGGAGAAAATATTTTTTATTCAAATGAACTTGTGACAAGCTTTCGGGCAGTCACGCCCTTCAACAGGTAATTAAAATAAAAGGAACAATTGACTATAAAATAGAAAACATACTGAGCTTTAAACAAAGATGATACAACTGCAGCCTGGCCACGAGAAAACGTGAACTCGTGAAAGTAATGTGAGGTTTAGGGGGCAAGGGTTTATCTGGTTTTTAAGTTAATACATATGTCATGATATTGTTTAGGTAAATCTATATGTCGATTAATACTGTCATTAGAAATGGATAAAATGGCCTCTATGATTAATCTCTGTTGTTTACTGGGAATGTTATTGTACAAGGTGGTGGGAGAATCTAATTTGAAAGAATGGCCAGTATTAAGCGTGTGGTTGTATATGAAGGATCTGCCGTTTTTATTATTGCCTTTTTCATCACAATCCGCTAACATATCCCGCATACTTAAATCCCACGGCATCAATACTTATTTTAAAAATAATAGAAGTCTGGCCACCATTCTTAGACATCCCATTACCCGCTTTCAGAGACCTACCACTGTTCCATCTTCTGGTGGCTCGGTCTATTCGGTCTCATGTAACGATTGTAGTGCAACATACATAGGTGAGACTGGTAGATCAGTAGCCATCAGGATGATTGAACATGGTAGGTGCATCAATAATAAAGACGGCAGATCCTTCATATACAACCACACGCTTAATACTGGCCATTCTTTCAAATTAGATTCTCCCACCACCTTGTACAATAACATTCCCAGTAAACAACAGAGATTAATCATAGAGGCCATTTTATCCATTTCTAATGACAGTATTAATCGAAATATAGATTTACCTAAACAATATCATGACATATGTATTAACTTAAAAACCAGATAAACCCTTGCCCCCTAAACCTCACATTACTTTCACGAGTTCACGTTTTCTCGTGGCCAGGCTGCAGTTGTATCATCTTTGTTTAAAGCTCAGTATGTTTTCTATTTTATAGTCAATTGTTCCTTTTATTTTAATTACCTGTTGAAGGGCGTGACTGCCCGAAAGCTTGTCACAAGTTCATTTGAATAAAAATCTTTTCTCCTTAATCATTCTTATCGTTTTATATATATATTAAATATTATGTTATTAATATGTGAGGGGAAATAGCCATCTTTAACAATGATTTATTGGAATTATTTTTTTGTTTTAATATTTCTCATATATAAATATATTAATGCAAGAAATACCTTCATAAACTCCCATATTTGTTATAAATATGGGGAATTTCTCGAAAGCTTAAAATACTGATATAATCAGCGATTATATAATAGAACTTGGAATATTTGGTTTATGCTCTAAGTATAGTTATCACAAATGAACATTTCACTCTACACATATGAAGATACCGTTAAATATTATAATAATTACAATAAGAACTAATATAAATTCATACCGTTACTTTTTATTATATAATATTTTAGTTGAAAAATAACATATTGTTGTATTCCAATTGATTACACACAGCGCTCAACGTTAATTATTGTTTAATTAACTACAAGGTAAAAGGATTATATATAGATGAAATGGTAAACATGGAGAAAGAGAATATGTCAGCGTGGCGATGCCGCTTGCAAGGTTACATCAACAGGAAGTGACGTCAGCTCCAGTGTTACCGAAGCCAACCGTCCGCCGCCACGGTCCAGCAATCTCCTCCTTCGAAGTGATCCCTTCTTTATGGATTACTTCGCCGTTTAAGAGTCTCGAACGATTAGGTTCGTGTAGGTTTCTCCCCTTATTTACTTCAGTACTGAGGAGTTCAATTGAGTTCTGAGCATTTCTCTGGTTCCTTAGGATCATTGGATGAGATCGAGTAGGAGAAGGCTTCACAGTATCTTCATTATGGCTGTTCTCTTCTGTAGGTATCACGTCTTCTTGATCTAATAAAGACACTGGATACTCTTCAATCTCCCGTTGAGTCCCATAGCTGTAGTGTTCAACTGATGGAAGCACCTCCCGGTTGCTGTCGTTCCTCGATACATCACTCTCTTTGAAGACACAGTCCCGAGATTCCACCACTTTCTTCATCTCAGGATTCCACACTCTGTAGCCACGTCCTCTGAGTGCATATCCAACAAGGTTACCTTTGACAGCTCTCCTTTCGAGTTAGGATTTACGGACCTGTCTTGGAATATGGACAAATACTTGACAGCCAATAGCTCTTATGTGTTTAAGACTAGGCTTGTTCCCTGTCCACAGTTCATATGGCGTGCTTTCACCATTGTGATTGTTGAGAACTCTGTTTCTGACATAGGCTGCGGTGTAAGTCAGCTCCGCCCAGGAAGCCTTTGGCAGACCACTTCCAGATATAGTGCTCCTGACAAGATCTAGGAGTGTCCTATTCATTCTTTCTGCCACACCATTCTGTTGAGGTGTATACGTCATAGCGTGTTCATGAACTATTACAACGCTCGTGCAGAAAGTGTCCCATTCCTTGGAACAAAATTCCAAGCCATTATCTGTACGTATTCGTTTTAGTTTCCGGCTGATTTGTTTCTCAGATTCTTGAATCCACTCTTTGACTTTTTCCCAGGATCCCGCCTTTGTTTTTCAGGAAAAATACACTTGCATATCTCGTAGATTCATCAATGATGGTCAAGACGTACTTGACTCCTCCCCAGCTCAATACGTCAAGTGGACCCATCAAGTCCGCATGCACCAAGTCCAACGGCATGATTTCTTTTTCCTCCTTGTGTGAGTGTTGAAGGAATGGCAGACGGTAAGACTTGCCGATCAAGCACTCTTCGCACTTTTCTGGCTTTGCCGGGCTGTAATCAAGTCCTCCTACGCTTTGGTTCTTGGCCATCTTTGCTATCGTATATGCATTTAAATGCATCAGCCCTTTGTGCCAAAGTTCCAGTGTAAGCTCTTCCTTGCATTCAGATGCAAGGGAAACACGAACATTCTGATCTATCGGAGAGGATGGAGTAGTCTGGACATAGTAAAGTCTACCCAACTTCTTTCCCTCTATCAAGAGTTTACCTTTCATGTCCATAATGTGGCAACCACTCCTGTTGAAGACAACCTTTCTACCGTTTTCTATCATTTGGAGTACAGACAGAACACTGTGACGCATATCTGGAACGTACAAGGTGTTATGGGCAACCATATTGCTGGCATCTCCCTTGTGTCCAACAATATTGGCACTGACAGTATCGATACCACATGCTTCTATAGAAGAGCCATTCGCAACAGTGATGGAACTCATATTGCTTGTGCACTCTTTCGGACATGTAGAGTAATCTCTCTTGGGAGTCATATGGTGCGTCGCTCCAGAATCTATGATCCAGGTCTCGGCGGTAGCTCCAAACAAAGTGTTGCACATTGCCGACATATTTACGCCTTTGTTTTGGTCAAACCTCTTTGGTCTTTGTTCATTCTTTCCTTTCTTCCTGCTTTTCCTTGCATAGTGGCCTTTACCTCCACATTTGAAACAAACAAACTTTGCCTTAAATTGTTTTTCTGTTTCAATGGGCTTCGAAGAGGCATTAACGACCATGGCACCCACATCTTTTGGTAGATTTGACGAACGCCTTTCTGCTTCTGCTAACAGCCGTCTTTTAACTGTGGCGGTCGTGAAGTCTGAATCAGGCAAGTTACATATGGTTGAGACAACTGTGTCCCAATCCTCTGGTAATCCACCCAAAAGAACCATAGCCAAATCGCCATCATCAATTTTGTCGCCAATTTGGGCCAGTTCGTTTACAATGTGGTTTATCTTCCTCATATACCCTTCCATATTGCTGTGCTGAGTCAACCTTTCGCCATATAATTGCCTTCTTAGTTGTACGGCTCGATATCTACTATCCTTTGGTGCATATAATTTTTCCAGTTCCTCCCAGACCTCTTTCGGAGTATTCAAATGATGAACATGCAATTGTTGTTCATCATTAATCCCGAGGAAAATTTTTGCAAACGCCTTACCCTACTGCGACAAAAAAGGTTTTGTTGCAACAAGGTCACTAGGGTCAGGCTTAGCCTCTCCTGGAATGATCAAACTCCACAAGTCGTTTTCGATTAGAACGAGTTTCATCTGGAACCTCCAGCTGGAGTAATTAGCACAATTTAATTTTGTAATCGTCGTGTTTGCCATTTTACAAAATATTTGGTAAGTAGAAAAAAAGGATGGGCCAAGTAATCAAAGGAAATTTGGTTACTCACGTTTTAGGCCTTGCGCTTCTTCAGTCTGACGTTTTAGGTCTTGCGCTTCTTCAGTCTCACGTTTTAGGCCTTGCGCTTCTTTAGTCTCATAATCTTTGTTGTATTCCAATTGACTACACACAGCGCTCAACGTTAATTATTGTTTAATAAACTACAAGGTAAAAGGACTATATATAGATTAAATGGTAAACATGGAGAAAGAGAATATGTCAGCGTGGCGATGCCGCTTGCAAGGTTACATCAACAGGAAGTGACGTCAGCTCCAGTGTTACCGAAGCCAACCGTCCGCCGCCACGGTCCAGCACATATTCAATAATATATAGCAGTAAGTCGAATTAAAGTTTAAGAAAAATATATTGGTAATATTTGGATAAAACAGAGTGAGCATATACATTTTGAAAATGAATTAAAGTATTTAATCACGAATGTTTCTTTTTTACACAAATCAAACTTCTACGGTGCATACTGTGATGAAAAAATATTGCGGGCTTGGTTTTTCATCGCAGCAAGGGCAGTAAGAGTTTGATTTGAAAAACACGCATTCGTGCTTATATACTTTTATTTCTTAAATATATAGATGGCGCGTTATTACTTCATATATATTTTATTATTATTTATAAAATGTTAAAAGATCCTAATCTCTCCATAACAGCGGAATATAGCATTAGAAAATCTATGAATAGAATCCAACACCTCTTTTTATCAGCATATCAGAAATTTCCGTAACTTGCTATACATCCTAATTATTGTAAAATTCTTATAGTACTACCGCGATCCTGATTAGATAAATTATTTGACGACTAATTGATGTTATATAGGGAAACAAAATATTTTATATTAGTTTAAATTTCTAATAGTTAATTTAAAGGTAACTATTATTGTGTGCTAATATTATAAATGCTTCGATATTTTATTGACTGTGTGCGACACTCGCGCTAGGATTCAAATTTTAACAAAGTTCATATATATATGTATTGATTTAAGACCACGGAATTGTTGTAAATAATCCAGATATCTACTACCACATATTTCACCACGTAACTGTATATAACTTGTTATTTACTGCAAATAGAAAGCATCAAGTAACATCAATCTGTACCGCGTAAGACTCTAATAAAGTATAGTAACTGTACGGATAGAAGGAATGGAGAATAACAGGAGAAAATTAAGGTTAAAACTAATCAGGCCTAAGTGAGAATAAGAAAGTAGGCCTATCGAGCCCAGTCCAATTTTTACGAGGTCGTGGCCCTCCTGGATGATTTAACTTTCCCCCCTGTTTACGTCAGAAAAGGGCAGTGACCTGCTTGGACCCAGCAAAGCTATAAAAGGAGGCCCCGAGCCTCAGTTAGAGAGTCTTTGTTTCAGCCCCAGTCCGCGCAGGCCGCTCCTATAGAGGTAAACCCTTTCCTGCCAGAAACCTCCTCGTCCCATTACTTCTTGACGTTCAGACGCTTCTTAGTATAATCTCTGTTTGTTTATTTCACCTTTGGCCCAGCTGTGTCGCCTTCCACCACGACTGCACGGTAGAGGTGACATCGAGGTTCGTCTAGCATCAGGTAACACTGGTCCCAGAGGTCCCAAGATATCACATATATATATTTATTCCTGATAATTTTCATGAACATTGTTCTTTTTGATATTGATATGAACCAATTTTCTGATGAATTTAAATAATCAAAGCTCGTATTACGATTCAAAAAATAAGAGGCTGAAAATTTTGACATGTGAAAATGCGGTGAGGCTTAGCTATAATTTTCGCCTTAATAGTTTATACAACGGTAGATATGGTGCCGCTGTTGGCCCCATGGTGCTTTCCAACTTCATCGTGGCCACCCAATCAACTTAATTTATATTTACATAACATTAATCCACACAATACAGCGTTTTCAAGAGTTTTTCTTTACCGGTTTTTCTAATTAGCCCTATCTTTGCTTGAGTGGATAAGCGAAACTCAAGAAAATAAAATAAAATTACAGATTAACCGTATTTAGTAAGATAAGTAAATTAACTATATATGAAATTATTTAAAAAAAAAACAGACAACCCTAACTAACACTACCAAATTTAAACCATTGATGACAACATTAAAACTCTTTGATCACTCAAGTAAATGAATCTTAGACTTTTACTGATTCTTAGATGAGAAAATCTGTTCATATAGGATTGCTTACATGGTCGTTGTATTCAGGAATGGCCAATGTAAGCATCGTATACGTGCTAATAATCTATAAAAGCATAGAATTCTTAAACTTCAATTGTGAAATACTAATGTCACAAGTCACCAGAATAAATCGGGATAGCAGGAAGAAAACATTTTTCCAAAGAATATACGAGTATAATGGGTATAGAGGGAGTCGAGAAAACACAGAAGATAAATTTACCAAATTAGCTTAAACCCCTTGTCTGACTCTGAAAGGAATAAGAAAGCTGGCGAGAGACAGAACAAGATTATAAAACACCATCAGGAAATATTCTCAGTAATTTAGAAAGGCTAAATCTGTAGATTTATCGCGAAATAGTTGAATTGAGACAGAAATATATTTAAAGATTGCAGTTGAATATCCTAGAAATTCCTTGTGCATAGTTTATCTAATGTTCGTTATAGTCTTAGAAATCTCAAGCTTCTGCCCATAACCTTTTCATGGCATACAGGAATGTGTGACATTTGAACTATTTTCATGGTCGTTTATGGAAGATGGACGAAGTTCCCGGAGGTCATCTTGGGCAAGCTCCCGCGAGGCTTTCCCGCACAGCTGTGTCACCAACTCTGCCCTGATTGGTCGGTGGGTACTTGGAATGTCCTTGAACTTGTCCTTGGACTGCCGCCGGCCGGATGAATCCATTCTCGTCGCTGCTTGCGAGTTAAAGCTACAATTCTGCAAAAATCTCTAAGGATATTATAGATATTCAAGATATTATTTTTCGTAAACCTTTCCGGGGATATGCCTAATAATATCCCAAAATTTCACGGCGATTGGATGTACGGGTTTTGAATCTATAGAGTACACACAGACCACAGACAAACAGACAAACAGACAGACAGACAGACATTCAATTTTATATATATAGATAAGGCAGATTGCGATATTTTAGAGCAATAGAGTGGTTGCAAATAATCAATAGTGTTACAATTTATATGGATTTATACCAATTTAACTATGACCTGTCCTCTCTCTCTCTCTCTCTATGGTACAAAAATAATAAATATTCAAGTTATATTAATAAAGTTATAATTAATTACACGAAATATGTGGTGAAGGCAGATAGGGACAGAGTTAATGGTTATTAATATGGTACAAGCTTAAATAAGGACTATTAATTTATATAGCTTTGTTCAAATTACGATATATATTTTAAAAAGAATCATACGCGTCAAAAATCGTTCAAATACATAATCCATAACAGATGGCCTGCTAATACATCATACAGGAGTGTCTTGGAGAAAGTAAATAGGGAGTTAGAAAATAATTTTGGTATTAACAGTGATAAAGGGAATGAGTTAGGTATAATAAATATTGCCGTAGATATATATACACCCCTGTGGTATTTGCTCAGGATGATGATAAAAACAATACACCCCAGAGTAAAATATTTACAAGCTGGCGATGTTTGCCTTGGGAGATTTCTGAGGAGGATTTCTTTACGCCATTATATATTATAAGGGTAAACACTATAGCAGTGGCGATTTATATATAACAACCTCACCTGCAATAACTTTAGTTTTATTGCGATCATATCGTTTTATATTTAAACTATAAAAATATAGTAAATATAGAGAGCTATTTATAAATTTTATCGTGAGATTCAATATTTATTACTTAGGAATATTGATTTATATTTGAAATAAATAGTAGAAATGTGACATTGTACTGGAATTAGGTTGATGAATTATGAAAAATATATCTTCTTATCGTGAAACTGTCAATCAGCGCAAGCCATCAGCAACTTTCAGTTGCATCATAAGAGATGTATTTTTCTTAATTTATATTTGTAAGAATAGTGTATGATATATGTTTGTGAAAAATAAAGAATAATATATTTGAGATTTTAAAAGGTTAAAATAGAGAGAAATTCTCACTGAGGTGAAGAATATAATTATATATACAGTTATCAGCGTCATGCGTTCTTAATTCTGTCACCGTTTGCTTTAGGTTGAGTGGTAGAATGCTCGCCTGCCATGCGGGCGCCCCGGGTTCGATTCCCGGCCGATGCATTTTTTTTTTACAACTTTTTAAAACTCATTTATATATTATACAAGAATGACATCCACGGCGCCAATTTATAATTGTAACGAATAGTATTTGAATAAAAGCATTTAATCGGGTAAACCCCGGGCGTTGCCCGGGTCATTCGGCTAGTTGTTATATAAAGATGATTCAACCATTGCCTCTTTATACACCCATTGACAAAACCTAATGAGATACGAGTTAAATATTTCTGTCCATGTCAGCTGGTTTAGGCAGTACGTTTATAACCCATCATTAAGAGTCGAAACGCTTCAGCATACAACAAGAAACAGGTAGTCAAAGTGAAATGTGAGGGAGAATGTTCTGCTATGTCGAGGCACAGATATAAAGAAGATGATCAGGCCTTGTTATGGTGAAAAGACTTACATTGAATGAGAATTAAAGAGAGAGGAGTTCCATTTTTACCTTTCCTTGTAGAATTTGCCTAACAACTCGCCAATTGTTAACACGGCTAGAACAAAACTGATGCTAGCGAACGTTAAGTGATAACTCATGAACAACGTTATCTCCGAGTTCGCTCAAAAGTCAAGGAATGATTAAAATTTGAAATAAATTGTTTTCAGGGGATAATAAAGTGATACCTTGCTGAAAAAAACTGGGATATATATATGTGTGTGTGTGTTTTTTAGAAGTAATAAAAATTAGAAAAATATTAGGTTGTGATATTAAAAATGAAAATGGCATATACTGACTCCTTTCATCAGCATATTTGATGGTAGAGGGCAATCACAAGTGGTGTAATAATCAATTAAACGTTAATACAGGTTATTCCATAATATTTGGTCAAACCATTTCTTGATATATCATAAATATCAACAGCCCGCTATTGGTCATCGTCAGCATGGTGCAGGCTGTACCTCTACGACCAATATATAGTCCAAGAGATTCCAAAGAAATCATAAAATGTAAATATTGACCAAAAATGCGTAACTATTTTACTCTTCTGAAAAAAGTAACAAAATAAAATTATAAAACCCTGTACAACAGCCCGAAACGTGCAAGTGATTGACTTCTTTTTCGAGTTATCTAGAATTGGGTTGGGTAAATATATTAAGGAATAGCCTAGAACATTGTTTAGTCAATTTTTATTCCAATAGATTGCACTCTACCATCTAAAAATGATCATGTGAGTGGTCAAATATGTCTATTTTATATTTAATATATACAAAATTTCAATATCACCACCTCATATTTTTCTATATTTGCTACTTTCTCGCCTAAATAGCGTATTTACGTAAATTTGACCAATATTACCTATTCATTGAAACCTTTTGAATCAAATATAGATCGTGGTGGTACAGCCTACACCTCGCTGACGAAATTCAATAGCCCGAAACGCGTTCTGTTGGCTTTACTTGATTTATTACCTACCACTAGGAGTCTAAACGCTTATGCTTCTAACATAAAAGGGGTAGTCAAGGTAAGACATATGTTCAGGAGTAGGTTCTAACATGTTGAATCGCAGATATAGAGATCGTGGTTCGCCAAAATATCACGGACTAACTTGAATCAACGTTTAGTTTATTTTTATTCTACTAGATGGCGCTCTCTGACATCTAAGAAGGCTATATAGCAATTTATCCCAACCTAAAATAAACTCCAACATCAGTGAACGATGATTAAACCAAATATTCAGTCGCATTGAGGTTCGCCATAGCAAGAATTTTCACTGTTTTATATTCTCTGAAATATATTTCTATTTATAAATAATACCATAGTAATATTTAACTTATAGTATCGTATCCAATATCACAAATATATCCAAAGGCTTTAACTAAGGGCATGTTGTCTTTCTCTCTCAATCACACATGTGCTTCGCTCAACAATATGGAAATATCAAAATTAAGAATATCTACTTTGAAATTTCAGCAAAACATAGTATTCAAATAATTCAAATTTTAGATTTTAATGGATTGTAATTCAGTTGTCAAAGAAACATTTGGTCATTTACTCATATTCATCTAAAATCGATCGAATTCTTTTAATGAAACTTACTGAATTTGCTCAATTGCTGATTAAACATTTATTGTCATTTTTGCCTTCTTACTAACTTTTGTCCTCATATTCCTGTTCCTTGATTCTTCAGGATGATTCGTCTAGTCGTAGCTTTTATAGTTATTCAGGTACAGCCTTTACAATGCTGACGAGAGTCATCAGCCTAAACCTCGTCCTGGTTGGCTTTTCTTGATTTATAAAGTCAAGTAATTTGGCTAATATTGATAAATGAAAAATAAATGAAGGATAATATTTTGTTTCAACAGAAAGCGCAAGCTACCAGTAATTAAAAAATATAAATACCATATTTTTAATATCACCACCTCACATATTTTCTTTTATGCTATTTTTCAATTTGATAAAATTAAAATATTTCAACACGTTTCTAGAGAGATGGGTTTCTTTTATTTTTATTGATGTCTGAAGTCCAAGCTCAAATCCTTCCATGCAAGCATGAGATTGTTTGATTCTATGATCTTGAGAGTCCTACTCTATGCGGCCCCCTTCTGGGCACATGATCAAGCCTTAATCTTAGATAGAATCCAGGATACCTTTCTCAGACGTTTTCTGTGCCTTCCAAGCTATACTCCGGGCTATATTTTGAGGGCCGAAACAGGAAGAAACTCTCTTGATATCACAGTGAAAAAAACTAACTTTAAAATTCTGGACTAGAATTCTGAAAATGGACGGCAGCAGGCTACCTTCAATTTGTTTGGCACATTTGTGGGACATTTCAATTTCTTCAAAACAGAATATAGAACTGGTAAAAAGTATAACAGAGCTACTTAATAACACCGGCTTCTCATGGCTTGTTGGAAGTACAGACTTCAATATACTACAAAGATACATCCCCCTAATTATTAGAACGGCAACCGATCAGTTCCTGCAGCTGGATTATGTAAGAATAAGAAAATCAGTACTCTACTCTCACTATAAATACTTTCATTCATCACCTACAATGGAATGCTATCTAAATGACAATATCCCCCTAACCTTAAAGAGAATCATTGCACAAGTAAGAAGCCTTTTTGCAGTACAGAGAATTAATCATGTTTCACTTTTGAAAACTAAGACCATAAAATGCACCTTATGCAACGGTGAATTTAGTCTCGATTTTCCACACTACATGTTCTACTGTACGGCAATGGAAGAAGAGAGAGAAATTCTTCGTCAAGAGACCGGCTACAATAGCAATTCGCCTTATGTTTTAATGGTAAAAGTCGTAAAATCCAGACCCTTTGCATTCGCTTTTTATAAATACTGGAAATCAGCTCAATCAAAATATTTAGCACAGACACCGGATCCAACTCGATAATTGGTCGAGGTTAATACCCAATATTTGTATATAACTATGATGCTAATTTGTTATTTATTTATTTTGTCCTACCGGGAGAATCCTGTATGGCACGTGTGCCTAATAAAGGCTTTTGTTGTTGTATTTTTATTGATGCATTTCGGGAATATCCTTATTATACAGAAGCACAAAAACAATAAAAATCAACGCCGCTTGATACTAACTAATTTTATATTTGTGCTTAAGGGGGTCGGTGGAAGGATGGTCGGAAAAGGTATTTTACTCTATAAATCGTCTAAATTGAATATCATTAATACATTGCACTTTTTTTACCATATCTGTTTGAATTGGAACTCTTCAATATAAGGATGAACATTTCAGCTGCTATACAGTATGCTATGTTATTTGTAATCTCTTCAGAGAGTCGAATAAGCCTATACAGTCGAGCTGACAGCCATATTTACCTCAGATGTAACGAGGTGACTGAGATCCTTGTTTGAGTTTGTACCATAATTATAGTAATTAAGTCAGTAATAAGGTGCGGTGTGTGCTATATTTTTGTAATTATTTGTTAATTAAACGACGATGTGATGACCTCTTGGAGAGATTGTTAATTCCGTATATGACCTTCAAGACAGAGTATAGCTGTCTAACATTTGAGTAGTAATATTTTCAATGTTCAGAAAATATTTTTTAAAAGTTAAAATATTTTTATGACGTTTAAAATTTGTTATTTATTTTCCACCATCACACAGTGTCCACACACGGTTTGTACAGTCAATATTTATATTATAGTATTTTCGTTTTCAGAGAAATGGTGCAACAAAGAACTTGTTGCACCACAAAAATAAGGTTTGACATAGATATGGAAAGTTTAGTTTTTAAAGTATATTTTATTCTCAATATATATATTATTCAAATAAATACACATATAGTTTTTTTTAATATGGGTATTAATGTAAAATATTATCACATTATATTGAAGCTCTTTTTATTATATTTGCCGTTTTTTAAATGTTTTATAAATAATTATTCTCTGGAATAAAAAAGAATAAGAAGAGCTCTTTATGTGTGAGAATAAATGACATTGGTGTGTCGACTTAAACTCTACTACCGCACGAATATAATCTGAAAATATATAGTTTCTAAACATTTCAAATTAAACTGGCGAAACCGCTGGGAGGGTTCACCACTGATGAGCCAGGCCCTCCCTTTAATTTTTCCATCGCAGTAAGGACAGTAGAAATTGTTTTATTTTAAAAAGAATATTACGCCTCTAAAATAGTTTTATAATTTGATAACAGATGGCGCTCTAGTACATCGTAATATTATACTTTAACAAACTATAGCAGAGGTCAATATCAGTTTTATTATTATTTTTATCTATGAAATATATATATAACTCAATTAATTTATAGGTGTGTAAAAAGTTTCAGTATTTTCTATTTTTTTTCCAACCATTCAAACATGAAAGGTTGCGTGTTGGAAACAAACCACACCTTTGTAGAGAAGAACGGCAAATATTTTAAAGTATCAGTTCTTTAAACCGGTTTAATTCTCAGTTCACTGGGAGAATAACCCATTTCTTCAAATTCATAATATATATATATATATATTTTTTTTAATTAAAAAGGCATATATTGGATCAAAATATCATTTATTTTACCAATATTTCAGTTGGCTGAACGCCAACCTTTATCAAGGTGTTATAAAAAAAATGTTTTTAACACCTTGATAAAGGTTGGCGTTCAGCCAACTGAAATATTGGTAAAATAAATGATATTTTGATCCAATATATGCCTTTTTAATTAAAGATTTATCTATGAATTGCTCTATATTTTAAACAAAAAAATATATATATATATATTTGAAATAAAACAGTCATATCCTGACCAGGCTCACATAAGCGTTTCTAGATGGCAGAGCGCCATCTAGTGAAACAAAAATACACTATTTTTTAACTTGTTCGCTGATATTTGTTCAACCCAATTTCTTGATAAATCAAGAAAAGTCAACCAAGAACGCGTTTCGGGCTGTTGGCCCTCGTATTACAATAAGTATATTGTAAATATTGTTGCGATTACGTTCTGGGGTGCTACAAAGAAACCTGAAGACAGCTGGCAATAAGGTTTATTGTCTCAGGTAATACCTGTCCACTGGACAAGTCGAGGAAAAGACTACACTACTATTATTATGAATATGATATTTATAATGATAAAATAAGATGACATCTATGGAAAGAAGTGAATAAAGTGAACAATAAATGTAAATTAAGTTAGGCAAATTGAAAATAAATAGATAAAATAGAATGTGCTGCCAAACTATCTGCTTAACAATATATTGTAATATTAAATATATATTCAGGGATTAGTAAATTCTATAGAATTATTTGAATCTATCGTGTAGAAATCCATTGATTCATGTTCTCAAATAAATATTTATCATCTCGTAGTACAAGATCAGTAGAATAGTTCTTATTATTGGATATATAATTTCTACTGCCCTTATTGCAATGTAAAAATTAATGGGAGGGCCTGGCTAATTAGTGGTGAACCCTCCCAGCGGTGTCGCCAGTTTAATCTACCATACCTCTGTTATATTGCATTTTTTGGTTTTCTTTTTATAGTAATTCTGATGCTAGACTCTTTTAACGGGTATTTTAGATGAATTATGGACATAGGCTTTCAGGACATCAGAATTACATATAATTATAAATATATAAAATGCTTCGAGCAATCGCTCTTCCTCAAATTCCATAATGCATCATAATTTAATTGTTCTAATAAAACACATTGAAATTTGCGGAAGAGCGATTGCTCGAAGCATATTATATATTTATAACTAGCGGATGTACCCGGCTTCGCCCGAGTTTTACCCGAGTAAAGGTTTGTCTAACGAACATTTGTTAAAACAATTCTCTATAAACTTATTTAAAAAAATAATAGATATATTTTGATAATTTTAAACTCGTAAATTTGAATCTCTCGATAAAGTGAACATTTTTTCCCGGTCCCTTGAAAAATACTCGATAAGTTGAATAAAATCAATATTAATTGGTTCCCTCGCTAATTGGAAGTTGAAGGAATAGTATCTTGCCTTGGAATTGTATCATTATTCTTGTCTCAAATAAATTGCCGTGTCATCCTGAATTTTGTCTTTCCTAATTTTCTACATTACAAAATCATCATTTTATCTATTCTCCTAATATATATGTTGTAGATAAATGATAAAACTAACTTTGACGTGTGCGAAATTAATAGGTAGAAAATCTTACTTTTGATAATCTTTAAGATAATGAACTTAGTGATAATAAAAATTATAGATAAAAAAAACATGTTATCATCGTCGCAATGGGGGCGCTGCTTGCGAGTTAAATTCTACAAATCTGCAAATAACTCTAAAAGGATATTCAAGATATTCGAGTAATTATTTTTCAAAACCTTCCCGGGGATATACCTAATAATATCCCAAAATTTCACGGTGATTGGATGTATGGTTTTTGAATCTATAGAGTACAGACAGACATTCAATTATATATATAGATAGATTGTATGTAATTCTGCTGTTCTCAAGGCTTATGTCCATAGTTCATCTAAAATATCCATTCCAAGAGTCTAGCATCAGTATCACTATAAATATATAAGTATTATACAGTAATAACAGTTTATGGTACATTAAACTGGCGAAACCGCTGGGAGGGTACACCACTGATTAGCCAGGCCCTCCCATTAATTTTTCCATTACAGTAAGGACAGTAGAAATTGTTTATTTTTAAAAAGAATCATACGCGTCTATAATAGTTTCGAATAATTATAAATAATTATATATATACAAATTAAAGTTGCCGGAGAGAGATATTCACGTATCAATAGAGGCACCTTTCCCTTTGTGTCTGAGAACGATGCATCTTGAAGAGGGTCATAGAGTGGAAGAAAAATAAACTAAACGTTGATGGTTCTCTGTCATCTGAAAATTCATGTGAACGGTCAGTAAATGCTTATTTTGTGTCTTTAATATCAACACTTGACCATTTATATATATTTTGTTGCTTCACAAACACACACACATATATCTATCTATATATATATAAATGAATTTTTGTATTTTTGTTTGCATGTCCGGTATACAAATTCGCAGTAGTTCACTAATACAAACCAAAATTTCCATACATAGGTAAATAAATACGGGGAAGACGACGGGAAAACTATATATTCAAATTATTCTACTTAGCTCGCGAGCAGCGCCTCTAGCGGTGAAGATGGGAGGTAATATCAGCTGACTTGATGTACATGTAAAGTTTGGAGCGGGACGTTCCACAAGAGTGACATCCACGGCGCCAATTTATAATTGTAACGAATAGTGTTTGAATAAAACATTTAATCGGGTAAACCCGGGCGTTGCCCGGGTCATTCGTCTAGTATCTATATTAATAAGATGGAAATTTCATAAGTGGACATCACTAAAAACTTTCGTTACAATGCATCAATTTCGACCAAATTTTCAACATTTATGTAAAACGAGATGGAACAGGTGTTGCTTAACATCAAAATATTTTTCTAACTTTAACATACATAACTTTGCTGTTATCGATAAAATACAAAAAAATTCAACAGAGTTAAAGTGTTTACACTTTTGCGCTTCTTGGAAAATTAGTTTTAATCTTTTTTATATATATTTTAATAACTTTTATACATGGTAAGGTACTTTTATTTTATAGTTTTCATATTTTATACCAAAAAAAGTTGAAGCCTTACTTGATGAGATCAATTTTATATTTTAGATAAATTTTTTGGCTAATTTTAATTTATTTATTTTTTTTATTTTATATACAGATTATATATGCTATTTCTAACTTACGTGGTTAGTATTTTTATAAGACTAAGGTTATTTATATTATTTTTTACAAAAAAAAAAGATTGAAATTTCATTAATGTGCTCAATTTTATGTCTTTTTTGAGGACCTTAACAAAATTTCAATTAATTGCTTAGATATTTTAAAAGTAGATTATTTATGGTGTTTTCCACATATATGGGTTGTTTTGTAAACAAATTTAAGTTATTTCTATTTTTTTCACTAAGATGCAAGATATTTTATTGATATGTTTATGTGATTGTCATTATGAGGCCCTTCTCAAATATTTCTTAAGAAATTTTTATTTAATTATTTAGATCTTTCAAATACAAATTATTTGTGGTATTTATAACATATAGGTGTTGTGTTTTTTAAAATATTTTGGTTTTTTTTATTATTAATCGCAAAAAAGAGCACGCAATTTCATTGTGTTCAATTATGGGTCATTTTGAGGTCCTTTTTTAAATTTTCTTATGGAATTTTTTAATTATTGCTTTGATCTTTTAAATACAGTTTATTTATTATATTTTCTACATATATGGGTTGTATCTAAAAAAATAGGTTATTTATATTTTTAAATAAGCAAGTGATTTCTTTTACGGATTCATTTATTTGTCTTTTTGAAGTCCTTTTTCAAATTTTTTAAAGATATTTTAATTTATTTGATTAAATATTTTATATTTAGATTATTTATAGTTTTTTTAACATATAGGGGTTGTATTTTGTATTTTAGAAAGTTATTTCTATTTTTTACCTCAAAAAAGCATGCTTTTTCATTGCCGTATCCAGCGGATGGTCTATTTTTGAAGCTTTTTAATGATAACTGGTTTTGTACATTAATTTTTTGGTAATATAATATCATGATTTTAGTTTTTTAAAATCTTTTCAACATATCTGAAGGTTATTTTGAATAAAAAATTTAAAAATTTTGATTTTTACCTCAAAAAGACAGGAAATTTTTATGCTTTGTTTAGAAATTGCTGGTTTTGAAGCTTTTGTTATTAATCTCAATCTAAATTTTTTTTTCAGAATATGCCATACAGTTTATTTATTATTTTTTCTACATATATGGGTTGTATCTAAAAAATAGGTTATTTATATTTTTAAATAAGCAAGGGATTTCTTTTACTGATTCATTTATTTGTCTTTTTGAAGTCCTTTTTCAAAATTCTTTTAAAGATATTTTAATTTATTTGATTAAATATTTTATATTTAGATTATTTATAGTTTTTTTAACATATATAGGGGTTGTATTTTGTATTTAGAAAATTATTTCTATTTTTTACCTCAAAAAAGCATGCTTTTTCATTGCCGTATCCAGCGGTTTGTCTATTTTTGAAGCTTTTTAATGATAACTGGTTTTGTACATTAATTTTTTGGTAATATATAATATCATGATTTTAGTTTTTTAAAATCTTTTTAACATATCTGAAGGTTATTTTGAATAAAAATTTTAAAATTTTGATTTTTACCTCAAAAAGACAGGAAATATTTATGCTTTGTTTAGAAATTGCTGGTTTTGAAGCTTTTGTTATTAATCTCAATCTAATTTTTTTTTTTTCAGAATATGCCTCGCCACAGCCGACGTTTACTTGGTAGGAATACGGCTGCTTCCAGGAGATATAGGAATGCTAGAGCTATTGAGACACCACTTCAAAGTGAGACGCGTCGTGCGCTTCGCCGTCTTAGGTATTCTAAAGCCCGCGTCGCAGCTAGACAAACTATGCAAGATCCTGTTCAGCGTATTCAGCTTTGGACTCATTAGCCGTTTTCAGGTTTGCAGTATAATGCCCATATTGATTATAAAGCTGATTCATCTGTCGATATAGGCCAAATGTCTCGGGTATGCCAGTTTTGCTCTGCTTTGAGATTTAAAGATGATGTAATGTAATAGAAACAAAATAAACCTCATCCTATCTAATATACATTACTTCAGAGGATTAAAGATTTTGATTTGTGTTGAGAATTTTGCATGCATTTCTCTATTTCTTTTCTTATCTTGCAAAGCTAATGGATTGTTTAGGTTGCTTATTTTTGACTCGCCAATTTGTTTAGTGATAAAGTGGTATAGCGTTCTATTTCAGAGCATCACCCTACAAAAAAATTACCTGACTTTTCCTAATATTTAGATAGATTTATTATAGCAACATACTAGACTACAAACATTCCCTCGAGTAAAACCCGGGCGGAGCCGGGTACACCCGCTAGTTAGATAATAAAAAGGCATATATTGGATTTAATTGATCTTATTCAGTATGACCTTATTCTGTAACTGCAAAATGTATCGGCCTTAGATAAGGTTAATGTTATTACATTGACACATTTCTAGATTTATTTATTATTCATATGCTCTGCCGCGTGGGTGCGACGGACTAATTCTCTTGTAAAAACATTACCTAAATAAATAGCACGTCATCTTTGTATATGAAATGACAATATTCACCAAGAAATTCGCCAAAATCTCGCAGAAGTATATCACCTATAAGCTGCTGTTGCGTTTATACATTTTGCTTATTTTAATACTTTGCTTCGAGAACATCTTTTCAGTTTATGTGTTTTATGTATCAAAAGCTGTGTTCGAAGCTAAAATATTTATCATTTCTATAATTGCAAAAAGGATATTCCAAATATTAATTTTTATATATCAAATTTCCTAATTAGGAACAAAAAAAAGCTATAGCTCAATATTCAATAGCAATTTATATATTTCAAATACATATATTCCATATAATGTATCTATATGTAAGTCTCTAGTTTTAATCGCGATTATTTTCAAAAGGCTTTGGAGTCTACAACAATGTAAGCCTTATTGTTAAAAAAAGAACTCGTCGAGCAAAGCATGGGTGCTTAAAATGTTCAATTTAGGGATATTAATTTATATTGTAATTATAAAAACATTGAAAGCATATCATCAGTGGATCTGAGCAGAGTTCAAAGAACTTATATATATATATATGAAATAATTTGTTGAGTTTGATGTCGACTACTGAAATAAGTTGAAGTTCTGGTAAGCCTTGTGTAGAGTTTTGCAGTACCTCTCTGCACCTTGGAAGACCTTTAAAAGTTCTCACAAAATACAGGCGGTCGTGGTCGAGGCAGAGTGGAAAGTTTGGGAATGTCCACACAAAAAACGAAGACACAATTGCACTAAAAAAGTTCCGTTAACAGATAAAAGTTGAGCTAGGAGCGAAAGATGGAGATAGAAGTTTCTTACTCGTCTACATGATTGATGAGGAGGACCTTGGTGACAACCGACGAGAGCTCGCGCTAAGGGTGAACTAACTGTATTTTTAGGTTAAGACGTGGGGCCTTTTATATATCTTTCCCGAGAAAGGGGAGTAT
Organism: Cordylochernes scorpioides; assembly: GCA_030710605.1. NCBI lineage: Eukaryota > Metazoa > Arthropoda > Arachnida > Pseudoscorpiones > Chernetidae > Cordylochernes > Cordylochernes scorpioides. The sequence continues at coordinate 43,662,910 of CP092873.1, read as the reverse complement.
TGCATTACAGCACATGCGAGAGGGGCTTGGATCGTCTGGTGAAATTGTACACTGGTAGCGTGGCCGTTTCCATCTTTAGACTTTGTTGTTTTGGCAATACTATATGCTCGATCTCTGCTTTAGCTCAACTCTTAATCAATTTAAGAGTTTTATTTATTTATCCACTTTGTACAAATTACATTACATATGATGATGTAAAGACACATGTCAATAATACGTATAATCATTAACAGCTGGGTTTCTATTATACAACATTAAAATCTTGTTATAAGTTATATACATGGGGTTGTTGGCTTAAATTACCATATATATATATATTATATATATGTTATATGATAAATATTTCGTCTTAATGTGTTATATTATTATTTGGAAAATAAAACATATTATATTAAGTGTTTTAAATACATAAGCGTTTTAACAATGGTATTGTGCTATTAGTTTGAATCGTGGTATCTTGTAAATAATAAAAAGTTTTAAATAATATTTTGTTTTAATTTAGCTGTTAGGAATATATAATAAATGATTTACGAAGTACTACCTGACTTATAAGGCGTAAGAATAAATAAAATAAAAGATTACATATTTACATATCTACAAAATATTCAGACCGGCCAAAGAAAAACAACAACAATGGGTTTATATAGCTGCGAAGTCTGACGGTAGACTTTACACAGTAGTTTTTGTGTTTCAGAAATTATAATTCCAAAATATAATTATATATATATATATTATATATAATAACATATACAAAATAAAAATGAAAAACATTGATATTTCCACGTGGAAAATTAAGGAAGATCAACTTCGGGATGAGACATTAATTTTATTTGAGGCAAGAACAAACTATGAATGATTAACAAAAGATAAGCAATGAGGGAAGTTTACAGAGTAGCAAAATATAAACATGAAAAATGATACTCTGTTAATAAAATAATAAATACTTTGCTACATAGCTTCTTCCCCATGGGAGCTGTGACGCACAACTTGCAATTATTGTAGTTACTGACATGGATCTGACGTGCTTCTGCCACGGATTCCATCGAAGTCTTGGAATATCGTCCATAGTAACTTTGCGTCTATTTTCTTGCCACTTTGTCGTCGTATCGTCTATAAGGACATCGTCATCTTGGAAGGAGGTCTTGGCTTTGACACGGCGGTGGAATCCTGGAGCCAGTCTACGAAAATGTAGATCACAGCACCCATGGACTTAAGGTCTTCTCGGCGATCTTCAGTTTTTCTTCCCTAATCTACCCAGCATCTCCACCATAATGCCACGTGCCACTATGAATGATAAACAAAAGACAAGTAATGAGGAAGTTTACAGAATTAAAATATATAAACCTAAAAAATAATAAAGCTATACAACCAGTTTAACCGCATAAGTTTCTTTTTATTTATGAAAAATCATTTTTAATTTCAAAGAGAAATAATTTAATATTTCTAACTTTTGGATGACGTATGAAAAGGTTGAATATATGAAGAGTGATGGTCTATATATGAATGGATGACGTATGGAGGGTGAAAAATATTAAGAGTAATGGCGAACGGAAAAATAAAAGTGTTCAGGAGCGGGAATCGAACCCACAACCTTCTGCTTACCGAGCAGGTGCCATGTCCACTAGGCTATCCTATTTGTGGGTTTGATTCCCGCTCCTGGACACTTTTATTTTTCCGTTCGCCATTACTCTTCATATTTTTCACCCTCCATACGTCATCCATTCATATATAGACCATCAGTCTTCATATATTCAACCTTTTCATACGTCATCCAAAAGTTAGAAATATTAAATTATTTCTCTTTGAAATTAAAAATGATTTTTCATAAATAAAAAGAAACTTATGCGGTTAAACTGGTTGTATAGCTTTATAATTATACGCCGCAGTCATTTATAAGTATAAAAAATAATACTCTGTTAAAAAAATAATAAATACTTTGTTACAAAATTATAACTTGTTTGGAATCAATAAAGCTAAGGGAATGTTGACCACTACATTTTATTATACCACATATATGTATATAATAATTTTAAATATATTTTAGATTTATATATTAGGTAAAAGAGTTAAATCCTAAAAGATATTTGTTTTTTTTTTATTGATAAATAAGTAAATGAATTGAAATTAAGGTTGAAATAATTTTCCAGCGGAGATTCGGGAGTTATACCTCATAGAAAAAGAACAAAGTCAGAGAACTGTTATATTTAAATTTTATAATAAAAGCTAAGGTGATAAACGTTTTTTCTCCGCTTTCTCTCCTGATGTGAGATGATAATATATTTATGTTTTTAATTGATTGTGGCTTGTAGCTTATACTATAGACAATTTTGTATTAAAGGAGAGGGTTGACAATAAAGATATTATTATATTCAATTAATATATAACTTCTAACTATTAGAGAGTATCTAACTGATATATATTATAGAGAGATTGTGAAATAATATTAAAGGATTTAAAACGATTATCAATCGAAATAATCATTTCTTTATTCAATAAAAATTGCAAGTTTTCAAGCGTTAACTCATCATCAGGCCAATTGTTCCGCAAATTCTTACAATATATATAGAGGTGTAGGAGGTAATTTACATATTTACCCTTGAAAAGGTTTAACAAATTCTCTGAGAAATACTTCAAATGCATATATATATATATATATATATATATATATATATATAATAATAAATAGTTATTTAATTTTATAGTCCAGTTTTGTATTAAGATTATCTTCACTATTATGATCATTTAAATACAAATTATAAAATTTGTAAAATGTTATTAATTTGTAGATAGAGAGAGAAAAAAAAAATCCTTTACTTCTATTACATCCTCAAGTTAATTATATATTTATAATTAATAACAATAAAAAAAATTAACAAAGTAACGTCTATTACATCGGCTTTTACACGTCATTCAGACATACTCTAATCCTATATATAGAATAATCGAAGAGATAATATATATCATAGTTAGAAAAAAGAGAGAAAGACAGAACCATGCACTTTTAATCAAACTAATAATAAGGAAAAAAAAGAGTTTTATAAAGAAGGTAGATAAGATTGTTAGTATATATATATATATTTTTTTATGATTTTATATTTTATCCTTTTTTTTTTTTTTTTTAAAAAGATTTTCAAAGGTTTTTTTATTTTATAATATGATTATAAATAGTTGTATTTAGTAATATATCTATAGTATGAATTAACATTTGTTATAAGTTTGGATATTATGTTTTGAAACCCTAATGGTAGACCAGACATACACAAAAAACTTTAAATTGAAATAAATTGGAAAAAGAGATCTGCTGGAACGGGGATCATCAGATAAAATTCCAGCGACATTTCAACCCCTTCTTTATTATGTCATAGATCTCTTTTAAACCGTATTTTATGTGTTAATATTAAGTTGTTTCAGTGAAATATTTAAATGAACATATAACAGATACAAGTGTTAACAAATTCAAACTGTAAACCTACCTTGGCCGCTGCGTCCTCCATTGTGTATATCTATTTCTGTCTGGCACATGTCGCGGGAGGGGAATGTACCCCCACATTTCAAATTTAGACCATTTCTTCAGAATTTTTTTGAACAACAAGAAAATTAAAGAAGATAGGAAAAATAGTTAAAGGAAGAAAGCTAAGTTTTATAATCTTTACAGATAGTTATATCAAAATAACTGATTTAACACTTATTCATCTTTTAATATTCCTTTAAAAAGGCAAATTATAAGAGTTTAATAAAGCTATTAATTGTGCAAATTCATCTTTATTTAACTTCCATTTTCCTCCCCAGAAATTGGAGATTAAACAAAAATGAAATATATACTTTAACACTTTAAAAATCTTGTGAAAAAATCTTTTAATCAGTTATTTAATAAAAGTTTAATTAACTGTTAAAGATTATAAATTTGTATTCGTTAATATTAAGAGAAATTATAGAAAGTTGATTTCATAAATGGATATTTCCATTTATTTTTTTTTAAATATTTTATAATTGATAAACTGTTGAAATATTTTACTTGTTTGATACTAAATTTGTTTTTAATAAATTCCATGTTTAAATTTTTAACATCTTCTATGAAATTATCTAATATATTATTTATTCTATAAAATCTTAGAAACTGACCATAATATATACCTTTACAGCAATTTAATGATATATTAGAATTCATATTACAGTATTTTATAATATTGAAATTATAATTACTCTTTTTATTATAAACTCTAACAGCACTATTTGTAAGGTCTATATTCAAGTCTAAAAAGTTAACTTTTTTGTTTCTATAAATTTTTTCATTGTTCTTAAGTTTCAAGTATTTAGGATATATTTCAGGTATTAATTTTTTAAACAGTGGATTATTAAATATTATTATGTCATCTACATATCGGAATATTTGCCAATTAATATTATTTTGTAGAAAGTATTCTCTTTCGTACCAGAACAATATTAAATTTGCTAGTAACGGACTAGAAGAAGTACCCATGGGAACGCCTTCTGATTGAATATATATTTTATTTTTAAATTCTATATAGTTAAAATTTAAAAATGTTTCCAGTAGAGTTTTTGCTGTTTTAAGATCTAATTTAAATGTTTTATATCTGTTATGAATAATTTTAATGTAGAAAGTTTTGTCATTAATTAATTCATTAAATAAATTGGTTATTTTATTATTTAGATCTCTTAAATTTATTTTAGAATATAGGTCCTCAAAGTCAAATGTGTGTACTGTTTCAATGTTTGTCCAATTGTTCATTAAATAATTAATGATTTTTTTATTTGAGTCGATAAATTTATAATTATATTTATTAGTTAATTTATTTATAATAAATTGTAGTGTTGAGGCTAATTGTATATCAATATTTTTTATGACTGAATTTATACCAGATGTGATTGTTCTGAAAGAAATAGGTTTTTTGTGTAGTTTAGGAATTATATAGAACTTTGGTATGTTTGGATTTTTGTGGTTATTATAAATTTTTAGTGAATTTTCAACATTTTTGATGTCTTTTTTGATTTTTGTGCCTGTAGTTCTAGCAAAAGTGTATTTATGATTATTATCAATTTCCTTTTTTAGTATATCGTGGTATAGATTTTTACAAATTAAAGATAAATTATTGGGACATTTATCTATAGGAGTGATAATATAGTCCTTCTGTAAATTAATTATATTTTCTTTGAAAGAAGGAATGTCTGAATTGGGTTTTGTGTATTTAAGTGTATTATTATAATAATTTATAATTTCCTTTTTAATATTATGTTTCCATTCCAGAAAAGTAAATTCTGGAATACTGTATTTTATACTAGTTTTATTTATGAAAATATCTATATCTTTTAATATAGATTTAATTGTATTATTATAATTGTGTTTAATTTGAGGTATATATTTATACCCTTTATTTAAAATTTCTTGATATTCTGGATTTAAAAAAGAAAAGTTGCTAGTTAATATATGACCTGAGTACTTATATTTATCAATATAGTTGTTGCAATTACATTTAATTTTTTTAAAATTTGCCAAATTATTAATAAATTGGTTATAATTGCAAACTAAATTACCTATATTTTTATTGTATCTCCAGATTGTTTTAAAATTTAAATTTTTTATAGGGAAAAGATTATTGATGATTTGGTTATTAAAAATATCATTAAATTTAATATGATTAAATAAATTGTTATTAAATTTAATGATAATATTAATGTTATTAGTATTTTGTTTAATTTTTCTGTATTTAAAGATGTCGTGTGTGATATCTATTAATCTGTTAGTCAGATTATGAATTTTAATATATTCTATGAGTTTGATAAATTTATTATTATTTAGTTTAAATAATGTTTTAATAAATTTATCGACGAAGTTGTTAGTGTACATTTGTTTTGGGTCCAGTAATTCTTCAAATTCAATGTAACCTAATTTATTTGTAGTTTTACCTCTAGTTTTATTAGGTTTAGTTTTAAATTCATTTTTATATTTGCAACTGATTTCATAAGTTGAAATTTCTTCTGTTTGTGGTTTGTATGTGTAGTTTAATTCGTCGTTAAGTCCATAAGGGAATAATGTGTTGTGTTTATAAATGTAGTTGTTTTCTAATAATAGTCGTTGTTTTTTGTTTTGACATATGTCTAGTATTTCTATCTTAAAGTTGTTAAAAGTATGTAATTGATTGTGTTCTTTCATATATATATTACCAATTGATTTTTTAGCGTGGTTTCTATGTAGGTTTATTCGTATATTTAATGGATTACAAGTTTGTCCTATATATGATAGTTGACAAATTTGGCATGTTAATTTATAAATAGTATTCACTAATTTACAACTAGTTGTCTGAAAAGTGTCATGGTTCTTAAGAGAGGGACAAGTTTGACAATTTTTTCTTAGGCAATTCTTAGCGAGTTTAAATTAACATAAAAGAGGTGCTAACACTAATATGTTTGTAGTTTTTTTTAGTTTTTTTAGTTTGTTATTCTTATGAATTTTTTAAATATATTTTACTTAATTGTTTTTGTGGTGATAAAATTTGTAATAAATTGAATAATTAATCTATAAATATATAGATATTACTGTTTGTTATCTGTTATATTTTTAAGAATAACTAATAAAAAAAACATCTTTAAACTAACAAAAACACTGAAAAAAAACAAAAGTTCTGAAATTATTTTTTTTTCTAGAATTACTTTTATAATTTAATTTTTAATAATCAAACAATGAAAGATAATTAAAATTTGTATGAAGATTTATTTATATTAGAATATCTAATATAATTTAATTTGTATATTATGTTATATATAAAAAAATATATCATAGAGCAAGCTCATATGAATTAATATAGTGTAGAAACTATATAACAAAATTATAACAGTGATTCTAATTTTAAAAACTTAAGGAGCAAACTGATAATAATGATAACTTATATCAGTTAGATTTGATTAGATTAGCAAGCTAAATCTAAATTAATTATAATAATAAATAGTTATTTAATTTTATAGTCCAGTTTTGTATTAAGATTATCTTCACTATTATGATCATTTAAATACAAATTATAAAATTTGTAAAATGTTATTAATTTGTAGATAGAGAGAGAAAAAAAAAATCCTTTACTTCTATTACATCCTCAAGTTAATTATATATTTATAATTAATAACAATAAAAAAAATTAACAAAGTAACGTCTATTACATCGGCTTTTACACGTCATTCAGACATACTCTAATCCTATATATAGAATAATCGAAGAGATAATATATATCATAGTTAGAAAAAAGAGAGAAAGACAGAACCATGCACTTTTAATCAAACTAATAATAAGGAAAAAAAAAGAGTTTTATAAAGAAGGTAGATAAGATTGTTAGTATATATATATATATTTTTTTATGATTTTATATTTTATCCTTTTTTTTTTTTTTTTTTAAAGATTTTCAAAGGTTTTTTTATTTTATAATATGATTATAAATAGTTGTATTTAGTAATATATCTATAGTATGAATTAACATTTGTTATAAGTTTGGATATTATGTTTTGAAACCCTAATGGTAGACCAGACATACACAAAAAACTTTAAATTGAAATAAATTGGAAAAAGAGATCTGCTGGAACGGGGATCATCAGATAAAATTCCAGCGACATTTCAACCCCTTCTTTATTATGTCATAGATCTCTTTTAAACCGTATTTTATGTGTTAATATTAAGTTGTTTCAGTGAAATATTTAAATGAACATATAACAGATACAAGTGTTAACAAATTCAAACTGTAAACCTACCTTGGCCGCTGCGTCCTCCATTGTGTATATCTATTTCTGTCTGGCACATGTCGCGGGAGGGGAATGTACCCCCACATTTCAAATTTAGACCATTTCTTCAGAATTTTTTTGAACAACAAGAAAATTAAAGAAGATAGGAAAAATAGTTAAAGGAAGAAAGCTAAGTTTTATAATCTTTACAGATAGTTATATCAAAATAACTGATTTAACACTTATTCATCTTTTAATATTCCTTTAAAAAGGCAAATTATAAGAGTTTAATAAAGCTATTAATTGTGCAAATTCATCTTTATTTAACTTCCATTTTCCTCCCCAGAAATTGGAGATTAAACAAAAATGAAATATATACTTTAACACTTTAAAAATCTTGTGAAAAAATCTTTTAATCAGTTATTTAATAAAAGTTTAATTAACTGTTAAAGATTATAAATTTGTATTCGTTAATATTAAGAGAAATTATAGAAAGTTGATTTCATAAATGGATATTTCCATTTATTTTTTTTTAAATATTTTATAATTGATATACTGTTGAAATATTTTACTTGTTTGATACTAAATTTGTTTTTAATAAATTCCATGTTTAAATTTTTAACATCTTCTATGAAATTATCTAATATATTATTTATTCTATAAAATCTTAGAAACTGACCATAATATATACCTTTACAGCAATTTAATGATATATTAGAATTCATATTACAGTATTTTATAATATTGAAATTATAATTACTCTTTTTATTATAAACTCTAACAGCACTATTTGTAAGGTCTATATTCAAGTCTAAAAAGTTAACTTTTTTGTTTCTATAAATTTTTTCATTGTTCTTAAGTTTCAAGTATTTAGGATATATTTCAGGTATTAATTTTTTAAACAGTGGATTATTGAATATTATTATGTCATCTACATATCGGAATATTTGCCAATTAATATTATTTTGTAGAAAGTATTCTCTTTCGTACCAGAACAATATTAAATTTGCTAGTAACGGACTAGAAGAAGTACCCATGGGAACGCCTTCTGATTGAATATATATTTTATTTTTAAATTCTATATAGTTAAAATTTAAAAATGTTTCCAGTAGAGTTTTTGCTGTTTTAAGATCTAATTTAAATGTTTTATATCTGTTATGAATAATTTTAATGTAGAAAGTTTTGTCATTAATTAATTCATTAAATAAATTGGTTATTTTATTATTTAGATCTCTTAAATTTATTTTAGAATATAGGTCCTCAAAGTCAAATGTGTGTACTGTTTCAATGTTTGTCCAATTGTTCATTAAATAATTAATGATTTTTTTATTTGAGTCGATAAATTTATAATTATATTTATTAGTTAATTTATTTATAATAAATTGTAGTGTTGAGGCTAATTGTATATCAATATTTTTTATGACTGAATTTATACCAGATGTGATTGTTCTGAAAGAAATAAATTTTTTGTGTAGTTTAGGAATTATATAGAACTTTGGTATGTTTGGATTTTTGTGGTTATTATAAATTTTTAGTGAATTTTCAACATTTTTGATGTCTTTTTTGATTTTTGTGCCTGTAGTTCTAGCAAAAGTGTATTTATGATTATTATCAATTTCCTTTTTTAGTATATCGTGGTATAGATTTTTACAAATTAAAGATAAATTATTGGGACATTTATCTATAGGAGTGATAATATAGTCCTTCTGTAAATTAATTATATTTTCTTTGAAAGAAGGAATGTCTGAATTGGGTTTTGTGTATTTAAGTGTATTATTATAATAATTTATAATTTCCTTTTTAATATTATGTTTCCATTCCAGAAAAGTAAATTCTGGAATACTGTATTTTATACTAGTTTTATTTATGAAAATATCTATATCTTTTAATATAGATTTAATTGTATTATTATAATTGTGTTTAATTTGAGGTATATATTTATACCCTTTATTTAAAATTTCTTGATATTCTGGATTTAAAAAAGAAAAGTTGCTAGTTAATATATGACCTGAGTACTTATATTTATCAATATAGTTGTTGCAATTACATTTAATTTTTTTAAAATTTGCCAAATTATTAATAAATTGGTTATAATTGCAAACTAAATTACCTATATTTTTATTGTATCTCCAGATTGTTTTAAAATTTAAATTTTTTATAGGGAAAAGATTATTGATGATTTGGTTATTAAAAATATCATTAAATTTAATATGATTAAATAAATTGTTATTAAATTTAATGATAATATTAATGTTATTAGTATTTTGTTTAATTTTTCTGTATTTAAAGATGTCGTGTGTGATATCTATTAATCTGTTAGTCAGATTATGAATTTTAATATATTCTATGAGTTTGATAAATTTATTATTATTTAGTTTAAATAATGTTTTAATAAATTTATCGACGAAGTTGTTAGTGTACATTTGTTTTGGGTCCAGTAATTCTTCAAATTCAATGTAACCTAATTTATTTGTAGTTTTACCTCTAGTTTTATTAGGTTTAGTTTTAAATTCATTTTTATATTTGCAACTGATTTCATAAGTTGAAATTTCTTCTGTTTGTGGTTTGTATGTGTAGTTTAATTCGTCGTCAAGTCCATAAGGGAATAATGTGTTGTGTTTATAAATGTAGTTGTTTTCTAATAATAGTCGTTGTTTTTTGTTTTGACATATGTCTAGTATTTCTATCTTAAAGTTGTTAAAAGTATGTAATTGATTGTGTTCTTTCATATATATATTACCAATTGATTTTTTAGCGTGGTTTCTATGTAGGTTTATTCGTATATTTAATGGATTACAAGTTTGTCCTATATATGATAGTTGACAAATTTGGCATGTTAATTTATAAATAGTATTCACTAATTTACAACTAGTTGTCTGAAAAGTGTCATGGTTCTTAAGAGAGGGACAAGTTTGACAATTTTTTCTTAGGCAATTCTTAGCGAGTTTAAATTAACATAAAAGAGGTGCTAACACTAATATGTTTGTAGTTTTTTTTAGTTTTTTTAGTTTGTTATTCTTATGAATTTTTTAAATATATTTTACTTAATTGTTTTTGTGGTGATAAAATTTGTAATAAATTGAATAATTAATCTATAAATATATAGATATTACTGTTTGTTATCTGTTATATTTTTAAGAATAACTAATAAAAAAAACATCTTTAAACTAACAAAAACACTGAAAAATTTAGATTTAGCTTGCTAATCTAATCAAATCTAACTGATATAAGTTATCATTATTATCAGTTTGCTCCTTAAGTTTTTAAAATTAGAATCACTGTTATAATTTTGTTATATAGTTTCTACACTATATTAATTCATATGAGCTTGCTCTATGATATATTTTTTTATATATAACATAATATACAAATTAAATTATATTAGATATTCTAATATAAATAAATCTTCATACAAATTTTAATTATCTTTCATTGTTTGATTATTAAAAATTAAATTATAAAAGTAATTCTAGAAAAAAAAATAATTTCAGAACTTTTGTTTTTTTTCAGTGTTTTTGTTAGTTTAAAGATGTTTTTTTTATTAGTTATTCTTAAAAATATAACAGATAACAAACAGTAATATCTATATATTTATAGATTAATTATTCAATTTATTACAAATTTTATCACCACAAAAACAATTAAGTAAAATATATTTTAAAAATTCATAAGAATAACAAACTAAAAAAACTAAAAAAAAACTACAAACATATTAGTGTTAGCACCTCTTTTATGTTAATTTAAACTCGCTAAGAATTGCCTAAGAAAAAATTGTCAAACTTGTCCCTCTCTTAAGAACCATGACACTTTTCAGACAACTAGTTGTAAATTAGTGAATACTATTTATAAATTAACATGCCAAATTTGTCAACTATCATATATAGGACAAACTTGTAATCCATTAAATATACGAATAAACCTACATAGAAACCACGCTAAAAAATCAATTGGTAATATATATATGAAAGAACACAATCAATTACATACTTTTAACAACTTTAAGATAGAAATACTAGACATATGTCAAAACAAAAAACAACGACTATTATTAGAAAACAACTACATTTATAAACACAACACATTATTCCCTTATGGACTTAACGACGAATTAAACTACACATACAAACCACAAACAGAAGAAATTTCAACTTATGAAATCAGTTGCAAATATAAAAATGAATTTAAAACTAAACCTAATAAAACTAGAGGTAAAACTACAAATAAATTAGGTTACATTGAATTTGAAGAATTACTGGACCCAAAACAAATGTACACTAACAACTTCGTCGATAAATTTATTAAAACATTATTTAAACTAAATAATAATAAATTTATCAAACTCATAGAATATATTAAAATTCATAATCTGACTAACAGATTAATAGATATCACACACGACATCTTTAAATACAGAAAAATTAAACAAAATACTAATAACATTAATATTATCATTAAATTTAATAACAATTTATTTAATCATATTAAATTTAATGATATTTTTAATAACCAAATCATCAATAATCTTTTCCCTATAAAAAATTTAAATTTTAAAACAATCTGGAGATACAATAAAAATATAGGTAATTTAGTTTGCAATTATAACCAATTTATTAATAATTTGGCAAATTTTAAAAAAATTAAATGTAATTGCAACAACTATATTGATAAATATAAGTACTCAGGTCATATATTAACTAGCAACTTTTCTTTTTTAAATCCAGAATATCAAGAAATTTTAAATAAAGGGTATAAATATATACCTCAAATTAAACACAATTATAATAATACAATTAAATCTATATTAAAAGATATAGATATTTTCATAAATAAAACTAGTATAAAATACAGTATTCCAGAATTTACTTTTCTGGAATGGAAACATAATATTAAAAAGGAAATTATAAATTATTATAATAATACACTTAAATACACAAAACCCAATTCAGACATTCCTTCTTTCAAAGAAAATATAATTAATTTACAGAAGGACTATATTATCACTCCTATAGATAAATGTCCCAATAATTTATCTTTAATTTGTAAAAATCTATACCACGATATACTAAAAAAGGAAATTGATAATAATCATAAATACACTTTTGCTAGAACTACAGGCACAAAAATCAAAAAAGACATCAAAAATGTTGAAAATTCACTAAAAATTTATAATAACCACAAAAATCCAAACATACCAAAGTTCTATATAATTCCTAAACTACACAAAAAATTTATTTCTTTCAGAACAATCACATCTGGTATAAATTCAGTCATAAAAAATATTGATATACAATTAGCCTCAACACTACAATTTATTATAAATAAATTAACTAATAAATATAATTATAAATTTATCGACTCAAATAAAAAAATCATTAATTATTTAATGAACAATTGGACAAACATTGAAACAGTACACACATTTGACTTTGAGGACCTATATTCTAAAATAAATTTAAGAGATCTAAATAATAAAATAACCAATTTATTTAATGAATTAATTAATGACAAAACTTTCTACATTAAAATTATTCATAACAGATATAAAACATTTAAATTAGATCTTAAAACAGCAAAAACTCTACTGGAAACATTTTTAAATTTTAACTATATAGAATTTAAAAATAAAATATATATTCAATCAGAAGGCGTTCCCATGGGTACTTCTTCTAGTCCGTTACTAGCAAATTTAATATTGTTCTGGTACGAAAGAGAATACTTTCTACAAAATAATATTAATTGGCAAATATTCCGATATGTAGATGACATAATAATATTTAATAATCCACTGTTTAAAAAATTAATACCTGAAATATATCCTAAATACTTGAAACTTAAGAACAATGAAAAAATTTATAGAAACAAAAAAGTTAACTTTTTAGACTTGAATATAGACCTTACAAATAGTGCTGTTAGAGTTTATAATAAAAAGAGTAATTATAATTTCAATATTATAAAATACTGTAATATGAATTCTAATATATCATTAAATTGCTGTAAAGGTATATATTATGGTCAGTTTCTAAGATTTTATAGAATAAATAATATATTAGATAATTTCATAGAAGATGTTAAAAATTTAAACATGGAATTTATTAAAAACAAATTTAGTATCAAACAAGTAAAATATTTCAACAGTATATCAATTATAAAATATTTAAAAAAAAATAAATGGAAATATCCATTTATGAAATCAACTTTCTATAATTTCTCTTAATATTAACGAATACAAATTTATAATCTTTAACAGTTAATTAAACTTTTATTAAATAACTGATTAAAAGATTTTTTCACAAGATTTTTAAAGTGTTAAAGTATATATTTCATTTTTGTTTAATCTCCAATTTCTGGGGAGGAAAATGGAAGTTAAATAAAGATGAATTTGCACAATTAATAGCTTTATTAAACTCTTATAATTTGCCTTTTTAAAGGAATATTAAAAGATGAATAAGTGTTAAATCAGTTATTTTGATATAACTATCTGTAAAGATTATAAAACTTAGCTTTCTTCCTTTAACTATTTTTCCTATCTTCTTTAATTTTCTTGTTGTTCAAAAAAATTCTGAAGAAATGGTCTAAATTTGAAATGTGGGGGTACATTCCCCTCCCGCGACATGTGCCAGACAGAAATAGATATACACAATGGAGGACGCAGCGGCCAAGGTAGGTTTACAGTTTGAATTTGTTAACACTTGTATCTGTTATATGTTCATTTAAATATTTCACTGAAACAACTTAATATTAACACATAAAATACGGTTTAAAAGAGATCTATGACATAATAAAGAAGGGGTTGAAATGTCGCTGGAATTTTATCTGATGATCCCCGTTCCAGCAGATCTCTTTTTCCAATTTATTTCAATTTAAAGTTTTTTGTGTATGTCTGGTCTACCATTAGGGTTTCAAAACATAATATCCAAACTTATAACAAATGTTAATTCATACTATAGATATATTACTAAATACAACTATTTATAATCATATTATAAAATAAAAAAACCTTTGAAAATCTTTTAAAAAAAAAAAAAAAAAGGATAAAATATAAAATAAAAAAAAAAAAATATATATATACTAACAATCTTATCTACCTTCTTTATAAAACTCTTTTTTTTTCCTTATTATTAGTTTGATTAAAAGTGCATGGTTCTGTCTTTCTCTCTTTTTTCTAACTATGATATATATTATCTCTTCGATTATTCTATATATAGGATTAGAGTATGTCTGAATGACGTGTAAAAGCCGATGTAATAGACGTTACTTTGTTAATTTTTTTTATTGTTATTAATTATAAATATATAATTAACTTGAGGATGTAATAGAAGTAAAGGATTTTTTTTTTCTCTCTCTATCTACAAATTAATAACATTTTACAAATTTTATAATTTGTATTTAAATGATCATAATAGTGAAGATAATCTTAATACAAAACTGGACTATAAAATTAAATAACTATTTATTATTATAATTAATTTAGATTTAGCTTGCTAATCTAATCAAATCTAACTGATATAAGTTATCATTATTATCAGTTTGCTCCTTAAGTTTTTAAAATTAGAATCACTGTTATAATTTTGTTATATAGTTTCTACACTATATTAATTCATATGAGCTTGCTCTATGATATATTTTTTTATATATAACATAATATACAAATTAAATTATATTAGATATTCTAATATAAATAAATCTTCATACAAATTTTAATTATCTTTCATTGTTTGATTATTAAAAATTAAATTATAAAAGTAATTCTAGAAAAAAAAATAATTTCAGAACTTTTGTTTTTTTTCAGTGTTTTTGTTAGTTTAAAGATGTTTTTTTTATTAGTTATTCTTAAAAATATAACAGATAACAAACAGTAATATCTATATATTTATAGATTAATTATTCAATTTATTACAAATTTTATCACCACAAAAACAATTAAGTAAAATATATTTAAAAAATTCATAAGAATAACAAACTAAAAAAACTAAAAAAAACTACAAACATATTAGTGTTAGCACCTCTTTTATGTTAATTTAAACTCGCTAAGAATTGCCTAAGAAAAAATTGTCAAACTTGTCCCTCTCTTAAGAACCATGACACTTTTCAGACAACTAGTTGTAAATTAGTGAATACTATTTATAAATTAACATGCCAAATTTGTCAACTATCATATATAGGACAAACTTGTAATCCATTAAATATACGAATAAACCTACATAGAAACCACGCTAAAAAATCAATTGGTAATATATATATGAAAGAACACAATCAATTACATACTTTTAACAACTTTAAGATAGAAATACTAGACATATGTCAAAACAAAAAACAACGACTATTATTAGAAAACAACTACATTTATAAACACAACACATTATTCCCTTATGGACTTAACGACGAATTAAACTACACATACAAACCACAAACAGAAGAAATTTCAACTTATGAAATCAGTTGCAAATATAAAAATGAATTTAAAACTAAACCTAATAAAACTAGAGGTAAAACTACAAATAAATTAGGTTACATTGAATTTGAAGAATTACTGGACCCAAAACAAATGTACACTAACAACTTCGTCGATAAATTTATTAAAACATTATTTAAACTAAATAATAATAAATTTATCAAACTCATAGAATATATTAAAATTCATAATCTGACTAACAGATTAATAGATATCACACACGACATCTTTAAATACAGAAAAATTAAACAAAATACTAATAACATTAATATTATCATTAAATTTAATAACAATTTATTTAATCATATTAAATTTAATGATATTTTTAATAACCAAATCATCAATAATCTTTTCCCTATAAAAAATTTAAATTTTAAAACAATCTGGAGATACAATAAAAATATAGGTAATTTAGTTTGCAATTATAACCAATTTATTAATAATTTGGCAAATTTTAAAAAAATTAAATGTAATTGCAACAACTATATTGATAAATATAAGTACTCAGGTCATATATTAACTAGCAACTTTTCTTTTTTAAATCCAGAATATCAAGAAATTTTAAATAAAGGGTATAAATATATACCTCAAATTAAACACAATTATAATAATACAATTAAATCTATATTAAAAGATATAGATATTTTCATAAATAAAACTAGTATAAAATACAGTATTCCAGAATTTACTTTTCTGGAATGGAAACATAATATTAAAAAGGAAATTATAAATTATTATAATAATACACTTAAATACACAAAACCCAATTCAGACATTCCTTCTTTCAAAGAAAATATAATTAATTTACAGAAGGACTATATTATCACTCCTATAGATAAATGTCCCAATAATTTATCTTTAATTTGTAAAAATCTATACCACGATATACTAAAAAAGGAAATTGATAATAATCATAAATACACTTTTGCTAGAACTACAGGCACAAAAATCAAAAAAGACATCAAAAATGTTGAAAATTCACTAAAAATTTATAATAACCACAAAAATCCAAACATACCAAAGTTCTATATAATTCCTAAACTACACAAAAAACCTATTTCTTTCAGAACAATCACATCTGGTATAAATTCAGTCATAAAAAATATTGATATACAATTAGCCTCAACACTACAATTTATTATAAATAAATTAACTAATAAATATAATTATAAATTTATCGACTCAAATAAAAAAATCATTAATTATTTAATGAACAATTGGACAAACATTGAAACAGTACACACATTTGACTTTGAGGACCTATATTCTAAAATAAATTTAAGAGATCTAAATAATAAAATAACCAATTTATTTAATGAATTAATTAATGACAAAACTTTCTACATTAAAATTATTCATAACAGATATAAAACATTTAAATTAGATCTTAAAACAGCAAAAACTCTACTGGAAACATTTTTAAATTTTAACTATATAGAATTTAAAAATAAAATATATATTCAATCAGAAGGCGTTCCCATGGGTACTTCTTCTAGTCCGTTACTAGCAAATTTAATATTGTTCTGGTACGAAAGAGAATACTTTCTACAAAATAATATTAATTGGAAATATTCCGATATGTAGATGACATAATAATATTTAATAATCCACTGTTTAAAAAATTAATACCTGAAATATATCCTAAATACTTGAAACTTAAGAACAATGAAAAAATTTATAGAAACAAAAAAGTTAACTTTTTAGACTTGAATATAGACCTTACAAATAGTGCTGTTAGAGTTTATAATAAAAAGAGTAATTATAATTTCAATATTATAAAATACTGTAATATGAATTCTAATATATCATTAAATTGCTGTAAAGGTATATATTATGGTCAGTTTCTAAGATTTTATAGAATAAATAATATATTAGATAATTTCATAGAAGAATTTAAAAATTTAAACATGGAATTTATTAAAAACAAATTTAGTATCAAACAAGTAAAATATTTCAACAGTATATCAATTATAAAATATTTAAAAAAAAATAAATGGAAATATCCATTTATGAAATCAACTTTCTATAATTTCTCTTAATATTAACGAATACAAATTTATAATCTTTAACAGTTAATTAAACTTTTATTAAATAACTGATTAAAAGATTTTTTCACAAGATTTTTAAAGTGTTAAAGTATATATTTCATTTTTGTTTAATCTCCAATTTCTGGGGAGGAAAATGGAAGTTAAATAAAGATGAATTTGCACAATTAATAGCTTTATTAAACTCTTATAATTTGCCTTTTTAAAGGAATATTAAAAGATGAATAAGTGTTAAATCAGTTATTTTGATATAACTATCTGTAAAGATTATAAAACTTAGCTTTCTTCCTTTAACTATTTTTCCTATCTTCTTTAATTTTCTTGTTGTTCAAAAAAATTCTGAAGAAATGGTCTAAATTTGAAATGTGGGGGTACATTCCCCTCCCGCGACATGTGCCAGACAGAAATAGATATACACAATGGAGGACGCAGCGGCCAAGGTAGGTTTACAGTTTGAATTTGTTAACACTTGTATCTGTTATATGTTCATTTAAATATTTCACTGAAACAACTTAATATTAACACATAAAATACGGTTTAAAAGAGATCTATGACATAATAAAGAAGGGGTTGAAATGTCGCTGGAATTTTATCTGATGATCCCCGTTCCAGCAGATCTCTTTTTCCAATTTATTTCAATTTAAAGTTTTTTGTGTATGTCTGGTCTACCATTAGGGTTTCAAAACATAATATCCAAACTTATAACAAATGTTAATTCATACTATAGATATATTACTAAATACAACTATTTATAATCATATTATAAAATAAAAAAACCTTTGAAAATCTTTTTAAAAAAAAAAAAAAAAAAGGATAAAATATAAAATCATAAAAAAATATATATATATATACTAACAATCTTATCTACCTTCTTTATAAAACTCTTTTTTTTTCCTTATTATTAGTTTGATTAAAAGTGCATGGTTCTGTCTTTCTCTCTTTTTTCTAACTATGATATATATTATCTCTTCGATTATTCTATATATAGGATTAGAGTATGTCTGAATGACGTGTAAAAGCCGATGTAATAGACGTTACTTTGTTAATTTTTTTTATTGTTATTAATTATAAATATATAATTAACTTGAGGATGTAATAGAAGTAAAGGATTTTTTTTTCTCTCTCTATCTACAAATTAATAACATTTTACAAATTTTATAATTTGTATTTAAATGATCATAATAGTGAAGATAATCTTAATACAAAACTGGACTATAAAATTAAATAACTATTTATTATTATAATTAATTTAGATTTAGCTTGCTAATCTAATCAAATCTAACTGATATAAGTTATCATTATTATCAGTTTGCTCCTTAAGTTTTTAAAATTAGAATCACTGTTATAATTTTGTTATATAGTTTCTACACTATATTAATTCATATGAGCTTGCTCTATGATATATTTTTTTATATATAACATAATATACAAATTAAATTATATTAGATATTCTAATATAAATAAATCTTCATACAAATTTTAATTATCTTTCATTGTTTGATTATTAAAAATTAAATTATAAAAGTAATTCTAGAAAAAAAAATAATTTCAGAACTTTTGTTTTTTTTCAGTGTTTTTGTTAGTTTAAAGATGTTTTTTTTATTAGTTATTCTTAAAAATATAACAGATAACAAACAGTAATATCTATATATTTATAGATTAATTATTCAATTTATTACAAATTTTATCACCACAAAAACAATTAAGTAAAATATATTTAAAAAATTCATAAGAATAACAAACTAAAAAAACTAAAAAAAACTACAAACATATTAGTGTTAGCACCTCTTTTATGTTAATTTAAACTCGCTAAGAATTGCCTAAGAAAAAATTGTCAAACTTGTCCCTCTCTTAAGAACCATGACACTTTTCAGACAACTAGTTGTAAATTAGTGAATACTATTTATAAATTAACATGCCAAATTTGTCAACTATCATATATAGGACAAACTTGTAATCCATTAAATATACGAATAAACCTACATAGAAACCACGCTAAAAAATCAATTGGTAATATATATATGAAAGAACACAATCAATTACAGACTTTTAACAACTTTAAGATAGAAATACTAGACATATGTCAAAACAAAAAACAACGACTATTATTAGAAAACAACTACATTTATAAACACAACACATTATTCCCTTATGGACTTAACGACGAATTAAACTACACATACAAACCACAAACAGAAGAAATTTCAACTTATGAAATCAGTTGCAAATATAAAAATGAATTTAAAACTAAACCTAATAAAACTAGAGGTAAAACTACAAATAAATTAGGTTACATTGAATTTGAAGAATTACTGGACCCAAAACAAATGTACACTAACAACTTCGTCGATAAATTTATTAAAACATTATTTAAACTAAATAATAATAAATTTATCAAACTCATAGAATATATTAAAATTCATAATCTGACTAACAGATTAATAGATATCACACACGACATCTTTAAATACAGAAAAATTAAACAAAATACTAATAACATTAATATTATCATTAAATTTAATAACAATTTATTTAATCATATTAAATTTAATGATATTTTTAATAACCAAATCATCAATAATCTTTTCCCTATAAAAAATTTAAATTTTAAAACAATCTGGAGATACAATAAAAATATAGGTAATTTAGTTTGCAATTATAACCAATTTATTAATAATTTGGCAAATTTTAAAAAAATTAAATGTAATTGCAACAACTATATTGATAAATATAAGTACTCAGGTCATATATTAACTAGCAACTTTTCTTTTTTAAATCCAGAATATCAAGAAATTTTAAATAAAGGGTATAAATATATACCTCAAATTAAACACAATTATAATAATACAATTAAATCTATATTAAAAGATATAGATATTTTCATAAATAAAACTAGTATAAAATACAGTATTCCAGAATTTACTTTTCTGGAATGGAAACATAATATTAAAAAGGAAATTATAAATTATTATAATAATACACTTAAATACACAAAACCCAATTCAGACATTCCTTCTTTCAAAGAAAATATAATTAATTTACAGAAGGACTATATTATCACTCCTATAGATAAATGTCCCAATAATTTATCTTTAATTTGTAAAAATCTATACCACGATATACTAAAAAAGGAAATTGATAATAATCATAAATACACTTTTGCTAGAACTACAGGCACAAAAATCAAAAAAGACATCAAAAATGTTGAAAATTCACTAAAAATTTATAATAACCACAAAAATCCAAACATACCAAAGTTCTATATAATTCCTAAACTACACAAAAAACCTATTTCTTTCAGAACAATCACATCTGGTATAAATTCAGTCATAAAAAATATTGATATACAATTAGCCTCAACACTACAATTTATTATAAATAAATTAACTAATAAATATAATTATAAATTTATCGACTCAAATAAAAAAATCATTAATTATTTAATGAACAATTGGACAAACATTGAAACAGTACACACATTTGACTTTGAGGACCTATATTCTAAAATAAATTTAAGAGATCTAAATAATAAAGTAACCAATTTATTTAATGAATTAATTAATGACAAAACTTTCTACATTAAAATTATTCATAACAGATATAAAACATTTAAATTAGATCTTAAAACAGCAAAAACTCTACTGGAAACATTTTTAAATTTTAACTATATAGAATTTAAAAATAAAATATATATTCAATCAGAAGGCGTTCCCATGGGTACTTCTTCTAGTCCGTTACTAGCAAATTTAATATTGTTCTGGTACGAAAGAGAATACTTTCTACAAAATAATATTAATTGGCAAATATTCCGATATGTAGATGACATAATAATATTTAATAATCCACTGTTTAAAAAATTAATACCTGAAATATATCCTAAATACTTGAAACTTAAGAACAATGAAAAAATTTATAGAAACAAAAAAGTTAACTTTTTAGACTTGAATATAGACCTTACAAATAGTGCTGTTAGAGTTTATAATAAAAAGAGTAATTATAATTTCAATATTATAAAATACTGTAATATGAATTCTAATATATCATTAAATTGCTGTAAAGGTATATATTATGGTCAGTTTCTAAGATTTTATAGAATAAATAATATATTAGATAATTTCATAGAAGATGTTAAAAATTTAAACATGGAATTTATTAAAAACAAATTTAGTATCAAACAAGTAAAATATTTCAACAGTATATCAATTATAAAATATTTAAAAAAAAATAAATGGAAATATCCATTTATGAAATCAACTTTCTATAATTTCTCTTAATATTAACGAATACAAATTTATAATCTTTAACAGTTAATTAAACTTTTATTAAATAACTGATTAAAAGATTTTTTCACAAGATTTTTAAAGTGTTAAAGTATATATTTCATTTTTGTTTAATCTCCAATTTCTGGGGAGGAAAATGGAAGTTAAATAAAGATGAATTTGCACAATTAATAGCTTTATTAAACTCTTATAATTTGCCTTTTTAAAGGAATATTAAAAGATGAATAAGTGTTAAATCAGTTATTTTGATATAACTATCTGTAAAGATTATAAAACTTAGCTTTCTTCCTTTAACTATTTTTCCTATCTTCTTTAATTTTCTTGTTGTTCAAAAAAATTCTGAAGAAATGGTCTAAATTTGAAATGTGGGGGTACATTCCCCTCCCGCGACATGTGCCAGACAGAAATAGATATACACAATGGAGGACGCAGCGGCCAAGGTAGGTTTACAGTTTGAATTTGTTAACACTTGTATCTGTTATATGTTCATTTAAATATTTCACTGAAACAACTTAATATTAACACATAAAATACGGTTTAAAAGAGATCTATGACATAATAAAGAAGGGGTTGAAATGTCGCTGGAATTTTATCTGATGATCCCCGTTCCAGCAGATCTCTTTTTCCAATTTATTTCAATTTAAAGTTTTTTGTGTATGTCTGGTCTACCATTAGGGTTTCAAAACATAATATCCAAACTTATAACAAATGTTAATTCATACTATAGATATATTACTAAATACAACTATTTATAATCATATTATAAAATAAAAAAACCTTTGAAAATCTTTTTTAAAAAAAAAAAAAAAAGGATAAAATATAAAATCATAAAAAAAAATATATATATATACTAACAATCTTATCTACCTTCTTTATAAAACTCTTTTTTTTCCCTTATTATTAGTTTGATTAAAAGTGCATGGTTCTGTCTTTCTCTCTTTTTTCTAACTATGATATATATTATCTCTTCGATTATTCTATATATAGGATTAGAGTATGTCTGAATGACGTGTAAAAGCCGATGTAATAGACGTTACTTTGTTAATTTTTTTTATTGTTATTAATTATAAATATATAATTAACTTGAGGATGTAATAGAAGTAAAGGATTTTTTTTTTCTCTCTCTATCTACAAATTAATAACATTTTACAAATTTTATAATTTGTATTTAAATGATCATAATAGTGAAGATAATCTTAATACAAAACTGGACTATAAAATTAAA
This sequence comes from Cordylochernes scorpioides, assembly GCA_030710605.1. Classification (NCBI taxonomy): domain Eukaryota; kingdom Metazoa; phylum Arthropoda; class Arachnida; order Pseudoscorpiones; family Chernetidae; genus Cordylochernes; species Cordylochernes scorpioides. The sequence continues at coordinate 43,639,186 of CP092873.1, read as the reverse complement.
TAACTATTAATTATTATAATTAATTTAGATTTAGCTTGCTATTCTAATCAAATCTAACTGATATAAGTTATCATTATTATCAGTTTGCTCCTTAAGTTTTTAAAATTAGAATCACTGTTATAATTTTGTTATATAGTTTCTACACTATATATATATATATATATATATATATCCTAAAATTTAATCCCTATATAAATAAAGGTCAGTGTATGTATGTATGTATGTGGGTATCTATGTCGGCTATACACGTCCACAATACGTAACTAATCTGACTGAATTTTTAACAGTTTATATATTAGAATCTGGAAAAACTTATAGTGAAAATTTCAGGTCTCTATCCCGAATATTCTTCGAGTTATTTGCAAATTGCGTTGAAAATTTGCCCTTTCGCTCGCAAGCAGCGCCTCTAGCAGTGAAGATGGGAGTTTATATCATCTGACCTAATGTACATGTAAAACGTGTTTTAACAGGACATCGATAAAAATCTGCAAGATATATTTATCGGATTTTTAGCCAAGTAAAATTTGAATTGACAGGTCCTGGGCAAAAATAGTTGTTTTTTTAGTCAGAAAATGATGACGACAATATTGCTCTATAATGTTTGAGTGTCAGATGCAAAATTATATCGGGAAAAATTCCAAAAAGCAGAGACCACGGGTGAAGTCTCTCTATAAATATATCGCTTATCAGACACAAAGTTTGGAGCGGGACGTTTCACAAGAGTGACATCCACGGCGCCAATTTATAATTGTAACGAATAATATTTGAATAAAAACATTTAATCGGGTGAAACCTGGGCGTTAACCGGGTCATTCGGCTAGTATATATATATAAATAATACTACCCATGTATTACCTTAAAGATATCTGCTATATCGGTGAAATAAAGTAACAAAATATTTGAAATGTGGAGTGTTTTACCAGCTGAAATGAATCTGCAAATTATGCTATAACTGTCTCAATTTCTTTTATTGTGACTATAGATACGGTTTAAATTTCTTAAACAATTATAATAAGTAATTTTAAAATTTATTCTAATTTTATATTTTATTTGTAAGTTAATATGAAGAATTACAACTTTTTAAAAGTCACTGTTATAAGCCAAGGTAATGTTAAGTCAATCTACATCAGGGTACGTAGATATATAGTGAACTACTTGCAGTTAATATCAGTGCACTGATTTCAAGCTCTGACCGTTATGAATGTCGTGTACAATGTCTACATGTGTAGATTCCGTGTTAAAATCCAATCCCAGGGGAAGATATCTCCTCTCACCACACGCGAGGTGGAAATAATGTCCCAAGTTTGGATCAAACCTGATTACACTCCAGGGTCATGTCTTTGAATCTTGTTTGGACAAAGTTTATTCCTTTTTTCAACTTCCTTGTGTTTTCTCTTATTTAGGTGCCAAGAATTAGATTGTACTATTTATGAGGTGGGGATACTGATATATCTTATACATATGTTCTTGCCCAAATATTGCAAAATCATTGAATATATTTTAAAATTATTTATAAATAATATAGAAAATAATTCCTTGCTCATTATGTATGTCCAAACACATTAATATTTTATTGAGATTTAGTAAAATAATGATATATATATTGTAAGCCAATAATATATTATTTTGTGAAAAAATAGTACAAATGTGATATTGTACTGGGATAAGGTGCATAAATTAAGAAAAAGGCATCTCCTTATCGTGCAACTGAAAGTTGCTGATGGCTTGCGCCATCTATCGGAATAAATATCAACTATTCTCGTTGATTTTTAATTATTCCAGAATTGGCCAAATACCCTATTTTGATTAATCAAGAAAAGCTAACCACGGACGCGTGGTGCAACTTTCAGTTGCACGATAAGGAGATGCCTTTTTCTTAATAATATTTTGTGTTGAAAAAAAGAGGACGATAAAAGAAGGGATTTATCACCTGAGGATTATATTGAACAAGGACTTTAGACTCAAAGTCACCAACCTAACACTGAAAGAAAGAACGCACACCTTATTAACAAACTAAATCTATTTATATACAGAGTAACATTTATACAGAGTAGCAAGTTATTGGTCAAATAATAATAACTATACTATTGTAATATGTATAAATGCGTAGGAATTTCAATTTCAACACTTTTAATATTCGTTATACATATATTTTAGAAAATTGTGGGGGGGGGGGGGTAGGTCTTTTTTTGTTTAAATAAGTGCATATATCTGGTTTATTATCTGTACTTCATAATTATTTAATGAGTTTTCGGACATCTATATATTTGATGTCTTTCATGAAGTTTCATCTCTGCATATTTGATCCCCAGGAGTTATACCTGGCATTGTTGATAGGCTGCAACGTGTAATTGTATTTCACACATTATTTTTATCTTCATCTATTCACAGTATTCAATGATCTTTACTATTTCAAAGTCATGCGCTATTGCGAGTAGTTCCGTTATTTGTTACTTCTAAAAATATTGTTAATTTTTGATAATTATTTTATATTTTTATTTTTCTATAATTTTTCACATATATATATATTATGAATATTTTGTGTTGTTGTTAGATTAGGCTTGATAAGACAAAGGATCGATAAGATAAAGGGTTGAGGTGCAGTCGTGATAAAAAAAGATAATTATTTACCGTCAAGTAGCTTTTATTTTCAATTACTTGAGGAAAGATTACACATTTGTTATTTTCACATTATATAGAATTTATAATTTAATCCTATATTAGTGATTTAAAAGGATTGATTGGTTAACTACGCATATTTACAACAAAATTATACAACTAAAACTGAAAGTCTTTTTAAAAACGATGATAACAAAAATAAAAATATCAATGAATAAAATAAAATATATATTTTTTAAAATATAGAAATATTTGAGGTTTTTAGATTATATATTTTTAGATTATATAATATATATATATATATATATATATATATATATATATATATATTCTGAATATAGAGCAATCTATAATATATATATGATTGGTTCCCTCGAAATATTGGATTAATAAATAATCTTATTACAATTCAAAATAAGCCTTATTTTTTAAATATATATATGTAGTAGATTATCAAATTTAAAAGTAGAAGGCGTTATATAAAGTTTTGCTGTCTTATATATATGTTTTTTAAAAATATAATTGAAATATAAAACCGTTGTGTATGTTTTACTAATAATATCGCTTGAAGCAAGCGTCATGCTGGAATGTAATTCTATTATTATTTTTTTAATCAAAACTATTCCTTATAGTTTAATATAATTAATTTAAAAAATAAGGTAATGGATATATTTCTTGAACAGAAATGATATAATCCTCTAGTTTCGAATGCGAGTATTCAATAGCATCGATGTGATGGGGAAGTGAAAAGTTCTGAATATTTCACATATTGCATGAAGCTAAAAACCTAGTTAGTTTGGTGGTAGAAAAAAGGTCATGTTTTTCAATAAAAATAACTTCCAGGTCATCCAAATGAAAGTTTCTGAATAAAAAAAATAAATAATATTAAAATAGATTTTGAAAGCTTTTATTAAAATGCACTAAAAGGGAGAAAAAGAAATATTTTAGCTTCTTCACCCATGAACAATTAGATTTATATAGGGGTAAAATAAAAGCTGCGAGCGCAGTGTATATTCAGAGAAAAGGTAAAAAATTTAAATAAACATAAAAACATGTTAATCAGTTGTTCATATTGAATCATAGTAGGTTCGAAATTCACGATGTTCATTCAACGCCGCTTCTATTTTGATTTATTTAAATCTAATTGCTCAATATATCCATAGCTCGAAAATTTATTTTCTTCTTTTCGGTGCATTTTGTTAAGAGTTTTTTTTTAAACATATTTTATGAAATATATTTTATATGATTATAGAGTCTTCAATCCTAAATTTTAAAATTAAAACCGGCCATATATTCCATATAGATGATCAATTTTCTCCATTCTAAAGTCCCATGTGAAAAAATATTATAATTTTATTATTTTAAAAATCTTGTGCTTTTATTTTATATTATCTACTGAAAGATTATTTCAAAAGTATATAATTGATATAAAATATAGATTAGTGTATAATTACTTTGTGTTGGTTTATTATCTCTATATACATATATATATATGTATATAAAGATAATCCTTTATATATATAAAAATGAAATCCAAAATCGATGTTTGTTATTTCTGTTAGATAAACAGAATTCTACATGGAAATTCAATGAAAAACACGCCAACTGGACAAATTTCTCCAAAAATCTCAAGTATCAAGAATTTATCAAATTAAAGAATGAGGCAGATATGGTGGAAAATTGCACGGATATTGATAAAGTTGTAAACAAACTCACAGATAACATAATAGAAGCAGCTTACATATCATTAAAAGTAAAATCAAACAACTACATATACGATGCAGGTATAAAATGGTGGAATAAGGAACTTGAACAAATGAAAACACATTTTCATTATGTAAGAAACTTATTTTATCACAGTAAGACTATCGATGTATCAATATTTAAACAAGTCAGAAACAAATATAATAATATGATAAAGAAAGCAAAGAGAAATAGTTTGAAAAATTTCATCGAAGAAAATGAATCAAATGATCCTTTTGGTAACGCATATATAATTTTCAAAAAGCTCAAATCCTCAAACAAACAAAAGGGACTTCCCATAAGAGATAACAATCAAGATTCAGAAAAAGAAAAACGCATTACAGACATAATAAATGTATTAATTACATATGACAGAATTGATCAAGACAACCATCAACAAGAATTGGTTAGAAGTTACGAACCTTTTCTAAGGAATTCAAGCGCTATCCATATTGATACCGAAGAAATAGAATATCTAATTGACAATAGCAATGTTAAAAAGTCACCAGGTCAAGATAATATCAGTAATAACATGATAAAATACGCAAAGACTCTGTTACTTCCGGTGCTACATTCGTTATTAAATAAATGTATTCAGATGGGATATTTTCCAAGGGAATAGAAAACGACAGTTTTAAAATTCTAATCAAACCAAACAAATCTAACGTCGAATCAATAAAAAGCTATCGACCTATTTCGTTAACATCTAATCTGTCTAAGATCTACGAAAAAGTTTTTAAAAAGAAAATTTATGGAAATTATATGCAAAACAATTTATTAAGTCCCAAACAGCATGGATTCATCAAGTCAAAATCTACTATTACAGCCTTGAATAATATAATCGATATAATAATGGAACAAAAAACCAAATAACTGACAGCTCTGGTCACAATAGATATTGCGGGAGCCTTTGATAACGCATGGTGGCCTGCGATTTTAAAAATAATAGATGAAGATAATTTGCCGGAAAGTTTAATAAGGACTATTCAATCATATTTCAAATCGAGGAAAACGAAATTCACATATGAGAACTTAACAATAAATAAACAAATTACAAAGGGATGTCCGCAGGGTGGCCCTCTATCTCCACTACTATGGATAATATTACTAAACGATCTTTTGATCAAATATCAAGTTCCTAATAGTGAAGTGGTATGTTATGCGGATTATGTATCAATTATATGCTGGCACAACAAATGCAAAGACCTGAATTAGTTATAGAAAAGGCATTAAATACGATTGATGTATGGTGTAAGAGTAACAAACTTGAAATAAGTCTAGAAAAAACTAATATACTTTATTTACATAACAAAGAAAAACTCCCAATCAAATTTAATAATGAAATAATCATACCAACTCAGAAGACCAAAATTTTAGGAATAATAATTGCAAATCTCAGAAGAAGAAATAAAATAAATTTTACATACCACATAGAAGAAATAGTAAATCGTACAAAACGTTTTAAAAATTATCCCTTTTCAATTTGCGGGAAATCTTGGGGTCTAAGCACCCATAAAACGCTAACTTTATATAAATCCATTTTCAGACCAATACTTACATATGGAGCCGAAATTTGGTTCAAATATTTAAATAAAAAATGTTAACAAAAATTAAATTCAACCCAATATCAAATACTGATATGGTGTATACAAGCCTATAAATCCACATCATATAGCTGTGTTCATAGTTTGGCCAACATTCCTCTGATCTCAGACTTTATCGAATCCAGAATCATGATATCTGATCTGAGAAACTTATCCACAGATGATCAACAAATTTATGACCCATTTATTCCAGGAATTATAGATACCTTTCTCAAATCAAGAATGAATGTTCTGAAAAACGAAGCAAATAATACTTTCTTAAGCTTTTTTCCCCAAGAAATCCCTAAATACTTTCGTCCAAATTTTTATAATACTCAAAAACGGAAATTTCAAAAGTTTTTTAAATAGAATAAAGGCAGTGAAAGATTCAAGTTGCTTTTGTGGTATGGAGGAACAAACCTCAAGACATCTACTGATCGATTGCCCAGCATTTCAAGATTATAGAATGAAGAATGAACTAGTTGTTTATGAACTTAACGATTTGATTTCCGATAAAAAATCATATTTAAAGTTCAATTCATTTTGTAAATACATTCTAAAATTTCTACATAATATGGATCTCTAATGTTTTCATGCGTTGAATAATGTAAATAACTTATGTAAATAAACTTTTCTCCTTGTTTGGCGCAAGTATCCCTTGCGGGATATAGCGCTTTGGAAATAAAATAATTGCAATTGTAATGTTTGTTAGCGCGTTGCGCAAAATCTACAGAATCAGTCATTATGAAATTTCGCATGTTGGTAGATGAGGATTTCGTTTAACATATAGGTTATTCAAAAACTAAAAAGGTTAATGTGCTTTTTATAAATGTAAAACCACAAAGCGTTAGTTCCAGCCTTTTACCGCTTGGCGCCGCACTGGTCGCGATGATTAATGAATTTGATTGGTTAATAATTTTACACGTAGTTTGTTTACACGATGAATGTTTTTGAAAGGTAAGATTATCCAATCGCCGTGAAACTTTAGGAAGTTATTTACTATACTACTGGGAATGTTTCTGGTTTGAATTTAATTTGAAATAAATATTCGTTGCAATATCATTTGCAAATTTTCTACTTTCACTCGCAAGCAGCGCATCTCGCGGCATCTGGTGAAATTACATTTATACATTTTAAAAATTATAAAATGTGTTCCAAGTATAATAAATCCAATTTGAGAATTTAGTAATATAATATTCAATGACGTTGTAAAAAAACTTGGCTAATGACCGCTTCCTCTCTGATGGCCTTTCGTTTGTGGCAAGATACTATTCCTTCAACTTCAAATTACCGAGTGGACCAATTAATGTTTATTTTATTCAACTTATCGAGTATATTTAAAGGTGTTGAATATATGAATTCAATTTTAGACTTTAATATTTTATATAATATTGTCACTGAATAATTATTTTAAATATTCTGTGGTATATCATCATTAATATTTGCATAGTTATCACTCCTCACTATTCTTATATATTATTACTTGTAAATAAATGGGAGATATAGTTTTGCATAAATAAACTATTTTCAATTACTAAAATCGTATGTATTAATTTATAAAATAATATAAAACCCTAAAACCTTTCTAACAGTGGCAGCATAAAGCGTGGTTATAACTAAAAATCTAAAATCGTAAAAATAAAAATGGCTGCTGTTATGGAAGATATTTCGATTATAGATAAATTAAAAGACTCTGAAAATTTTGATATTTGGAAATTTCAAATTAACATTATTTTTAAAGCTAATAATTTAATTGAAATAATAAATGGTAAATTGTGTTTTAAAGATCAAAAGGATGAAAAAGAAAAAAACGCATGGATAATAAAAGATGCTAAAGCCCAAAAATATATTATTTTAAGCATCGATAAAACGATATTAACACACATAATACATTGTGAAAATGCCAAATCAATGTATGACACCATATGCAGAATATTTGAAAGAGATGATGAACAATTAAAATGTAAGCTGCTACAAGAATTTCACACTTTTAAATTTGATAAAAATGTAGACCTTGTAGTCAACATAAGTAATTTAAGAAATTTGGCTTTTAAACTCAATAATCTAAAACAGAACTTTGATGACAATATTGTTATTTCAAAGATTTTAACAATTTTGCCAGAAGAATATAATTATTTTTGTACTGCTTGGGAGTCAACTGGAAAAGATGAAAAAACTATTGAAAATCTAATATCAAGATTGACCACTGAAGAAATAAGAAGAAATAGACAGAGCCAACCAGAAGACCGAGTGGCTATGAATGCAACAAAACAAAAGGTATGTTTTACTTGTAATAAACCAGGACATATATCTAAAAATTGCACCCAAAGAAAATTCTGCAAATTTTGTAAAAAAACTAACCATGAAGAAAAGGACTGCTTCTTTAAGAACAACAGTAAACCTGCTGCTAAAGTAAACAAAGAACAATGCAGAATATGTAAAAAGTTTAATCATAAAGAAAAAGACTGCTATTTCAGGAACAAAGAAAAGCAACCTCCCATTGCTTTCATTGCTGAACAAAGAGAAGAATATGATAAAAGATCATCAGTCACTTTCATTGTTGATAGCGGATCCACCTGTCACATGATTAATGAAGAAAAGTTGCTTGATCATCAAAAAAAGTGTGATGTGAACATCAATGTTGCAAAAAAAGAAGAAGTTATGAGAGCAAAAACTTCAGGACAATTTAAGGGGAGACAATGTAACCTAAATGAAGTAATATTTGTGCCTGAATTATCAAAAAACCTTTTGTCAGTGACCTCAATTGTTAACAACGGAGGAGAAGTAAATTTTAAAGGTGATAAAGTGACAATTTTGAAAGATGGAAAAAAAGTTCTAGAAGGAGATCAACTTGAAAATGGACTTTGGGCTGTAAATATTGAACAACACTTTTCAAAGAAAAATGACTCGAACCTTACCTTACCAAGTGAAAACAAAACCCAAGAATGGCACAGAAAATTGGGACACATTGGGATGCAGAATCTAAGAAAACTTGAAAGTTTGGTTGATGGTATGGAGCTTAACAAATTGGAAAAACAGGAAAATGATGTGTGCGAAATTTGCATCATGGCAAAGCAAACTAGGAAGTCATTTGGAAATGAAAGATCTAGAGCTACCCGACCTTTGGAAATTGTTCATACTGATTTGTGCGGCCCAATAGAACCCTTAACACATGATAATAAGAAATATATAATGACATTTTTGGATGATTATACACATTTCTGTTATGTGTATTTGCTCAGCAATAAATATGAAGCAAAAGAATATATTAAAGAATATGTAAATGAAGTAGAAAGATTTTTAAATGCGAAAGTGTCAAAATTAAGGTGTGATAATGGCGGTGAATATGCCAATACGCAAGTTAAAGAATGGTGCAAAATGAAAGGAATAATACTTGATTTTACAATTCCAAATACTCCACAATTGAATGGAAAAGCAGAAAGGTTGAATCGAACTCTGATTGAAAAAACCAGAGCACTTTTGCTGGATTCCAAATTAAATAAGGAAATGTGGGGAGAGGCCACAAGAGTCGCTGCCTATTTAATCAACAGAAGCCCTTCAAATACAGTACAAACAACACCAGCACAGATGTGGTTTGGAAGAAACCCTAATCTTTCTAATGTAAAATTATTCGGGAGTGAAGTGTATGTCAAAAAATTGGATAGAAAAAGTGAAAAATATTCACTTATCGGATACAGTGGAAATGGATACAGATTGTGGGACATGCAGAAAAGAAGGATTATAATTGCAAGAGATGTGGTGTTTACAGGAAAACTAACAAATGAAATGACCAGTGTCATTCAGCCAAGATACAGAGAAGATTTGGATTCTGAAATAGAGGAAAGTCAAGACACTAAATTGGAATTGGATACCCATGATAAACCACAGAACTCTACCAATTCAAGATATATGTTAAGGAATAGAGAAAATATCAATAGACCTGAAAGACTAAAAGATTATGAAGTGTTGAATTCTGTTTCTGGAGAAATAGGATTGTTAACATACAATGAAGCTGTAACCGGAGTAGACAAAGAAAAATGGGTAAAAGCAATACAGGAAGAAAAAGATTCATTGAAGAAAAATGAAACTTGGGATTTTGTAAATGCTGAAGAAGTTAAAGGAAAGAAGATACTCAGTTCTAGATGGATAATCAAGATAAAGGATGGTGGACATTATAAAGCAAGACTTGTTGCTAGAGGAAATGAACAAAAAGGACTAGATTTTGATGAAACCTTTAGTCCAGTAGTAAGTACAATTTCTTTAAGAATGTTGTTATCCTTAAGTGTTAAGAAAAATCTAAAGTTCAAAACTTTTGATGTCAAAACTGCATTTCTCTATGGATATTTGGATGAAGAAATCTTCATGTATTTACCAGAAGGATATGAAGATAACAAAATATGTCGACTAAAGAAGGCACTTTATGGACTACGACAAGCACCTTCAAAGTGGAATAAAAGATTTGAAGCCTTTTTGAAAACAAAAGGACTGGTGAAATCAAAATTAGAAAATTGCATTTTCAAAAACCAAAATGGAAGTTTAATTTTGGCTTTATATGTTGATGATGGAATGTTGTTTGGAAGTGATGAAAAAGAAATGGACAATTTGTTGGTAGAACTGGCACAAGAATTTGAAATAAGAATAAGTAATAATCCTGAAATGTTTGTTGGCATGAATATCATGAATAAAGATGAGGGACTGATACTTTCTCAACATGACTATAGAGAATGTGTTCTAAAAAAATACAACATGTTGGATGCAAAGCCAGTGACAACTCCAATTGTAGGAGCTGTGAAAATTGATCCTATATTAGAAAACAAATCTGAAGGTAATTTTCCATATAGAGAAGCTGTTGGAAGTCTCCTATATTTAGCAAACAAAACCAGACCAGATGTTGCTTATGCAGTTGGTTATGAAAGTCGTTCGATGCATGAACCGACAAACCAGGATATACAAAATGTTAAAAGAACTATGAGATATTTGAAACAAACCAAAACTTTTGGACTTCACTATAGTAAACAAGATGAAGATATGGAACTTAATGCATATTGTGACTCAGACTTTGCTGGAGACATGAAAACAAGAAAAAGTACATCCGGATATACAATTTTGTTTGGTAAAGGACCAATAAGCTGGAGTTCAAGAAAACAACCAATTGTAGCCTTATCCACTACTGAGGCAGAATATATTGCTGCAGCTGAATGTGTGAAAGAACTCATTTATATGAAAGCACTAATTGAAGAACTTACAAATGAAACCATACTTGCTAAACTAAATATTGACAACCAAAGTGCAATGACTTTAATGAAGACAGGACAAATGAACAGAAAGACAAAACATATAGATGTTCGATATCATTTTTTGAAAGATCAGATAAGAGAAAATGTTGCTGTTCAGTTTTGCCCAACCCAAGACCAAGTTGCTGATATCCTAACCAAGCCTCTGCCGAAGGAAACTTTTGAAAAACACAGATCTTCACTGCTGCAGATGATGTTTTGATAGAGTAATTAAAACTCTAAAACATGAATTCAAGAAGGAGTGTTGAATATATGAATTCAATTTTAGACTTTAATATTTTATATAATATTGTCACTGAATAATTATTTTAAATATTCTGTGGTATATCATCATTAATATTTGCATAGTTATCACTCCTCACTATTCTTATATATTATTACTTGTAAATAAATGGCAGATATAGTTTTGCATAAATAAACTATTTTCAATTACTAAAATCGTATGTATTAATTTATAAAATAATATAAAACCCTAAAACCTTTCTAACAAAAGGGACCGGGAAATTTTTTCTAATTATTGAGAGTATAGACAAGTGTAGATTCAGTAGGGATTGGATGTTTGCTACAATCGTTTTGACAAATGTTCGTTAAGCAAACTTTTACTATATATTTATATGTAATATTTAACGATTACCTTTTTGAAATTGATTGAGTTGATTGATGATTGTGGTGGGCGCAGTCGTTTGCTGAAGTAGTAAGGTATTCACACAGGGGAAAAATAACGAGGACACAGGATTGGATTGAAATAGGCCAGCGATCAAGGGAGAAAGGGGTTTAGGTTATTGGGCGTATTTGACTATTAACTATGGCTGTTCACATTATTGAGAATTGGACTTATCTGATTGTTGAGAAGATGGGTGCTGGCTCCATCCGGTTCCTTGGTACCAGGTCCCGACTTGTTAGTATGGTGGCGAGCTCCTAACTAACTAAACTGAGTCCGCGATTTAACATGTAAACTTCTCAGGGCTTTGATTGGCTGATTGTCGACTCGTGTAAGTTTTCCATTGGTTCCTAGCTAATCCTCCTGGGCTCTGATTGGATCTTTGCTAATCCTTTGTCCTTGTCTTGTTCTAACATGCTCCCGGAGACGAAGGTTCTTGAACTCAGTTTTAATGAGTTCCTGGATAATAAAACCTGCTAATGACCGTTTCCTCTCTGATGGCCTTTCTCCCAGATTTCTAAGCCTTGTCTTTATTAAAAATCTTTAGATCATACATTGCATACATATTGTGGTGGGATTACATCCAGTTATGTACAAATTATGACATATATATATGTTTGTCGCTATGCGCGCCCTCAATATGTAACTAATCTCGATGAAATTTGAACAGGACAGATAGTTAAATCTGGAAAAGTTTTTTTGTCGAACTTTCAACCAAAAAAAATATAATTAACCAAGTACTGAGCAACAATATTTTTTTAGTCAGAAATGATGATGACAATATTACTATATCATGCTTGATTGATATAAACAAGATTCTTCAGGGGAATATTCACTAAAGCAGACCACGGGCGTAGCCATATAATAATATTTAGTAGGCAGGAACAAAATTCTACCAGCGAAACATTCACTCGAGCCAAAGACACACGAAACCAGGTCATATAATATATATATAATATATCGTAATTCTATACATAAAATATCGTTTCTCGGCCTTTTGGCTAAGATCATGTAGTATATCTCAAGATATTTTTATTTATATATATCTTTTTGAAAATCTATTCAGTAGAGAGAGAGAGGATATGTTTGCTCGAAAAATATATTTTCTATATTATATAAATATATAAAGTAATGAATATTATTATCATTATTATCATGATATTCTATGTTCCGGAAAATTATTATCAATAATATTCGTTAGGCAAACTTTCACTTAGATAAAACCCGGGTAAAGCCGGGTACACATCCGCAAGTAATATATATATATATATATATATATATATTCTGTATAAACCCATTGGTTCTATATATATATATTATCATTAATATACAGACTTAACCAGAATACAAGTAGAAATATTATAAAGTGGGTTATATTACTAGTTTTCTAAACGCCTTTTATAGCAGATTTTAAAGTTGCACGATCTGACTTCTACGTATATCTATGAACAGTTGTTAAAATACCCTTAAAAAGGGGCTAAATTACTTAATACCAAACGATATGAAAATTTGAAAAATCAAAATAGTATTTTAAAAACTAGTCAGCAACTATTATCAAATATATATTTATCTATATAGATAATACCGTAACAGAGTTTTCCATTGTAAAGTCCTGAGCTATCTCCTCCGAAGATTCTGAACTACACATAACGATCTATATACCAAAATTTTCGTTATTTTTTTCTGCGTATGATAGGCCTGTTTTTATTTTCCTAATGTTAACAGTTATTTTTATTTTTTAATTTAATCTATTTTACAATCGTAGATTTTTTGCATTTATCATCATCAATTCCTTTGTTTTGAAATGCGTTCTTTTGTTTACCTTTTACTAATTCTTATTTACTAATTTTTACTAATTTCTGATTCATTTGATTATGATTATAATTTGTAAGTACTTTGTTATAGTTTTTCATTTAAATAGAGCTCAATTTTTGTGTATGTTTCTTATTTGCATTATCTTTCCTAATGTCTTTGGCAACGTTTTTTTTTCTCATAAATAGGCTGAGGTTATATTATTTTTCGAATTGTACGTAGATTGAAATTTTTATTTATGTCTTTCTTTTGCTTAATTATTTCTTCTTTATATTTGTTCTTATTTATTCTTTTTTTTTACTCTTTCACAATCAAATTTTGAAAATGGCTAAATGGCTCCACTTCTCCCTATTTGCTTTTGCAGCTTTTCTTATAAAAAAAATATTAAAACTTAGAATTAAGCTTTGCTTTTTTATATACATGTTTATTACACATTTAGCAATACTTTTCCTTTATATTTGCTCTTATTTACTCATTTTTTTACTCTTTCACAATCAAATTTTGAAAATGGCTAAATGGCTCCACTTCTCCCTATTTGCTTTTGTAGCTTTTCTTATAAAAAAAATTAAAACTTAGAATTAGGCATTGCTTTTTTATAGACATGTTTGTTACACATTTAGCAATACTTTCTCTTTATATTTGTCCTTATTTATTTATTTATTTACTCTTTCACAATCAAATTTTGAAAATGGCTAAATGGCTCCACTTCTCCCTATTTGCTTTTGTAGCTTTTATTTAAAAAAAAATATTAAAACTTAGAATTAAGCATTGCTTTTTTATATACATGTTTGTTACACATTTAGCAATACTTTCCCTTTATATCTGTCCTTATTTACTCATTTATTTACTCTTTCATAATCAAATTTTGAAAATGGCTAAATGGCACCACTTCTCCCTATTTGCTTTTGTAGCTTTTCTTATAAAAAAAATATTAAAACTTAGAATTAAGCTTTGCTTTTTTATATACATGTTTGTTACACATTTAGCAATATATATACCAAAATATTTTTTTGAATACTTAACTCTTTTAGTGAATTTTTGTCAGGGGGGCTGCAAAAGTGCCGTACTTATGCAGTATTTTGATGCTTTTCCTGTGAAAAGGATGATGAAATTTAAAATTAAGCTTTGCTTTTTTATATACATGTTATTTACACATTTAGCAATATATACACAGAAATATTTTGGAATATTTAACTTTTTTGGTGAATTTTTGTCAGGGAAGCTATGGACTGCCGTAATCATGCATTATGTTGATGTTCTTCTCATAAAAAAAATATTTGGGTTTGGAATTGGGCTTTGCTTTTTTGTATACATGTTTTTTTACATATTTAGCTCCATTTTTGTGTCTTATTTTCTTTTTTGCAGTATCTTTCATAATGCCTGATTTGATTACTTGATCTGTTATAGTTTTTCATTTGAATTTAGCTCCATTTTTGTGTCTGTCGTTTTTTTTTCTTCTCATAAATAGGCTGATGCTGTATTTGTGTACTCAATTGTTGCTTTTTTTGTCTGGTTTCTTTTTTGCAGTATTTTTTTGGAATCCTTTTTTTTTCATCAATTGTTTCCTCACATGCTTGGAATTTTCTTTTTATGCCTGTCCTGGCTTTCAGTTTTATAGTTTTCCTCTGCTTGGTTCTTATTTTACCTTTTTTTTCAGCGTCTTCTGTCATGCCTCGAAAAGGCCGTGGAAGACTCACTCCCCTAACCGCTAGGCGTGCTAATATGACTCGCCGCAGACACAAAACCCCAATTGCTATTTCTCTTGTTTACTTTTTTACCAATGCCTATAATTTTTCACCTGAAAGATTTTTTATTTTATTTGTTATTCAATAAACTATTATCACTTATTTTTGGTCTTCTTTTTATTTACTTATTTTACTGGGGGTTGGTGGAAGGATGGTCTAAGCCGTTGGTTTTCGACCGCTACGACCCGGGTTCGATTCCCGCATTGGGCACTTTTTTCTGAAAAAAAAAATGCTCCAATGGCTTCCGATTCTTGCAAAAGTCCAACCCCACCAGCAAGCGCAAGTAATCAAATGGGGCTCTGGCACATTTGTAAATGCAAATTCGAACTGCTTTTCACATGTTTAGACATGTGGTGTACTTACAGTAAAAGCAGTTGCCTACTCTACCCACCATGATTATCAAGGCCTGTACCACGTGTACTAGGGATAAGCAAAAAAAAAATATTTTACTCATTGATCTATACATACAATTATTTGCATACAATTATATACATACAAATATATGCATACAATTATATACATACAATTTTCTACATTTTTGCACTCTGCAGTCTAATATGTTGTTAATAATAGGGGTTTTAGACAAATATCAACTGTTGAAATTTGAATTTCCAAAATAGTTGAATTATCGAAAGTGTCGAATTAGTTTGTCATATGATAGGCCGTAGGTCGAGACATCAAAAATGGTCGAATTATCGTGTGTTGAATTAATTTGATTATATTGTATATATAAAATTATAGAATTGTTGTTTTTAATGAGGTCTTTTAAATGAATTTATTCCTTTAATATGTTGTCATATCTGCAATTTTTTTTCATTTCCAAAATATTTATTTACACTTTCACCAATGCCTATAGGATCTTTGCGATGGAACAGGTATGGTGTTCTAGCGCATGTGCTCTCATGTCCTTGAAGCACATATACTGACAGTACCCAAGGTTGAACACACTGTATAATGTCTGACATATATGACTATAAAGAGGGCTCAAGGCCAAACCTTTGCTACAAGAGCCTGTGTTTACGCACAGACGACTTTATGTGACTTTTTCAAGTGTGCGAACTTTGGATAGCATACATGTAAAGTTTAACCCAAATATATATAAAATGTAGTTTTTAATGAGGTCTTTTAAATGAATTCCTATTATAAATCGTCTCCTCTGAAATATAGTTTGTAAATTTATATTCTGATTTATTTTATTCTTTTTTTTTTTCATTTCCCAAATATATATTTACACTTTTCACCAATGCCTAAAGTTTCTCACCTGAAAGAAAAAAAACTCCGCCTTTGCCGGTCCCAAGCCAGGATGAAAAAGGAGGAGGAGGAACAGTAACAAGCTCACTAAAAAAACCTGGGCTCAGCTGGCCCGGCTGATAGTACCTTGTAAGGGCTCCTAATCCAGGGATACATTCTTTTTGGAGCTAAGTCAGTGGCCTGCCACTGAGTAGTGCTCCCAGTCTTGATGACAAAGGCAGACGCATTCTACTTCACCCAATCATGATGGTTGTTAATTTCAAGCTTTACAAGCTTGACACTCTAATATGATTGAGTGAAGATAAGAAAGGAGAAAAAAATATTTTTCGTATTTTTTTTTTGGCAATAATCTATTTATTATCAATTAATTTGATTTTGGTCTTTATTTATTATTCCCCTGCTCTATACATACATTTTGTACATTTACAATGTCAGCCGTTTTCTCTGTAATACCTTTTTAGCAGTGAGGTTATATTTGAGCAACAAACAATTGTTGAAATTTATAATGTTCGAATTATCGATAGTGTTGAATTACAGTTTGTTATATGATAGGCTGTAGGTCAAGACAACAAAACATGGTCGAATTATCGAGGTTATATTGTATATATAAAACTAGAAATGTAGTTTTAATGAGGTCCTTTAAATATTTTCATTCCTTTTATATGTTGTCTTATCTGCGATATAGTAGCATTTTTTGCAATTTTATTTGCTGATTTGTCATTTTTTCACTCTAAATATATTAATTTAAACTCTTCAACTAATGCCTATAGTTTCTTTCTTGAAATTGCTTACCAAACATGAGTTGGTTGTATTGTTATGCTTCGGAGATATTTTAATCCTAAACAGGGTCTTTACGAATGGTACACGTATGGTGACACAGTGCATGTGCTCTCATGTTCTTGAAGTAGTGTAGATGTGTTGTTTGCACTTTTATTTTCTGATTTGTTAGTATTTTTCTTCTTTTTTCATTTTAAATAATTTTTTAGGCATAGGAACCAA
Source organism: Cordylochernes scorpioides (assembly GCA_030710605.1). Lineage (NCBI taxonomy): Eukaryota > Metazoa > Arthropoda > Arachnida > Pseudoscorpiones > Chernetidae > Cordylochernes > Cordylochernes scorpioides. The sequence continues at coordinate 43,621,479 of CP092873.1, read as the reverse complement.
TGCCTATAGTTTCTCACCTGCGGGCCCTTCGAGTAAAACCGGGGCGTTGCCCGGGTCACTCGGCTAGTCAATAGACATTTCTATAAATCTAATATTTACAATAGTAAACTTAACTTCATTTCGAAATAATGCCCACTTACTGCCCTGTGGATTAGAGTGAATATATGGAGAATCATTTAATAAACGCCATAATCACGATACCATAATAGCACAGCCTGGTATTGCGCCCCAGGATTAAACCTGTTTTCGGCCCTAACTCAAAATAAAAATAATTTATAGAATATTCTTTCTGTTATTTATGTCCTCCAACTTATATTGAGTTAGCAAAAATACTTCAAGAAGGAGTGAGACAACATAAATCAGCACAGAAAAGAACTTGTTCCAAACTCGTGAGCGCGCGCGCACACGGCGGCGTGCCGTAGCCTTCGCCCGCGCGCGCTGGCCATCACGTTTATTTTGTACAGATTTATAGATGGGTGAATTTGTATTTACATTTTAACATATTTATTATGGTGAAAAAAATTAAATCTCTTGGGAATTAGGCAAATTATGACATATATACATATATATATATGTGTGGGGGGGGGGGGGGGAGGGCCTGGCTCATCAGTATTGAACCCTCTCACCGTTTTCGACAGTATGTTCTGATAAAAAGTTGTATTTTCAACACTTCATGAAATATTAAAGTAACATTTCTCTATATTTACTATTATAGAATGAACAATAATATATATCATTCGTAGTTTGTTTATTTTTATAAAAGTAAGTATTCTTTATAAAAGTATTGAATGCGCTTGCGTGTGTATGTTTGTGCACACACACATAATTGCGCATATCAAATTTAACAAAAATATATTTTTTCAAAATGATAATACTTCAATATTTATTTTTAAAAGGATTATATATAACGATTTTTATTATATTTATATTAAATATTTTCACCGTCACAACATAAGTATTTAATAAATATAATTTCAAAAATTAAAAACAAAAATGTTTACTAGATTGTTTGGTAAAACTTGCCTGCAAATGTCATCCAAATATTCGTCTGTTTTTTTCCATTAAGCAACCAGGCAAGGTTATGATGAATGAGGCAGAATCTTCCTTTTTTGCATTGGCTCAGGAGCTTTTCTAATAAATCTCTATTACTGCGAAAACCTAGAAATAAGACAGAAAAATTGTTTCGTTCCATTAGACAAATAAAAATGGCATCTTTTGATACGATTAGTCTGTTAGAGTTGAAAAGAGAATATATGATTTAGTATATTACTTTTACATTTTCGATTAGGTAAAGTAACTTTGAGATAAATGACTGCAATAATTTTCTATTTATCTCTTTTTTCAAAGTTAATTTTTTGAAAGTGAAATGCGAAAAATAATAATAGAAACATAACGAACAACCTTGAGAATGTTGATTGCTTCGTTTTATTGTCTTGTGAAGTATTTTCTTTTTCTCAAAACAGAAAACTTGTGATTGATGCCTCTATAAATATTCACACCGAACAATTTAGAGTTAATATAGATTTTCTTGAAAGGTTTTTCTATCATTTATATTAGCTTCATATCTAATATATATTTTTTAATATATGGGACGTTATCCACTTATAATTAATTATACCTAACTGGCCTTGTACTTATTTTTTGCGGAAGAGCATTGATCGCCGCAAACATTTAAATGCAATTCTACTGTCCTAAAGGCTTATGTCCATAGTTTTCCTAAATACCAATTTTATGATTCTACCCCTCAGTATAGCATATATAAGAAGAATGATCCAATACAGTATTAGAGTTTTAAAGAAGCGGTCTGATAGATTAAAAATTGAAAAAACAGCTGGGAGAATTCACCACTGATGAGCCAAAAGCTTTCAATATTTTTCATCGCAGAAAGGACAGTGGAGGTTTTTTCTCATAAAGAAACATTCGTGATATAATGTTTCCCCTATTCTTAAAAATATATTAATTACGGAAATTCAACTTTAGCCAAAGAATACTGTGATATTGTCATGAAAAACAAAAATGTATTATAGTCCATTTATTATATAAAATATTTATAATTAGATCGAATCATTTTTGTAATTAATAAACCTAAATATAAAGTATATATGATCATTTTGACAAAAGATAATGATAATTAAATCAGGTTCAAATTAAAACTTAGTTCACTGTATTTCTTGATGTGTATGTAGACGGATATTCCAGTATCTATGTAGATCCATAATAAGTACGGCTGTTGTCCATATGGGACGAAATTCTCAATAGTAGATAAGGGTGGCATAAACTGTCAACATACAAATGCCACTAACCGGGCTCGAATCCCTCTTTGAATACTCTTTTCTGAGGAAATAATTACTTCAATGGACCCTGATTCTTTTGAAAAAATTTTGGAAGACGGCTGAAGAGAAGAGGAGGCTATATACATAATCTAATTGATGTAAATAATTATATGCAAATAATCTATGTCAGGATTAGAATGACGTAGACCAGTAAAAGGCCTGTTTCTGCTGTTGTATATAGTCACAGTGTACAAAATACTATACCTACTACATGTGGGTTTCTCTCTGCATTCTTAGTTCTCTTCTCTTACTCTGTAAACTGGCGAATCCTATATAGGACGAGAGGTCCTCAATAAAGCTTTTGTTGTTGTTGTTGTTGATTCTTTTGAAAAGGTAACTCCACTAGTGAGTGAAAGTAACAAAACACGGCATTGAATATCTCCAAGTGCAAAGGTTGTCGCTGGAGACCCGCTGTCGATTGTCCACCAAACTCTACAGCGTTGGCAGAGGCGTCATGTATATATTCACATTGTATATAGTTATATACGATTATCTCATATTAAAATAATAAAAACAATAGAACCTTTGCATGTATTGACAAGATATGTCAATAAATTATTTTAATTGTAAATGTGTAAGTACAAAGGTCGAACTGCTTTCCACGTGTGTAGACATATAGTGCACTTACAGTAAATACATTCGCTAACTACTACTCTCCATGATTATCATGTAACACGTGTACTAGGGATAATAAAAATGGTAAATTAACTTATATAACGCAGAATTCAATTAGACTATTTGGAAAAATCTATAAAACTCGGGTAGATTTTTGCACGCAAGGAATATTCTGTCATTGCCTTGATTATTTTTCATTTTAAATATAATTATTTAATAATTATTCAATTGGTAAAATTATATTTGTATATGGGAAGGCGTATATATCACTATGTATTCACATATAAAAAAATTATAGGGGAATAGGATCCCTTTTTCTCAAAAATGGATGCTTCCTGTCTTACAATATCCTCTTATTTAAGTTTGTCTAAAGTAATTTTTATTGTTCTGATTATATACAATCATGGAGACCAAACATCAAACATAAGGAAGTTGTACCGTTTACTATGAATATCATGATTCAGAAAATAACTATGAAAGATATAAACAGTGACCTTTATTGAAGACATACGAGATGAAATTAGTATTATTATAGTCAACCTATCTTCGGTTTAGTGAGTATTTTTAGTGTCTACTAGACGGGTGACCCGGGCATTCCCCGGGATTGACCTGTGTGCATATCTACCCGAGTGATATATATTTAGATAAGATTTTTTTATAATTGTTTGTTATTAGCATAATCTATTTGTTTGCATCAGCATAATTTAATCTTTGATAGAGGGCGCTGTTCGTGAGCTAAAGGAATAATTTGAATATATAGTTTTAATAATTGATTTATATATTTTTTAAAATAGCCTATCGTCTTCCCCGTATTTTCTTACCTATGTATAGAAATTTTGGTTTGAATTAGTGAACTACTGCGAATTTGTATACCGGACATACAGACAAAGATGCAAACATTCATCCTTATATATATAAAAATGAAATGCGAAATCGATGTTTGTTATCGCATCACGCAAAATCTACTGACTCAATCATTATGGAATTTCGCATGTAGGTAGCTGAAGATTTCATTTAACATATAGGCTATTCAAAAAACTAAAAAAGTTAATGTGCTTTTTTTTAAAATAAAAAACCAAAAAGCGTTAGTTCCAGTCTTTTACAGCTAGGGCGCAGCACTGGTCGCGACGATAAATGAATTTGATTTTTTTAAAGCATCGGTGGTTCAGTGGTAGAATGCTCGCCTGCCACGCGGGCGGCCAGGGTTCGATTCCCGGCCGATGCATTTTTTTTAAACAATTTTTAAAACTCATTTATATTATATCTTCTATATAAATGGAAATTTCATAAGTGGTGTTCGCTAAAAACTTTCGTTACAATGCGTCAATTTCGACCAAATTTTCAACATTTATGTAAAACGAGATGGAGCAGGTTTTCCTTAACATCAAAATATTTTTCCTAACTTTAAAATACATAACTTTGCTGTTATCGATAAAATACAAAAAAAAATCAACAGAGTTAATTTTATTTATATATAAATACAAAAAAAATTCAGTAATTCATTCAACTCAATCTAAAAAAATATTCAAAACAAGCAATTTTAAGATAACACCATATGTAAAACAGTCGGCCAAAAAAACAACAACGATATTACATCTTTCTCACATATTCACACACAATCTTGATTAATAATTAAAACAAATCTTTAGCATTGTTTATTATACTTCATAATATATAATATTCGTTAGGCAAACTTTCACTCGGATAAAACCCGGGCGAAGCCGGGTACACATCCGCTAGTAATCTATATATATAAAATTGAATGTCTGTCTGTCTGTTTGTCTGTCTGTCTGTACTCTATAGATTCAAAAACCATACATCCAATCGCCGTGAAATTTTGGGATATTATTAGGTATATCCCCGGGAAGGTTTTGAGAATTAATATCTTTAATATCTTGAATATCCTTAGAGTTATTTGCAGATTTGTAGATTCAACTCGCAAGCAGCGCCCTCATTGCGATGATGATAACAATTTTTTTTTTCTATGAGTTTATTATCTTAAAAATTATTTATTAAAAGTAATATTTTCTACCTATTAATTGCGCACAAGTCAAAGTTGGTTTTGTCATTTATCTACAACATATATATTGGGAGAATAGATAAAATGATGATTTTGTAATATAGAAAATTAGGAAAGACAAAATTCAGGATGACACGGCAATTTATTTGAGACAAGAAAAATGATACAATTCCAAGGCAAGATACTATTCCTTTAACTTCCAATTACCGAGGGAACCAATTAATATTGATTTTATTCAACCTATCGAGTATTTTTCAAGGGACCGGGAAAAAATGTTCACTAGATAAAACGATGATTTTGTAATGCAGAAAATTAGGAAAGACAAAATTCAGGATGACACGGCACACAGGGACCGGGAAAAATGTTCACTTTATCGAGAGATTCAAATTTACGAGTTTCAAATTATCAAAAAATATATCTATTATTTTTTTTATAAGTTTATAGATAATTGTTTTAAAAAATGTTCGTTAGACAAACCTTTACTCGGGTAAAACCCCGGGCGAAGCCGGGTACATCCGCTAGTTTTTATATATATAGATGTATATCTCAGGTTAAGCTAGTTTTCTTGTATCCAAGGTATCTTTGACAAGAGAGAGTATTCTTATATCTAACATATATTCGGCTAACTTAGTATTCTTAGAGAATAAGAATCTTTGGTTAAGTGAGTTCTTTAATGACAAACCAACTTCGTTTTAATGGGTCTTCTTAGTGAATAAGTATCTTTGACTGAATGAGTATTATTAAAGACAAAGTATCTTCGCCTTAGTGAAGGATTCTTAGAGCATAGATACTATTGGTTGAGTGAGTATTCTTATATACAATATATCTTCGGCTAACTTAGTATTCTTAGAAGCAAAGTATATTTGATTGAATGAGTATTATTAAAGACAAAGTATATTCGCTTTAATGTGAGCATTCTTTAAGAATATATACTCTTGGTTAAGTGAGTATTCTTATATACAACATTACTTCGGTTAACCTAGTATTCTTAGGAACAAAGTATATTTGGTCAAATGAGTTTTATTAATGACAAAGTATCTTCGCCTTATTGAAGAATTCTTAGAGAATAAATATATACTATTGGTTAAGTAAGTATTCTTAAATACCAACCACCTTCGTTTTAATCCGTCTCCTTAGAGAATAAGTATCTTTGGTTAAAAATGAGTATTCTAAAAGTCAAAGTATCTTTGTTTTAATCCATCTCCTTAGAGAATAAGTATCTTTGGTTAAAAATGAGTATTCTAAAAGTCAAAGTATCTTTGTTTTAATCCGTCTCCTTAGAGAATAAGTATCTTTGGTTAAAAATGAGTATTCTAAAAGTCAAAGTATCTTTGTTTTAATCCGTCTCCTTAGAGAATAATAATCTTTGGTTAAAAATTAGTATTCTAAAGGTCAAAGTATCTTAGTTTTAATCCGTCTCCTTAGAGAATAATAATCTTTGATTAAAAATGGGTATTCTAAAGGTCAAAGTATATTCGTTTTAATCCGCCTCCTTAGAGAATAAGTATCCTTGGTTAAAATGAGTATTCTAAAAGGCAAAGTATCTTCGTTTTAATCCGTCTCCTTAGAGAATAAGTATTTTTGATTAAAAATGAGTATTCTAAAAGTCAAAGTATCTTCGCCTTAATGTCAGCATTCTTAGGCAAAAGATACTATTGGATAAGTGTGAATTATTATATACAACATATCTTCGGTTGAGTTAGTATTCTTAGAGAATAAGTATCTTTGACTGAATAAATATTATTAAAGATAAAGTATCTTCGGTATTCAATGAGGATTCTTAGAGAATAAATACACACACATTATTGGTTATGTGAGTAATATTTAAGACAAAGTATTATCAGCTCAATGAATATTTATAGAAACACAAAGTGTATTTGGTTAATTAAATGTTCTAGGATTCAATGTATATCACGATAAAAGTGAATATTCTTGTTTACAGAGTAACTTCAGTTTAGCGAATGTTACTGAACCCAAAGTAGTTCAGTTTAAGTGAACCGTACCAGATGAAGCCATGTCTCGGGAAAGATCACATCGTCATTTACAGGAATAGATCGAATTGTGATCAATTTTTATTGCCCCGCCGTCACTTCTTCACCCGGAATCTCTTTAATTCACTCTTAATTGCCGGCATGAATAGACTTGAACGTCAGGAATGTCATCCATAGACCATAGGCCATCTTAATGAAATAGCTCTCTGCTCACCTCACCATCTCCTACTTATGCCGTTTCTTTCTATCACTATATCTATATCACTTAACAAGCAACGATGTCAATATGTTGATAATTTGAATCAATAGGTTACATCAATTATATAACATATATATATATATATTATATTTATAAGAAAAAAATAAGATTTCTGTTGTTTTGGATCATCTTGGTGATTATGCTATGGGATGGTGGTGCAGTCGTGGCTATAAATATTGAAATAATAATAATAAAAATGGTTTTGATCAGTAATTGCTTTAATTGAGCTTTAGGATAAACATAATTTGGTAAAAAGTAATGCCTGGCTTAGGGCGAGTGAACAAAGAAAACAAAAGATTATTTACATAATGTACAAAGTTTTGGGTCGGCCAACGGGGAACAACAACAATGAGTTTTTATACGGGAAGAGTGACCTCTGGCGGTCGATTTTAGAAGAGTATTTTATCTATGAAATATAATTTTAAAATAAAATAATACTTTAATATAACATAATTTTAAATGAAATATTTTAATATAACATATATATGTGATGATTTAAGACCATGGAATTGTTGTAAATAGTCTAAATATCCACTACCACATGTTCCACCCCATGACTGTATATAACTTCTTATGTACTGCACATAGAAAACCTCAACTAACATCAATCTGTACCGCGTAAGAAACTAATAAAGTATTGCAACTGCACAGATAGAAGGAATGGAGAGAGACAGGAGAAAGTTAAGGTTAAAACAAATCAGGTTTAGGACAGAAGTCGAAGCAAGGCCTAGCAAAAGAGGCTTAAAACCAGCCCAACTATAAATAATTTACAAGTCAATACTTCCTGACAGGACAGGGCGTATCTGATATCGAGGAAACCATAAAATCTAAGAGTGACGCCCAATTTCCGGGCCAAGACAGGACGTATTTTCTATCAAAGAAAGCCGCCAGAAGACATCACCTAAGTAGGTCAACCAATAGCCTACGGCCACGTGAAAAAGTCCCACCAATTAGGAAAGAATCACCTAAATAGGTCAGCCAATCAGAAAGAAGCAAGGTCGTGGTGTTAAACCAAGGACCTCGAATTGTCAGTCTTCGCTTGGAACTCAACGGTAACACTTGCTCTAAAATCTCTCTCTCCTCATCCCATTCCTTCTTGACGTCAGACGCTTTTAGTGGAATCTCTGTTTGTTTATTTCACCTTTGGCCCAGCTGTGTCGCCTTCCACCACGACTGCACGGTAGAGTTGACATCGAGGTTCGTCTAGCATCAGGTAACACTGGTCCCAGAGGTCCCAAGATATCACAGACTCCCCCGTAAACGAAGAGTCGACAGGATAGTGGACGCCAAGGTACAAGTAAGCAAATAGACCACTGTCTGTACAGAAAGATGGAACAGGGAAGAGAGGAGAATCCAAAGGAACCCATGGAGTCCGATCCTGACTCCGAAAGTGGCGAAAACACTTTTCCGAAGAAAGAAAACACCCTCGGTAGGACGCAGGAAGTCCCCCCCGGCCAGGAAGACGTCACACCCCCGCCGCCGGTGTCAGATGTCCTGGGGAGGTTGACGACGACGCTACATCAGCTTTCTGCCGTGACCGGACATCGCGAGAGGTGGAATCGCTACGATGGTTTGTACGAGGCGCAGAACTTCTTCACCAACTACGACGCCCAAGCAGATCGGGCCCAGCTACAATACTCTACAAGATTGAGAAAGCCACCAAACCTCCTGCAAGCACCCCTCCGAGTTACCAACACGCGAGCGTATGTTACCTGCTCCCCCGACCTTCTCTACACCACGAGCCCAGCGCAAACAATGAACTCTTAACTGTCCCAAGGAACCTCCAACTATGACAACAGACCAGGCCTGTCCCGACATACAAGACAGCACCACAGTAGGTTCCTACTTCTATAATTTTTATTGAACAATGTCTCGTTCGAGCTGAACAGTCCAATAATGTAAACCTACTCTACTACTTTATACAGGAGCATCTATCGCTATAATTAGGCAGAATACTTTTAAAATAATAGAAATCAGTTTGTAAAAAAAAAAAAATACCTGTCCATCCATTTAACTTAACTATTAATGCCATAGCTAACAATATTTTCACCATAGATTATATCTTTTTGATCTTAAAAATAAGTAACATAACGCGGAATCTAAAATTCCATATCATCGATACACCCTTGCCTTTTATCATTTTATTCCTTGATTCCATAAAACGATTTCTACTAATTATAAACTGTTCTCAGCTACTCCTGTATCAAGATAATGTACTTCTACCAACTACCTTGTACCAATTCACTTCGTGCAAGCAACACGTGTCCCATGGACAGGTTAATACAACTGTTCCATTTACTAAATTTTTCCCTCCTGGAACGAGTTGCTCACACGTGGTGAACTCCAACACTCTTATTTAACCTCATTATAATGTTCCTAATCCCATTTTCAACGCCCCTATGTCCTTTTCTTTCATATCTGTGGACAGAAGTAACTTAAATCACAGCCTTCCAAAACTATTCCAATCGTTAAATTCCCACATAACTACACTCCTTCCTTTTACACGCATAGTTAAATATCGACAAATCTCTCTCAACAAAATATACAACACCCTCTCACATCACTTTTTCTAATTGACAAATTTTTAATGCGCGACTTCACACCCAAATCTAATTTCGAGCCACACAAGCTTTATTACGTCGCCCTACTAAACACACACACAAAAAAAAAATCACATTAAACGTGTCATATCCACTAACAATATAAAAATTATCGATATGTTCGTACAACCAACAACCATGACTCTAGTAAATTTGTTATTCTTAGTGTAACAGGTTAGATTTTGTACAAAACAGAGACTTCACGCGACACCTTTTCATTTACAATTTTTTCGCTTCGTGTCACAGCGCCACACCACTAAACTCTTTCAATTTTCAGGCCAAAGACGCCTTCACCACGCCTGTGACACATTTATTTAACCACACATTGTCCACGTCGATAGTCGCAATTTCATTCAATTCTAACCCGATATCCATGAATAACATTTTTACTAAGTCCGCAAAAAACCATTCGATTTAATATTCACAGATACAATATCCGAATTTTCGAAATACAAACACAAATCTAACAAATGCTTGAACACACGGAATAACTCAACCTCTGTATCTCCCTATGTCAATCCCATAACGCTTGTCACCAAACGTGACAAATCAAAACGCTTTTGTGTTTACAATTTTAGAAATAATATCTCCGAACGTAGTTCGAATTAACTTCCAATAAGTTGAAAGAAAGCAAGCAAGCCCCCTCGCTCCCCCCCTTGACCTAAATCCGGAATCGCATTAAAAATAGCTTCGCTCCCCTCTCTTCCGCTGGAGATGGACAAACAAATAGCCGACATTTTGTTACGCCCGTCGCCACCCCGATGTCACTCTAATGGATTTTCGCTACCTATTAAATCAAACATTAGTGCGCGCCTTTTATTTTTAATCTACGCCGATATCCCGTTTAGCTACTAAAACTTGCTTAACACGTTATTTTACATTTACTAACAAATCTGTTCACTAACATTCTCTCGCCCTCGATTAACTTGTCAACTTAACATCGACACTTAGAACCAAGGACAACATTTTACCTACAAAAATCACACACACCCACATAAGTTTAAAAAATCGACAACATTAGGACTCAGTGAGTTTCACAGCTGGAAACAATGTGATCCACGAGTCGCGTCAAACATAAAACAAATTCGATAAGTTAGAAAAACTTAGGCCAACAAGACCAAAGATATCAATCGAGGACAATTTAAAGCTCTCTCCACCCATCCTAAAAAAAAAAAAAAAAAAAAAAAAAAAGGAACATTACATTTGGCCTACAACTTTCCATTCTTTCACGATATATAATTTCTAAATATAATCTTACTTGCTCTTCTTTCTCGATGAACATTTTTTTAAAATTTTTCATTTTAATATCCTTTATATAATCATTATATAGCTCTTATAATTGTTTTTTTTACGTCAACCAATTAGTTTAGATTTTTGTCTTTTTTTTATTATTTTTCTTTACCAAAACTTATTTACTTTTGCTTCATGACTCTATTTTATAATCAACTTTATATTTTATCTTTCATATCATATCTAATAATCTCAAGTTTATATTTCATGTTTATATCACTAATTTGCATTTATCATTTTATATTTTTTCTCACTTTATAAATTAGATGTTATTTACATTGTTTCACCTTCCGCTACCATGTCAATGCTATCGAGTATATTATTGCTCATTATTTTTTTTTTCATTTAATATTTTCACTTTCTATTACCCCTTATATACTGCTGTAGTGTGTTAATCTTTGTATCATATCATCACTATTTTTACTTTTTTTTTAAAGATTACTTTGCATTTAACTTCGCAATTCTATTTTCGATTTTTCAAATCCTTTAACGCTATATGCAAGGCCTTAATTTCGCAATTTCATATCTCAATGATATATTCTTTTATAATCAAACTAAAACTCATGATCTAAAAACAGGGCAATCTTCAATAACCTCTTAAACAACCACTTTAAAGGTTACTTCTTAAGAATTACTAACATTCCTTTTCCGCAGGAACTTTTAACTCCTTCGCAGGCTAGACTTGACCTACTTTGATTTCGTAATTAACAATCTTGACACATCGTCCCCCAGATTTACCTTCTCCCAACTTCTGGATTGGATACGTGCAAATTGTATATTTTTTTTATTCCAGGGCACTCTCATGCCACACGCTGGCACATTTTTTTTATTTTTTATTTTACTCTTTTTCTCGCTAAGCCCCTGACGACTCTAATTAAAACTTTGATTTCTGGTCACTGATCTTCGCCCTCATTTATCCTGCATGCGTACGTCTTAACGACTAATTACTAAAACCCATAACAATCCCCTTATCTTACTTTTCGATTGTGGTACTGTAACTTTATTCGGTCCTTAAATTTACATGTGAAACATGGCCTAGGTTTTCCGCGCCGTGCACATTAAATGGTTTGGGACTTGAGTCAAAGTGACCTTGCCTCAACCAAGTAATAACTAACCCCTCAACCCTTTCTAACGCCCATCACGAAGCGATCATGATTTTCCCATCAAATCATTTTTATTTTTTCCTATCATCATTATATGCTCTCTATTAATTCTTTTATTCCTATTTTTATTTTACTTGTATGTTTAATATTAGTTGTTTATGTTTTATTATCTCTTATGGATATACAGAAATCAACCCCATGTTATATACCAACTCACTTTAATTAATTTTTAAAAAATTACTTCCTTAATAACAGTCTTCCTATTCCGCTCTCTTAAATCCCTCCATATGAACCCTCTCACATCCGGGGCCATCTGTGATGATTTAAGACCATGGAATTGTTGTAAATAGTCTAAATATCCACTACCACATGTTCCACCCCATGACTGTATATAACTTCTTATGTACTGCACATAGAAAACCTCAACTAACATCAATCTGTACCGCGTAAGAAACTAATAAAGTATTGCAACTGCACAGATAGAAGGAATGGAGAGAGACAGGAGAAAGTTAAGGTTAAAACAAATCAGGTTTAGGACAGAAGTCGAAGCAAGGCCTAGCAAAAGAGGCTTAAAACCAGCCCAACTATAAATAATTTACAAGTCAATACTTCCTGACAGGACAGGGCGTATCTGATATCGAGGAAACCATAAAATCTAAGAGTGACGCCCAATTTCCGGGCCAAGACAGGACGTATTTTCTATCAAAGAAAGCCGCCAGAAGACATCACCTAAGTAGGTCAACCAATAGCCTACGGCCACGTGAAAAAGTCCCACCAATTAGGAAAGAATCACCTAAATAGGTCAGCCAATCAGAAAGAAGCAAGGTCGTGGTGTTAAACCAAGGACCTCGAATTGTCAGTCTTCGCTTGGAACTCAACGGTAACACTTGCTCTAAAATCTCTCTCTCCTCATCCCATTCCTTCTTGACGTCAGACGCTTTTAGTGGAATCTCTGTTTGTTTATTTCACCTTTGGCCCAGCTGTGTCGCCTTCCACCACGACTGCACGGTAGAGTTGACATCGAGGTTCGTCTAGCATCAGGTAACACTGGTCCCAGAGGTCCCAAGATATCACATATATATATATATGAATATAACAAAGCATCAAGGGCTGCGTTTCTTTATTAAAACAAATATATTCGAACTTTCGGGCACATACGCCCTTCTACAGGAATTAATAAACAATAATCCAACTAGTTTGAAATAATATTTATATTTAAATTTAACGTGCATATCCACGATACACGTGCATTTCAATTTGCAAGGTATCCCATCAGCCATGTGATATCTTATACTGTGAATGAATTATTTTTATCTTATTTTATTTAAGTCTATTGAATTATATGCTTCTGGTAAATCAATTCTGCGATTTATACTGTTATATTGTTTGGACACTATTGCTTTAATTATTAATCTTTGAAATTTATTATTAATATTGTTATAATGTACTTTAGGTTCATTTAAGTTAAATGTGTGTCCTGTTGAATTGGAGTGCTGTACTATTAATGATAATTAATAGTACAGCACTCCAATTCAACAGGACACACATTTAACTTAAATGAACCTAAAGTACATTATAACAATATTAATAATAAATTTCAAAGATTAATAATTGAAGCAATAGTGTCCAAACAATATAACAGTATAAATCGCAGAATTGATTTACCAGAAGCATATAATTCAATAGACTTAAATAAAATAAGATAAAAATAATTCATTCACAGTATAAGATATCACATGGCTGATGGGATACCTTGCAAATTGAAATGCACGTGTATCGTGGATATGCACGTTAAATTTAAATATAAATATTATTTCAAACTAGTTGGATTATTGTTTATTAATTCCTGTAGAAGGGCGTATGTGCCCGAAAGCTCGAATATATTTGTTTTAATAAAGAAACGCAGCCCTTGATGCTTTGTTATATTCATATATAAATCTTACAGGGCTTTTTCAATTGATATATATATATGAAAAAATGTAACAAATTATAATGTAAATTATTACATTTGTACTATTTTTTCACATTGTGAAGCGTTCTCACGCAATTCTGGCCTTAACTACCCGTTTCATGATTTTTCAGGATGCCTTAATGACCAATTTTTTTGGTCGTTGAGGTAGAGCTTGCACCACGCTGATGAGGGCCAACAGCCCCAAACGCGTCCGTGGTTAGCTTTTCTTGATTATTCAAGAATGGGTATTTGGCCAATTCTGGAATAATTAAAAATCAACGAGAATAGTTGATATTTATTCCGATAGATGGCGCAAGCCATTAGCAACTTTCAGTTGCATGATAAGGAGATGCCTTTTTCTTAATATATATATATATATTTGTGTAATTTTATCACTTTGAAATAATATATATTTTTCTTATGAACTTTATACATTTGTTCGAAATAGCAAAATAAAAATTGTAATTATAATCTACATCTACGAAAACACCTACTGATTTTATAAGTAGCTCAATGTGAATTTAATATTTATTATATTAAATAATATTTACGCTTTATACATTTTGTTTTTAACACTCATTGAACTTGTTACTCTGGGCTGTAGGTTCAATTATTTTACAAATTATCATTCTTGTTAAAATGAAAATAGTTTTTCTTTAATTAAATAAGGAAAATACAATTACTTTACGAATAGTTAAGGGAAAGATGGCTAATAAATAAATAATTATGTAAAACAAGAAATTTTCTTCGTATTTTTTTCTTTTAATTTAAAAGGTTGCTGTAGCGAAAAAGGAATTAAAAAATGAATACATTTCATTGTATATGTGGAAATTTGGCTTTTTAATTTTAAATAAATATAAATTTTGTTATATAAAATTATTTTCCAAGATATTTAAACACCCTCTATATGTGGAATTATATGTCTTTTTATTTGTAATATAGCATTCGAACTTTAAAATATTTTAATTAAAATTTAAACTGTTATATTAAAAAAAATCTATATATTGCATTTTATAATTGAAACTTTTTTCTTTTATAAAATTTCATTATGACTTTTGCAATTTCATTGAAAAACTTAGTTTTAAATCAAACTTCTTAATATTTTAACTTTTTTAGATATTTTATCCATACATATTGATTTTTCACTTTAAAGTAATATAATTTAACTTTAATAACAACATATTATTTTACACTCTGATAATAACCTATTAAATTTAACAACAAACCTTTCATTTTGATCAATATTTCGACTTTATTTAAAACATTTTAGCAAATATACTATAGGTATTTTT
This sequence comes from Cordylochernes scorpioides, assembly GCA_030710605.1. Classification (NCBI taxonomy): domain Eukaryota; kingdom Metazoa; phylum Arthropoda; class Arachnida; order Pseudoscorpiones; family Chernetidae; genus Cordylochernes; species Cordylochernes scorpioides. The sequence goes on along the minus strand of CP092873.1, from coordinate 43,606,025 downwards.
GAGTTTTAATAAAATAATTTTATTTTAATTGATATTAGTCTGTTTTAGATATTTTTCATAACCACGTTTTAATCAAGCATTAGAAATAAGGCATTTTAGAATTTCCCAAAAAAGGTGACACAATGTGTTGTGTATGTATATTTTAAGTTTAATTAATTATACTGAGTATATATGTAAGATCACAAAAAATAAGCGTTAACCGTAAAAAGAAGAGAAGGTTTTGTTTGTTTACTATTGTGAGAAATTATTCCTCAATTTGTTTTCTATCATGTCTCTCAATCAATAAAAGTAATATTTGATCACTCTTTTAGAATCAGTTTATTTAAAAAGGTCTAAGGAAAGTCAACACATTGCTTAATATGGGGAGCTGAATATTATATCTTATATTCACACTACAAGATGCTTATAAGTTTAACTTTCAGTTATTTTCATAACTGTGATGCACTAGCGCGCCATCTGTTATCAAAATTCAAAACTATTTTAAAGGCGTAAGATTATTTTTGATATTAAACAATTTCTACTGTCCTTACTGCAATGGAAAAAATTAATGAGAGGGCCTGGCTCATCAGTGGCGAACCCTCTCAGCGGTTTCGCCAGTTTAATCTACCACACCGCTGTTATATTGCATTTTTGGAACTTCCTTTTATAGTGAGACCGTTGATAGAGATATATTAATTTTTCCATTGCAGTAAGGGCAGTAGAAATTGTTTAATATCAAGAAGAATCTTACGCCTTTAAAATAGTTTTGAATTTCATAACTGTGTTCGTAAAATAGTTTCATAAATGTTCCAAGTGAATATCATATAAGTTAACGCTTTCCTCGAGAGTGCTTGATATTTTATCACAGTAGGTAGGAACTGATATTACCATTTAGACTACTACTAGACATATGCAATAGGTAAATTAACCAGTTACACATGTGATGAAGAAATATCTAAACCAAGATATGCTAACTTGCGTGATGTTTCAAATCTATATATGTGACAATATCGTTGCGGAATTTCTTGTTGTTCGATGAGAATGGTGAGATTTGGTTGAAACGCAGTCGTTTGAGTGGAAGTTGAAGCATACAGTTAGGAATAATCAGGACACGTGATGGGGTTTGAAAATAAAAGGCAACTGGGTTGGAGGAAAGAAAGCTTGAGAAGAGCGGAGCGGGTTTTGATTATTAATTATCTGATCACATGGCGGTGATTGACTTAGCTAGGAGATGAGCGGGGAGGTCTCGAGAGCAGATGTTACCTTGTTGGGAGCGAAATCACTACTACATAGGTGTTGTTTCTATGGGAGCGAAAGCACCACTGACAATTCTTGCTTCTCGATTTAACACCAAGACTTAGTTTCTTTCCTATTGGTCGAGAGATGTCACATGACCTTTTTCTATTGGTTGACCTATTTAGGCGATACTTTCTAATTGGTCCTTACTGAGGTCTTTGTCGGAAGACACGCCCGATCTTGTCAGGAAGTATTGGGTGTTAGTCCGACTCTTATAACTTCCGCGGTTATCAGATACGACCGGTCCTGCTCCGGAAATATTGGGCGTCTCTCACTTTTATAACTTCTGCGGTCACCAGATACGTCCGGCCTCGGTCAGGAAGTATTGACTGTACAAGTTATTTATAATTGTGCCCGCTTTAAGCCTACTTCCTATGTCTTGTTGCTACTTTCTGTCCTCCAGTTACCTTATTCTTTATTAAATCTTTGAAAACCATACATTGTACATGCATAGTGGGTCGGGGGTGCATACAATTATATACAAATTATGACAGATGCGCCCCCTACATGTGAAGAATTCAAGAAGGGGTTAGCCTGAGAGAATTCTGTAAATTAAAAAATAATTTTGTGGGAAAATTAGTTGTGGGCATTGAGAGGTTATATACAAGGATTGGTGGTGATATAAGAAGTAAAATAGAATGGTGTTGATGATATAGGTTGAGTATAATTAATAGAAATCAAAAAAAATTTTAATTGTAAGAAATCAAAATGAATGCCATGGTACATAGTGGGTTAAAAGAAAAGAAAATGCGCCTAACTAATTTCTACTCGAAATTGGAAATAAAAACGAGGGAGTTCTATTAGGTCTTTTGAGAAATCAAAAATAAAAATAAAAAGTTGGAAGAAATCAAAGTGAATGCTTGATGCATGGTGAGAAAAAAAAGGAAAATGCCTAACCACATTCTACTCGAAATTGGGAATGGAAATCGAGGGAGTACTATCAGGTCTTTTGAGAAATCAAAAAATAAAAATAAAAAGTTGGAAGAAATCAAAGTAAATGCTTGGTTGCATGTTGAAAAAAAAATGCTTTGTTGCATGGTGAAAAAAAAAGAAAAGTGCTTGTTGCATGGTAAAAAAGAAATGCCTAATTATATTTTACTCGAAATTGGGAATGGAAATCGAGGGATTTTTATTAGGTCTTTTGAGAAATCAAAAATAAAAAAAAAATAAAAAGTTGGAAGAAATCAAAGTAAATGTTTGGTTGCATGGTGAGAAAAAAATGCTTTGTTGCATGGTGAAAAAAAAAGGAAAAATGCCTAACCATATTCTACTCGAAATTGGAAAATGGAAATCGAGGGAATTCTATTAGGGCTTTTGAGAAATCAAAATAATATAAAAGTTGGAAGAAATCAAAGTGAATGCTTGATTGCATGGTGAAAAAAAAAATAGAAAAAAAAAAGAATGTTTTTGTAAATCAAAATAAAATATAATACCCAATTTTAAAAGAAAACCAATGAGTTTTCGTTGATTTGAAACTATGATAATATAAACTAAATGGTAAATATAATGATAATTAATGATTAAAAGTGATAATAAGTTGAATAAATTGCTAAATTGATTAAATATTTACATTTTTTAATTGAAAGAAAATAATGAAAATGATTAATATGAACAATAAGGTGTATTGGTTTGAACCCTTTTGTGTATCTACATGCCCTGATCTAAATGTTTTAATTGCTCAATTATGCCCTATACATTTTTTGTCTTTGTGTGTATTGTTGTTTTGAGATCTTAGTGTAAGTGGAGTATGTAACGTTTTTGGAAGTTTGTAAAGTAATTATGATCAATTATAATAGGAATATGAACTCATTTAAAATGTTTGTGTGTCGTCTTGTGGGTGTGGAATTGGATTGTAAAAAATCGATATGTAGTTCGAATTGGGATCCAAGACTGGCGATAGGGAGGAGTCTGTGGAGGGGAAAAGCGGTGACCTAATTTTACGTGTTGGCCAGAAACGAGGGGTGATAATTGGAGATCGGAAACGAGGCGCTCCCCTCTGTTTGCATAGGCCGACTTTATCGCCGCGGAACTACGCTTCCTGTCGCGGCGTCTCAAAATTCTCACTTCCTGCCGTCTAATTTATTTTGAGTGCGACTTGCATCTTTTATTGTCTCTCTACTTTTTTTTTTATTGGTGTTGGATTCATCGATATTTGTAGATAATCGGCAGGTGGAACAGGTTTTTACCTGTTTTAGTATTGTCGTGTGTTATGTTCTGCTCATAACATTGTGAAGAGATGAGTGGGTGTAGTTTCGACGTTATTTGTATTTTGAAAATCCGGACGTTGTATCCATTTATTAAATCGAATGGTCGTTGTGACTTTAGTAAAAAATGCTATTCAGTGATATTAGAGTGGAATTGAGTGAAAATGAGGCTTACGACGTGACACGCTTTGAGTGGAGACGTGTCACAGGCGTGGTGAAAGGCGTCTGTGGCCTGAAATGAAAAGTTTTGTGGGGTGACCTGTGACACGAATCGAAAAAAAATTGTGAATGAAAAGGTGTCACGCGAAGTCCTTGTTTGTACAAAATCTAACCTGTTCTCACTATGAACAACAAATTTATTAAAGTCATGGGTGCTGGTTGTACGAACATATATCGAAATTTCTATTGTTAGTGTATATGGCACCTTTTAATGTGAACATTTTTTTAGTGTTTTGGGTAGACGAGATGATTGTTACTAACGACTGTGCATGCGTTTGTTGGTTGTTGTCGTCTTTTGGCGCGCGTGTTGCGTTCGTTGTGCGGGTTGTGCGTGGTTGTTGAGTGATGACGTATGGTTACATGAACTTTGTGGTAAGTGTGAGCTGTACTGACACGTTTTTTTTGGGCATGGTGATGGTTGAAGCCGTTGTGGCTTGTATTTGAGGGCATATAGTACTGGTAATTGGGTTGAGTGATAAACATGGTGGTGGGGTCAATGAATGCAGGCAAGGGTTGTCCTTTGTGACAAATTTGATTGCAGTGCAAGTCCTTTCGGACAGGTTTGGCCTAGCCCGTGCGTGCATTCATTGAGTACAAGGTTAGATACATGATTAAAGGGGTATGTAGGTTAGATAGAAGTCCAAAGTCAATTTCTTGACGCCATAGGGTGGGTGCCTACCTCAGTTCAACAGGTCTCCTCTGGGACGTCTTGGTTTGGGTTGGTTGGCTTGGGGCTCGGGACTGCTCGCACCGTCCGCGAAATGGAAGTGAAGTCCGGTACTAGTATATCGTTTTGGGACCGTTTGTACTGTCCCGGGTCGCGCGGATTGGTTTCGGGGGCGGTGTACGGCATGGCGGTGGATGACTCCTCGGTGGTTGGTGTCCGGCCTCGGTGACACTCGCCTGGGGTTGGCGGGGGTTGTGTCCCGGGGGATGGCGCTCCGGACCTCCGTCTCACCTTGCGGGGCGTTGACTCGTCGGAGGGCCACGGTCATCTGCCATATGATGGCCGCTAGAAGGCGCCTGGTCGCCTCGCTTCTTTCCTCTGGGTTTGTCATTGCCGTTTGATTTGCTGGCGTCTGGGCTAATTTCCATCTTGATCCTGATTAAGCTCCATAATATCTTTATCCTGTCGACTTAACCGTTCTGTGACAATATCGTTGCGGAATTTCTTGTTGTTCGATGAGAATGGTGAGATTTGGTTGAAACGCAGTCGTTTGAGTGGAAGTTGAAGCATACAGTTAGGAATAATCAGGACACGTGATGGGGTTTGAAAATAAAAGGCAACTGGGTTGGAGGAAAGAAAGCTTGAGAAGAGCGGAGCGGGTTTTGATTGTTAATTATCTGATCACATGGCGGTGATTGACTTAGCTAGGAGATGAGCGGGGAGGTCTCGAGAGCAGATGTTACCTTGTTGGGAGCGAAATCACTACTACATAGGTGTTGTTTCTATGGGAGCGAAAGCACCACTGACAATTCTTGCTTCTCGATTTAACACCAAGACTTAGTTTCTTTCCTATTGGTCGAGAGATGTCACATGACCTTTTTCTATTGGTTGACCTATTTAGGCGATACTTTCTAATTGGTCCTTACTGAGGTCTTTGTCGGAAGACACGCCCGATCTTGTCAGGAAGTATTGGGTGTTAGTCCGACTCTTATAACTTCCGCGGTTATCAGATACGACCGGTCCTGCTCCGGAAATATTGGGCGTCTCTCACTTTTATAACTTCTGCGGTCACCAGATACGTCCGGCCTCGGTCAGGAAGTATTGACTGTACAAGTTATTTATAATTGTGCCCGCTTTAAGCCTACTTCCTATGTCTTGTTGCTACTTTCTGTCCTCCAGTTACCTTATTCTTTATTAAATCTTTGAAAATCATACATTGTACATGCATAGTGGGTCGGGGTGCATACAATTATATACAAATTATGACATATATATAAAATTGAATGTCTGTCTGTCTGTCTGTCTGTCTGTTTGTCTGTTTGTCTGTGGTCTGTGTGTACTCTATAGATTCAAAAACCGTACATCCAATCGCCGTGAAATTTTGGGATATTATTAGGCATATCCCCGGAAAGGTTTACGAAAAATAATATCTTGAATATCTTTAATATCCTTAGAGTTATTTGCAGATTTGTAGCTTTAACTCGCAAGCAGTGCCACCATTGAGACGGAGATAGGCTTAAGTATGCTGCTCCTGATGACCTTGGGTCATCGTGTGAGTCACAGCATGATGCTACAAAAACACTCTCTCTTGGGATTTTAAGCGTCGACAACCTGTAAGATTGCCTCTCTCATATATTATACTTTAAACATCTGCTTGATTAAAGCATTTCTCATTTGAAAGAGACTGCTCTCTTAACCCCCTTTAGACAACATTAAATGATATCCCGTGTCGTTTTTTTTTATTCAACTTATCGAGTATTTTTCAAGGGACCGGGAAAATATGTTCACTAGATAAAACGATGATATTGTAATGTAGAAAATTAGGAAGGACAAAATTCAGGATGACACGGCACACAGGGACCGGGAAAAAATAATCACTTTATCGAGAGATTCACGACCATGATTTTATTCAACTTATCGAGTATTTATCAAGGGACCGGGAAAATATGTTTACTAGATAAAACGATGATTTTGTAATGTAGAAAATTATGAAAGACAAAATTCAGGATGACACGGCACACAGGGACCGGGAAAAAATGTTCACTTTATCGAGAGATTCAAATTTACGAGTTTCAAATTATCAAAATATATCTCTTTTTTTTTATATGTTTATAGAGAATTGTTTTAACAAATGTTCGTTAGACAAACCTTTACTCGGGTAAAACCTCGGGCGAAGCCGGGTACGTCCGCTAGTATGAAATATAAATGCTACTTAAAACAATGAGTAAATATCTAAAGTTTGAGCTAGAGAGTAGCTTGAAGCAAAATTTTAGAAATATTTTGACGCCATTTCACTCAATGATTAACTCTACCTAAAATAGGTTCAAATGGTTTATTTTTATGCCTGGTTTAAAAATATATAAACTGAAACTAAAACATGTGTATTACATTATTTATTGATTTATCAAGAAAATAGGTTCGTCAAATATCAGGAAATAGGCTAAATCAATGTTTAGTTGATTTCTCTTTCACTAAATGGCGTCTGCCATCTAAAAAGCTCATTTGCTCGTGGTAAGGATATGCCTTTTTTTATTTTAAACATGCTTATATTATTAATTATCACAGGTTTTGTGGATTTCGACAAATAACAAAGAAAAGCATAAGACGCCTCAACTCTCTTTATTGATAAAAAAGAGTTGGGGCGACTTAATATTTTTTGTAATGCCTCTTTTAATTTACAAAAATATTTCACAAATCGAAAATATCGATAAAAATGTTAAAATGTGGTTATTCAAGTGTGAAATGTTGTCAGTGAAGTGAAATATATATTTTTTTGATATGAAAAATATGTCATCAAAATGTATAATATTGTCTTAAAAATACAAGGCTGTCCCAAAAGTTTGTAAACACTTTCAAATAATTGAAATACCAATATTATTCGCCGTTATGCATAATGTCTTTATATTATGTATAAAGTATTATTATGTATTCGCTGTAATAATATTATTCGCCAATTAATAATATTATTCGCCGTTATGCATAATGTCTTTATATTATGTATAAAGTATTATTATGTATTCGCTGTAATAATATATTTTTTTTATTCGCCTATTAATAATATTATTCGCTAGGTAATAATTAAAACAACGTTTTAAGAAAAACAGCAACTTTTGGGACAAGCTTATAAAAATAAAATGCATTTATACAGCTCAATTTATCCTCTCCGTTGAAACGATTCCCAATGAATTCAATGCTTCCTGAACTCTATAGAAATATATGTAACCAAATTAATGTATTGCTCACAAACACGAAAATATTTAGATAGTAATGTTTAGTTTAATTTATAGAAATACTATCGTGTTATGTAAATTTTACAAATAGAATGTCGGTATAAATATGTTATTATTTATGCACCAACATTACATTGATTGCGTGACAAGGGCCAATTTGAAATATGAACAGACGAATATATTTCAAACACTGCGTCTTCTTATTTAATTATATAATGGTAGAGAGAAAGATCACCGACTCAACAAGATATGACGTACACCGCAGATAAGTAGATTAGTTGCATAATTTGAAAATGCAATTATTGTTTGTTTCGTTCATTATTTTGTATAGCTCTTCGTCGAATTCGCGTATACTTGAATTTTTATTCGCTGAATTCCTATTTGCACAATTTTAAAGTAATTTGTAATAAGGACTGATCCAGCCCTGTTATTCTTTGAATGGAATCACATAAGCTTTTCACATTTATAAATAACTAGCCGAATGACCCGGGCAACGCCTGTGTTTTACCCGATTGAATGTTTTGATTCAAATACTATTTGTTACAATTATAAATTGGCGCCTTAAATAAATGCATATGTTAGTTAATAACTATAGCCTATGTGCTTTATCTGTCTATGTACTGTTGGCTTCCGTAGGCGTCTCTTACTGGGAAAGAGAAAGAGAGGATTCCATTTGGTTATTAACTAATATATGCATTTATTTAAGGAGCGACCCGCTCCAACACAATAGTTACAAAAACGAAAAAGCGAGTGGGGGGGTGTGATGTATTGGCGAATTAATTTAATATTTGTTTTTATTTATTTGTTGTCACAGAGTTGATGATGATAATTGTGTATATATGCATATATATAGTGTTTGTCTTTTTTAGCTGTTGTTCATTCTTTTCTAATATGGAATTGTTTTAACTTTGTTTGTTTCTTGGCATTAAAAATATATTCTATTTTCAAGTCTTATCTTTGGAAACATTGCATTGGTGACGAGGTTTAAGAGTAAGTACCCAAGCGATGGTATAGGGTAATATGAATAATTTTGTTTAATAATAAAGAAGTAATAAGTTATTGGAAATTTACATAAGAAAACTTATTTAATGATGGCTCATTACCATTTTAGAGAATTTGAAGAAAAAAATGAAAATTTTTGCTCATTTATCGAGCGTTTGGAGCAGTTTCTAATTCTAGAAGAAGCAAGTGAAGAAAAGAAAAAAGCCTATTTGTTGACACTAATTGGCGGGAAGGCGTATGATACATTGAAAAATTTATGTAGCCCGAAGTTGCCTAAGGAGTATAAATATGAAGAATTGATTGAGAAACTGGTTGAATATTTTTACCCCAAGGCGATCTATAATCGTAGAGAGATTCATGTTTTTTGGAAGAATACAAAAGGAAACGGAAAGTGTTTCAGAATATCTGGTGGAAATCAAGCGGCTAGCCTCAACGTGTGGATTTGACGAATTTTTAAAGGAATCCTTAAGAGACAAATTGGTGTGCGGATTGAGAAATGCAAAAATCCAGAGGAGGATCTTGTCTGAAGGAGATGTGCCGTTGGCAAGAGTAGTTGAAATTGCGTTGTCGATGGAGGCAGCAGAAAAAAATACCAGAATATTCCATGTCAATGAGCCTGAAGATAGCGTGGACAAAATACGCGCAGAAGTCAGGAATAGAAATGATAGAGAGCAAAGGAGAAAGTGCATACATTGCGGGAGGTTGCATAAAGACTTTTGCAGATTTAGAGATGCGACCTGTTTCAGATGCGGAAAAAAAGGTCACTTGGCAACCATCTGCAGGAGCCGTGGGGAACATACAAGCGAAAAGACAGGTGAGCCGGTTTTTGAACCAGAGAAAGATTAATCAAATCGAGGATCAGGAGGAGGAAGAATCCGTTCAGAGAATGGTCTTCATGAGGACGTATGATTATAGAGTCAAGTATGCTACGAATGACCCTCCCTATGTGATTAAGATGAGAGTAGAGGACACTTTGATGACTTTTGAAATCGATACGGGTAGCTGTCTGACTTTAATATCGGAGAAGGATTTCAAAAGATACCTCCCAGACGTGCAGGTAAAAGAAGCGGGAATAATTGTTAAGACCTATGACGGAACTGTGGTACCGATTCTGGATGAAATAGATGTCAAGGTCGATTTTCGGGGAACGATCGCTAAGCTTAGAGCTGTCGTGGTGAGAGGAGAAAGGAAGGCCTTGTTGGGGAGAGAGTGGATCAATGTTTTGAAAATTGGAAATTATTTTGTGAATCAGAGAGATGCCTTTGGAGGACACGTTGGCGGAATTATTGAGTGAACACCAGGTTGTGTTTGGGGGGACAACAGATCCGATAAAGGGATTCACGTTTGCAGTGAATATTCAGGATGTAAACCCCATATTTCATAAGGCCCGACCAGTTCCCTTTGCAATTAGAACGGCGGTAAACGAGGTACTAGAAAGAATGGTGGAGAAGGACTACTTGTATCAAGTACCCAGCAGCAAGTGGGCAACTCCAGTGGTGGTTGTGCCCAAGAAGAATAAAGAGTTTAGGATTTGCTGTGATTTCAAAGTGACTTTAAATAGGTTCTTGGATACTGCGGCCTATCCGCTGCCTACTCAGCAGGACCTGTTTTCCGTATTGGCTAGAGGGAAGTATTTTTCTAAACTAGATCTGAGCAATGCATACCTTCAATTAGAGGTAAACCCTAGCACCCAGCCACTCCTGACTATTAATACGCATAAGGGGCTGTTTAGGTTTAAAAGAATGCCTTTTGGATTCGCAAATGCCCCTAGTTTTTTTAGTCAGTTATGGATAGAATATTGGCGGGGATTAATGGGGTTATTTGTTACATTGACGATGTACTCGTATCCACGGCGTCAGTGGAGGAACATATGGCAGTATTAAAAACTATTTTTGTTCGGTTGCAGAAGCACAACATAAAATTAAAAAAGGAAAAATGTGAATTTCTGCGAAGGGAAATACAGTATTTGGGACATCTCATCAAAGAAGATGGTATTCGGCCTTTAAAGGACAAGATACAAGGGCTACAGAAAGCCAAAAGCCCGACAAATGTCTCGGAATTGAGATCTTTTCTGGGTTTGGTGAACTATTATGGAAAGTTTATTCCCAATTTGCCAGAGCTGTTGGAGCCACTTCACAAGCTGCTGAAAAATAATGGTTATTGGAAGTGGACAGGGGAGTGTGAGGAGGCGATCTCGGAGTGTAAAAGGAGAATTACCTCCGAGAAAGTGTTGGTGCCATATGATGCCACGTTACCTTTATCTTTGGCCACGGACGCATCTCAGATTGGAGTGGGGGCGGTGCTGTCCCATGTTATCGAGGGCCAAGAGAAACCAATCATGTTTGCCTCACGAACACTTTCCGGGGCCGAACGTAATTATTCACAAATAGAAAGAGAAGCTCTAGCAATAATATATGGTGTGACTAAGTTCCACCAGTTTATCTATGGAAGACAATTTAACCTGATTACAGATCATAAACCCCTGGTGTCTATTTTGGGGCCGAGAGCAGGGATTCCCACTTTGTCTACTTCAAGATTGCAGAGATGGGAACTGACTTTGGCGGCTTATACATATGAAATTAAATTCCGAAGAACTCAAGATCATGGAAACGCAGACCTTCTCTCACGGTTGCCAGTAGAGAATGACGAAACACCGGTTTTGAATCAAACGTTCATATTATCATACGTGGAAGATTTGCCGGTTACAGCAGCAGAAATAGGTGTGGAAATTAACAAAGATGAAGTATTGTCAGTGGTGAAGCGCTATACGCAGCAAGGCTGGCCTGAAAGAGTTGGGGAATACCTCAGACCCTACTTTCAGAGAAAGTTGGAGTTAACTATGGACGGGGAATGCTTATTGTGGGGAATGCGAGTGATCATCCCGTCTTCTCTTAGGAAAAATATGTTGAGTTGTCTACACGAGACCCATTCGGGGATGGGCAAAATGAAGTCGGTTGCTAGGTCGCATTTTTGGTGGCAGAATCTTGACAACCAGATTGAATGCATGGTAAATGGGTGTAAAAATTGCCAGCAAACTCAGACAGACCCAAGTAAAGTAAACTGGAGACCGTGGGTGTGGGCAACCAGGCCCTGGCAACGGATCCATATGGATTTTGCATTTAAAGATGGAGTGAATTTGTTAATTGTGGTGGATAGTCACTCAAAATGGGTCGAGGCGATCCCGATGAGAGAGATAACCGCAAGAAAGACGATTGAGCAATTAAGAAGATTGTTTTCAGCGTATGGGTTACCAGAGGAAGTGGTGTCGGATAATGGCCCACAGTTTACAGGGGTAGAGATGAAGAGTTTTTTCGAGAGAAATGGAGTCAGACAAACTCTGATTCCAGCATACCATCCACATAGTAATGGTTTAGCGGAAAGAGCGGTTCAATTGATAAAGATGGCCTTGGAAAAAAATAAAAGGAAGTTTGAAGATACCATTCAAGATACATTGTCAAGAATTCTCCTCACGTATCGATGCACGCCGCATGAGACAACTGGGAAGACCCCATCAGAGCTGTTTATGGGTCGGTCTCTGAGGACCAGACTGACATTGATACACCAGAGCCTGGACAATAGGGTGAGGGAACGACAGGCCAGGCAGATGAGGTATGATCGAGGAAGAGGCCAAGAGGAGTTCGAGGTGGACGATAAGGTGTGGTGTAAGAATTTTAGAGGTGTCGGGTGGATCCCAGGAAGAATAGTGGGCAGAAAGGGGAGCAGAGTCTATACAGTTTTGATAAATGGACAGGTGAAGACCTACCACCGAGATCAGATAAGGAAAAGATGGACTAGTGGTGAAGAGGGAGATGAGGCCAGAGAGAAAAGAGAGGAGGAAGATGACCCAATATGGATGGCTCCTGAGAGTATGAACAGCCGGAGGGACAGAGAATCGTTTCCGTCGGAAACAGCTGGATTGCCGCAGGATCCAGTGTCCGGGGACCAGGGTGTGGAGATTGGAAGCATCTCAAGGGAATCCGCGTGTTCCTCAGACAAAGAAGCCCGGACGGAGGAGAGGCCACTGCCAAGAAGAAACCCTCCAAGGGATCGGAGACCTCCTGTGCGATATCAAGGCTTGTAGGAGGAAGATGGTGTGATGTATTGGCGAATTAATTTAATATTTGTTTTTATTTATTTGTTGTCACAGAGTTGATGATGATAATTGTGTATATATGCATATATATAATGTTTGTCTTTTTTAGCTGATGTTCATTCTTTTCTAATATGGAATTGTTTTAACTTTGTTTGTTTCTTGGCATTAAAAATATATTCTATTTTCAAGTCTTATCTTTGGAAACATTGCAGGGGGCATGATGGGGGGGGGGGGGGGTGGCAAAGGTGGCGTGATCGTAGCCAAACAATAGGAGGGCGCCATTCCAAAAAAAAAAAAAGCAAACGGTGACAGAGACGAAAACTGATTAAGAGATGAAGAATGACGCTCGTAACTGTATATAGAATTATTGTCTATAACATTAGTGTCATAATTTTTCACAGGGTTTTATTATTTCCACTCTCTCTCTCATATTTTATATCATTCGTTTCTCGTATTTTCGTTGGAGAGAGTATACAGCAGAATATTCATTACGTAATTTGAGTCTGTAAAATATTTTGAAGGAGAGAGGCTGATGTGATATATAGCGAGAAAGAATTGCTCTACATTTATTTCCTTGTGTCATATTATCTGGGATATTAAACTGGTAAAACCTCTGAGAGGGTCCACTACTGATAAGTCATGTTCTACCAATATTTTGAATATCATTAGAAATAGAAGGAAGTTGTTTTTATATCAAATCCCCACTATAGAAAGTGTCAATAAGAACATGGTTCTGTAGTATAAACTATGGAATGGACCTTTCTTTCTCTCTCTCTAAAAAATTCAATGCTCTATTCAGATCTGTAGAATGAAGCTTTTTGAAATGGTTCTCTGAATGTGTTTAACGAGAATGAGCGAATTCCTTTTTAAATTTAGCAATTTGTTATGCATATTGTTACCACGCTTTTCATCCGTCGTTGTTTGCGTACAAGGCTTCTAAAATATCAAGTGGGGTTCTTCTATTTAAATACAGAGCTTAACGCAACGTACTTTATAAACAGTAGCTGCCAGTATAATTAAGGATTAGATGTCTCCAATGTCCGCTACCAGAAGGAGCTTCCTCGCCAACAGCCGTCCAGGTTGGACAAGCTTCTCTGGTAACCTTTTCCAGGATCATCCACACGGCCACATTCCTGGAGACAACTTGATGCTTTTTCTCTCATCGTAGATGGCACCAGACTGTCTGTTCTCTCCCACCTGTCTCTTCCTAAGCTAATCCTCTTCCTTAATCTCATGGTCCCCCCTGGGCCGGTAGTACTTCCTTGTCTAATACCTACATCGTCTTGACTCTTATAATGGGGGAGCCATATGTAACAATATAAATGATAGACTCAGTGTGTCAAAGTTATCCTCTTCATATAGTTTTAAATAATCAACAAATTTTCAATCATTAACTGTAAATTTCCAGTTCCCATATTAAATTATATCTATAGAATATGAAAGTATATATATACTAATAACCATTTTTTAACCTTTAAAAATTTAAAATTTTCCCTATATATGTGTTGATATCAATTATTTATAAAACGACACTAGAAGTTACACCGCATGGGTTTCTTTTCAACGACAAATTGATATTTATTTCAAGGTGAAATATCGACTATTTCTAACCTTTTTAGATGAGGTATGAAAGGATGAATTATGAAGAGTAATGACGAACGGAAAAATAAAAGTGTTCAGGGATGGGAATCGAACCCATAATGTTCCGCTTACCGGGCAGATGCCATGTCCACTAGGCTACCCTGGACGTATTTCTCCGTTCGTAAATGATACATAAAGTAACTTATAATACAATATAATACACTGCTATGTGTCGTTTTACAATCACAGGCCGCAGTGTATTATATTATATCAATTATTTAGTTTCATTACACCACGTACGTAAATAAAATCATTAATAGAACATTATTTTTTATTCAAAATATATTTTCAATTTACTGTGAATGCTTATTTTAATATCACGAACGTATTTAAGGGTTAATAAGAACTCTAAACAATAAAAGGAACGTATCTTTGGCATGTGTAATCCAATTTGACAATTAAAAAGGTATCCGGAGATGAGGGCATCTCTTTTCTTCTACATGAAAACATATATAATGAATAAAACACCGCCTGATGCCAACTTGTTTGGCAGTTTGAGACGGTTTAAATAAAATAAAACTAATCTCCAGAAACCTTTTTAATTGTTTAATTAATTTCCAGAAGATTTAAATCAATTGATATGTAATCCAAACAATTACTAAATAATTTAGCCCAACAAGTTAAAGATTTGCCCAAACGGCGCATACACACAAACAAAGTATATATATAAAAACACCAAACCTCAAAGTAATCCTAGTTGATTATGGGAAATCGACATATTTACCTTTCGAATCCAAGCTTCAGTTGAAAGCAGAAAATAATTTAAAACACCAGAGAGAAACATTGATTCTTAAAATGGAAAACCAATAGATTTGATTGGAATTTACTTAGCTGAACTTCTAAATAAAGATATTCGACTTAAAGAAATCCGTTGAAAATTAATATAAGAGTTTATTATATCTGAAAATATTTGTATATATATATGAAAAAAAATAAAAATAAGTGGGTCAGGTTAAAAATAAAGAAAGCATATTCTGACCATGAGCACATGTGCCTTTTTAGATGGAATTCTGCCAACTAAAAAGCACATTTGGTGGTCATGATATCCTTTCTTTATTTTTAATATATATATTGCAAAAATGATTTGTTGATTTTGGAATATTATTGAGATATAGAATTATTATTTTCTTATGCTGATTATTTGCAGCCGTGGTAAAAATAATAATATAAATTTTGAATCACAATTTTCTTTAATTGTGCTGCTAGATATAATTAAGGAAGAAATACCTGATTTGAAGCGTTAAGAAGAAAATAAAAGATTACATATTTACATATGTACAAAAAGATTTGAGTTGAGCCGGCCAACGGGAAACAACAATAGGTTTATATAGGGAAAGGCCGTGACGTCTGGCGTTCAACTTAACAGAGTATTTTATTCTAGAAATTTTAATTTTAAAATGAAATAATATATTTATATAATATATACTCAGAGCGCTATATCCCACTCGGGACACTTGTACTTTAAAGGTAAACTAAACATAGAAAGAAAAGAAAGAAAAATCATTTTTAAATATGTATGAGAATTATAGTATGCAATTTAGTTAGATGAAAATATAAATAGAATATATAGAAATTAACAAATATAAATAAAAAAATACATTTCCCTTTAAATACATATATATCGATTGATATCATATAAAATATTTTAAAAATAGTATTATTCAAACATTTTGAATATTCGTTTGATTTTAAATAAAATTAAAACATTTTAAAGAAAGGTTTTTATTCTAAATGGACTAAACCCAAATAATATATAATTATTTTTAAAATTCTACCTTTGAACCAAGGTACAGCACGTCTACACTGAGTTATATGTATATTGAGTGAAGAGTTAAAAACCTATAAACTTCCCATAATCAGAGGCCTCCCATTAATTGACTATATATATTTATTGACAAAGTAAAGTTTGAAATGCATGATGGGCGTTATTTCAGCTTTTGATTTTTTTTTCTAATAAATTTAATTGTTTAATAGTGAGAGCTGAAGTGAATTTCCTGTGCTCAACTCATTTTCATTAAAATAATTCTTAGGTGTATGAGGCACATTAATCGAATAATTTTAAAATATATTTTAACCACACATTTGTTTGCATGCAATCCCTGCAAAATAATACAAAATCCTTCTCAACGTTAATTGCCATTAGCAGCGTTATTTCAGGTCTTTATACCAAACCTTAAACTGGTTCAATACTATGTGGAACCAGGCTTTCTTCCAACATGGATTTGTTTTAATATTACCAAATATTTTATTTCGATAATAAATATTAGATATTGTTATTTAAATAGGCAACACACACACATATATCTCTGCGCCAAAGCTATGAAAGTTGTAACTCCTTCCTGTGTCAAACTTTCATTCAGATGGTCAAATATTGTGAAGTATAGTGTGTCTACAGTAAAACGGAATGTTAACGGAATTTACATCATATGAGAAGTATATGGTATTTCGCATATAAGGGCCTGAAAACACCTACAACCTCCGCCAATAGATGGCGCTTTCGATTATTTCCCGTCTGGAACTAGTGTGGATATCGTCAACTGCTGTGGTCCTGTTTCCTGGGGCAAATAGTTGTAAACATCCGTTGACATTAGCCCTGTGATGTAAAACAGTGTAAATACCCATTAAATGATATTCTAGTTATTAAGTAATGTGGTTTATAGAAGACAATAAAAAAGGAAGGAGTGTTAGAAGTCTCGGTGCCGGTTGGTGTTATGACACTCTCGCCAACACCACAGTCGCTACTTTTCTGGTAAGTCTCTCGTGTCCCTCCACCAGTGGTAAGGCCGATAGATACTGCCAGAGGAAATGAGATCCACTCGAGTGGTGGTTCCCTGACGGAGATCCTGTCCCTAGCCTCTCCAGCCTGGTCATAGTGGTTTTTATATATTCTGCTTTACGCGGCCATTGGGCTCAAAAATCAATTTATTTTGGTTAGCAGCCCCGTAAATAAAGATATTTCCGCTTCCCGTTGGTCTTGGGCTCAAAAATCATACACTTTATAAGCAGCCCATAAAACCATATTCTCTTCTCTTTTTTCCCGTTGGACGGCTCAAATATTTCTGTATATATGTAAATAAATAAAGGAAATTGTAATTCAAAACTGTTTTTATTATTTTAACCACGACTGCAATAATCAATATCATAAAATACTGCAATATCACAAACATACTTATGTATCCTCAAAATTAACAGCAAGTAATAATTCTATATCTCTCTAATTCCAAAATCAACACAAAATTATTTTTTATAATATACATATAGGGTGAGCTATATGTAAAAAAGGTCTATAAACGTACGGAACGACGTGGAGTATATGGGGGGATATAAGAAAGTGGAGTAATGGAATCACCTGCTAGCTGAGAGAGCCGCCAAGTTGGAATCAAATTACCCCCTGTCAGATCTAAGATCTTTCACTTCATTAAGCATATTCACACTCCGTGACACTTTTTTTGTCAAATCCCCTTGTTTGACATTTCTTTCTATCAAGTGATATATAAGTGAAAACTAAATTTTCATCCACCCATATATTCGTATGCTTCGAATTATTTTTTACACGCACAACTCTTCATTAATACTTCAACATATCGTATACATATAATGTATACTGCTTTAATAGAAATATAGTGAATATTAACTAGATATATAAACGGAAATACAATACGTGAGATCTCATGGATTTTGCTTGGTGCAGTAAAAACTACACAAAAACTATTTCAAAGAAAAATAAATTTTGAAATGGTTGTAATATATTTGTTGTGCGTGTGTATATAAATATTGATTAATTAATAATATAATTTATGCCACAGAATAATACTAACCTTCGACAACAAAAATAATATCATCATTCCTTTTTGTTTACATTTCATATATATCATTATAAAGATTGTTCGTCTGTTATTTTTCGATCACTTATGTTTTAGCTATATGGAGTATTGAAAAGCATTCCTATTTGTAACAGAAATGTCATAAAGTGTGAGGAAGTGTGTGTTTGTTTGGAATTGAGCTTAAACCTATATGAAAACCCTCTATTTGTTAGGTGAACCTGCTTTATCACAAATACATAAAGTAGGTTTAGTCAAAAAGCGATCCATCAATTTAGTTTATACAAAAATAAAGTAGGATTGATCCAATCAGATCTATTTGTGATCTTTCTTTTACTTTAATGAATTCAGTGGAATTTAATTGATTTTTTTAAATTATTTTATATCATCACACAAACACTAAATTACTCTAAACATCGTATATCTCTTTTGAGTAATTTTTTATGTGCATAGACAACAATAAAAAACTGATATATAGTTAGATATTCAGAAATACACTCATAGACAAATATAAGGAATTTGTATTTTTTTTTTCATGTATACCAGAATTCATACAATAACTCTAAAAGATATTTGATACACAGTAACCTTTAATGAAGATACATAAGATAATCAAGTGTGGACAAAATTATCTGTGCTTCGTTAAAAAAAAACAGACGACATGCGGCTTAAAATACTTCTATTTCCTTAAGTTTTGTCCATGAATGAAGCTTTTTGCATTTTAGATGAGTTATAAATTTTAATAGAAGAACATTTAAAAATATACAATTATATGTGCGCCGAATATTTTTATATAAAGGAATACAAACATGAATTTCGAAGAGGTGTTTTTAATATATAGCTTATATATATGGCGTAAAAGTTTTAACGTCATCCTTCTAAACTTAATTTTAACGATACTCCACTGAAATCTCGGCTTTTGATGTATACGTTTATTATAAAAATAATTATAGTTCCTATATTTTATGCTTTTGATCATATTAATAAGCTTCATATAAATGTTCTATTATAATATTATATAGTATATATTATATTATATAGTAATGATTTATATATATTTAAGCTAAAACTGCTTATTCTGTTAAATAGTTTAAGTACAATGGGATAATGCACAAGGATATATGAACAAAATATTCTTAATAATACAGTAAATTACTCTCTAAAATGAACTGATGTTATAGGGAAACCATCCTTATAACGAACATAAAACAACTACGACTATATAAAAATCTCTATAGTAAACTGAAATTCAGTTATATATATTTTTTTCCTTTTCTAGCAACCTTCTAGCCTATATTTTGAAACACTCTTTCAGGTGGTTGTTTTAAAAGAGTTTAAAGCAGATAAAAAGTAAATCAAGGTGCTAAATTAATGAAAAAAGACATTTCCTGACCATGTAACTGAATATAGCTGATGGCTCACTGCCATCTATCATAATAGTGACTGACCGTTGATTATTTGAAACATATATTTTTCATTTATAAAGGTTTTTATGTTCATTTAAACATGTATTGCCAGATTCAACATGTTCATTTATACATATTTGGGAGGTGAATGTTCGTTTATATTCAAGTAAACTTTGTAAGTAATCTCAAATTATTTGTCGCATGTACTGACAAAACGTTACTTTGTACGGTTTACACACAAAGAAAACTAGGGGCTAATTTAAAAGTAACTTAACACAGAGAAGACGCGTACATTCAGAAATACAACAAAATTAAAGAAAGGACGTAAATAAAACCACTCGATTAGTTATAACAAAACCAATACTTAACTCATTGCTGCGCTTGTAAGGAGCGGACACACAGGTATTCGAGGAGATCCCCAGACAAGCACACAGAGAACGCTTTAAGCATCTCCACTCTTCAACTCCACGCATCCCGTTTTAACCCTCTTTTATGTACAAACGTGGGCACATTCGTCCAGTGAGAAGGCGTGGGATATCAGTTCACTTAACAAATAAATAACATCCTTCCCACATAACTGAGAAGATTAAAACTGCTTATGTTTTTCAAATAATTTAACAGTACAACGGGATAATGCACTAGATTATAAAAATAAAATATTTCAAATAAAACAGTAAAATCTTTCTAACGTGGATTGATGTTATAGAGAAAACCTCCCTATACCGAACCTAAATAATATATAAGCTTGTCTCAAAAGTTCCTGTTTTTCTTATTACTTGACGAATAATATTATTACGGCGAATGCATAATATAATACAAAATACAATTACTTTATACATAATTTAAAGACGATATACATAAAAGCGAATATTATTGGAATTTCAATTTTTTGCAAGTTTTACGAACTTTGGGATAAACGTGTAGTGGATAAACAACGGCTAGAGTGAACCATCTCTATTCAGTGAACTGAAATTCAGTTAATTTGGTGTTCTCAATAGCAAAAACTTACTACATTTATTTAAATAAATAAACACACTAAAGTCTATATTATTTATAAATTAATATATTTTTCAAAAACGATTAAAATATGAATATCAGCTGTCATAGCAAATATTTGAAAATAAGCAATCAAAAATTCCAAAAGACAAAATTTTCGCCGTATTATAATTATTTTTATTAATTAGCTATTCTCTCTCTGTCATCAATAATTATATTAAATTGAACGTTGAAAAATAGCACTCAAGGGAAATATAGTTTAAATAATTATTGGAATTAACACGCAGACACATGACGTAAATTATTTCATTTTGTGGAATTAATTTTGTATTTTTTAGTCACTGGATATAAGTGCTTCATGTTTTCTTGAAAGATATTAATGCAATAGGTTAATTTTACCATATATATGTTATTAAAAATTGTATTTAATTTTAAAATTATAAAACCCAGATCAAATTACCTTGTTAAGTCTATCACCAGATGTCGCGTTTTCCCTTTATATATTCCATTGTTGTTTCCCGTTGGCCGGCTCAGCTCAAATCTTTTGTAGATTTGTAAATAAGTATTTTGTTTTCTTTATTCTATTCTCCTCAAATCAGGTAGTACTTTCTCAAATTATGTATTTTATATTCCATAAACTCAATTAAAGCTAATTCTGTTCTGAACTATTTTCAATATTATTACCACGACTGCAAAAACAATATCACAAATATACTCATGTATCAAAAAATAGC
Organism: Cordylochernes scorpioides; assembly: GCA_030710605.1. Lineage (NCBI taxonomy): Eukaryota > Metazoa > Arthropoda > Arachnida > Pseudoscorpiones > Chernetidae > Cordylochernes > Cordylochernes scorpioides. The sequence goes on along the minus strand of CP092873.1, from coordinate 43,584,737 downwards.
ATCAGTAAGTAATAATTCTATAACTCTTAATTCCAAAATCAACAGAAAAATCATTTTTACCATATATATATATATATATTCTATATTGCTCTTATAGATAATTTTATTAATTTTATTTGTGATATATCAAAGGCGTATATAGGTTTCACTCTTTTGAAAGATAAGGTTTGTAATTTAATTTAAAAAACTTTAATTATATAATTATTTTTTTAAATTTTGTATGAAATTCATGATATTAAGAGATATTTTCAATTGTATGTTAAGATAAAACAACATTTGAGTTAGAAAATTCGAAATTCAATTAAAACCTGTTTTTTTATAAATTATTATTTCAGCCTATATACATGATACCTTTTTACAAACAGCATAAGAGATAATTATTTGAAAAATGATAAGTATCTTTCAGTTATCAGAATATCAGATTGCAAAAGTAGAATTTTTCTCGAAATATGAATTTAGTTCTTTGCATGATGTTGCGACATATTTATTATATGCGTTCAATTTGTTACAAAAGAACTTACCACCTTTTGCTTTTGAAGAACCTTGTTATGTAGCAGTTTGAAAAACATTTAAAAAGGCCATAAAATATAACATAGAAAGTATAATTAGATCATAAAAAGGCATATTGGATTGATCAAATCTATGCCTTTCATGCTAATCAATCCAATATATGCCTTTTTATTATCTAATTATTTAAGTATGGATTGCCCTATATCAGAAGGGAAGTATAATGATTGAAGATAGCTCCTTTGTCAGTGCAGCTAATATCAAATTATTAGAAAAAATAATACAGAATAAGCTGTCTATCGTTATATCCGAACTCACAGTCACATTTCAAACACTATACCTCATTTAGAGTAATATATATAAAGCAGAAATATTCTAAATATATGCCGATACAAAACCTTCCATCTTCGTAATCACGGAATGCTTTATTACACAAGTTAGAAAATTGAAAACGAAATGAATAAGCCGAAAAATGATAAAAGATGTCTACTATTAATGCCTACGCATATGGAAGACTTGGGGACAAAGCGAAGGACTTATTGACAAAGAAAGGAACAATTGGAAACCATAGGCAAAAGAGTCTGAAACCCTTCTGCCAGTAAGAATCCAGAAGAATCCATAACAACCAACTGAAATTCGACTAACAAAAAGAAGCAACTCATACACAATCACCCACGATATCAAACCTCAAACAAGCAATCCCTCATAATAAATTGGAACTTATGTATTTAACTAGAATAGAATCATGCCATTGATGGGTGCTAAAACCATACCTGTAAAAACACACAATGCAAAATTGAAGAGGTCACTTCCAGCGTGTGTTAGAATAGAGTATAAGACACTTCATTCTATATAGAACCGAAGAAAATATTCAACATCCTTAATGAGCACGTTCTCCGCGATGATATTCCTGGAGAAAGAATACAATTTGAAAATAATTGCCGATTTATTTCAAATCTTTTTGGAACCTTTACAATTGTAAGGGGCACGAGATTGAACTGAGCGTTTCCTAATTATATATTATTATATATATTTTTATTGTGGAAAACTCCTTTATTTTCACATAAGTCTTCAACCTTATTTAGAATAACGACAACGTTTATTTGATCGCTATTTTAGGAATTCCACTTCACAATATATTGAATGATGTGGAATGTTCCTCTAACGACCACATTGTTTTCTTTACCTGCCAATAATATGAAACATAATGTATATATGTGACAATATCGTTGCGGAATTTCTTGTTGTTTGATTTGAATGGTGAGGATTGGTTGAAACGCAGTCGTTGAGTGGCAAGTGAAGCACACAGTTAGGAATAATCAGGACACGTGATGGGGTTTGAAAATAAAAGGCAACTGGGTTGGAGGAAAGAAAGCTTGAGAAGAGCGGAGCGATTTTGATTGTTAATTATCTGATCACATGGTGGTGATTGTACTTAGCTATGAGCTGAGCAGAGGGAGAGAGGTCTCGAGAGTAGATGTCACCTTGTTGGAAGCGGAATCACTACTGACCATTCTTGCTTCTCGATTTTACACCAAGAGTTGGCTTCTTTCCCATTGGTCGAAGGATGGAACGTGCCCGTTTTCCTATTGGTTGACCTACTTAGTGGATCTTTCTAATTGGATCTGCGGCTGCTTTGATGGAAGATACCGCCGATCTTGTCAGGAAGTATCGGGTGTTATTTCGACTCTATTTACTTCCGCGTTATCAAATACGTCCGGCCTTCTGTCAGGAAGTATGGGGTGTCTCTCTACTTTTATAACTTCTGGTCACCAGATACGTCCTGCTTTGCCAGGAAGTATTGAGTGTTTCTCGACTAATATAACTTCTGCGGTCACTAGATACGTCCGGCCTTCTGTCAGGAAGTATTGACTGTACAAGTTATTTATAATTGTGCCCGCTTTAAACCTATTTCCTATGTTTTGTTGCTACTTCTTTCCTCCAGTTACCTTGTTCTTTATTAAATCTTTGAAAATCATACAGTGTACATGCATAGTGGGTCGGGGGTGCATACAATTATATACAAATTATGACATATATATATAACAAATAACGTTTTTATTTATGAATCCTATAGAAAATTTATATTGAATATATTCATTATGAATTGTACTATAAGACGCGTGAAATATAAATTTATCAAAATAATGAGTATAAATACCCAACGTAATATCAGATAGGTCATCAATGTTGATATTGAACTTAAAAGTGTATAAATGAGAGAAATAGCGCTAAATATTCTGATCATGAGAAAGATTGAACCATCACGGAATGTCAATTTTTGACTATAATTGTTTTTAGAATACTTTTTATAAACACTGAGTGAGAAGTTCTAATCTGGTTATACAGGCTTGCCAAGAATAATGGATACACTACTTCATCGATCAGAAATCTCTGGTGTAAAACTGATTCTCTGTTGAAGGCAATAAATGTGGATGATCTCTATAAGATCGGATGTCTTCTGGAGTTCTATATAAAAAGATGTGGTATATCAGACTAGCGACTGCTGGGATTATCCTTTCCTGATAAACCAGGCTCGCCAAATATTTTTCCATCGTAGGTAGTACAATTGGGAATAGTTTCACATGAATTGGTAAAAATCACACTAAATATATTTTATTAATTTATACGTATTTTGCGTTATATTCTCATATTTAGTTATTGATGAACATACTTATTGACGATTTTTTCGCGGAATAGCAATACTAACCATATGTATTTTATTATATACTAGCGGATGTACCCGGCTTTGCCCGTGTTTTACCCGAGTAAAGGTTTGTCTAACGAACATTTGTTAAAACAATTCTCTATAAACTTATTTTAAAAAATAGATATATTTTGATAATTTGAAACTCGTAAATTTGAATCTCTCGATAAAGTGATCATTTTTTCCCGGTCCCTGTGTGCCGTGTCATTCTGAATTTTGGCTTTCCTAATTTTCTACATTACAAAATCATCGTTTTATCTACTGAACATTTTTCCCGGTCCCTTGAAAAATACTCGATAAGTTGAATAAAATCATGGTCGTTTATGGAAGTTGGACGAAGTTCCCGCCGAGCCTTTTTTTCTTGTCTACTTGGCACAGCTGTGTCACCAACTCTGCCCCCGCGCGCCAGGACATCTTGAACACTCTGATTGGTCGGTGGGTACTTGGACTGTCCATCCGGCCGACGGCCGGACGATTACATTTTCTCGACAGGGGGTGGAGCAGACCTAAGCCTATCTCCGTCGCAAGGTGGCGCGGCTTGCGAGTTAAAGCTACAAATCTGCAAATAACTCTAAGGATATTCAAGATATTCAAGAAATTATTTTTCGAAAACCTTTCCGGGAATATACCTAATAATATCCCAAAATTTCACGGCGATTGGATGTATGGTTTTTGAATCTATAGAGAACACACACACACAGACCTTAATTTTTATATATATATAGATTTATACACAGACCTAACAAAGATTGTCTAGAGGCTCTTTCAATAGTTTCTCTGTGAAAACTCGAAATGTGCCAGTCATATCTTCAGTACAACCTAATACAATATTGTATATCATAGATTACTGAATGAGAGGGTTCACCACTGATGAGGATACCCCAATATTTTATGAAGCAGAAAGAGCATTGTAGAGAGAGATATTTTATCAAATAAAATATATTATCTTTCTTCCTATCTAAACTAGCATTAAAGTGATAAGCCTATTATTGTTGTTGTTGTCGTGTCCAATGAAGAGCCTCAGATGTTCACGTGCATCTCTCTCTCTCTCTATCACAGCAGTCGCATTGTCCACTATCTTTGTTTGCTCTTATTGTAAAATGGGTGCCGTTGCCACGTTAGTAACTTTGGACCAGATTTTGGTCTAATATTCCAATGGTCCAAGGGGGGGGCCGCAGGGAGGATATATAAATAGATGAAAATAAAACCTAGCATAACCTGAGTAAAATGCTGCGATAAATAATAAAATTAACTATAAAGGATTTAAAAAATAATTTTAATTGATATGTCGAAAAATCCGAAAAATTATTTTTTTTATATGTGAATAAAAAACTAGACCTTGGGGTATTTTGAAATAGAGTGTTTTTCCATGATAAGAAATAAAAAGGTAGAGTTATAGATATGCTATATCCATTTATCACTGATTATTAATGCGGATATATATGTATTTAACCTTCTATAATAAGGATATTACTAAAATTCCCCAAAGGAATATAGGTTTGCCTGTATTTAAGGATCGAAATATTTTCATGTGGAAAATTAGGAAAGACAAACTTCAGGATGAGACAGCAATTTATTTAAGGCAAGAAAAAACTATGAAGGATAGACAAAAGATAGGCAATGAGGGAAGTTTACAGAGTAGCAAAATATAAACATAAAAATGATACTCGGTTAAAAAAATGATAAAAAATTTGCTACATAGCTCCTTTATTATGGGAGCTGTTATGTAATTATTGCAGTTACTGACATGTTTCTGACGTTCTTCTGCCAAGCATTCCATCGAAGTCTTGTAAATTTGTCCCTAGTACCTTTGCGTCATTTTTCTTGCGGCGTGAAGAGCGACTTTGTCGTCGTATTGTCTATAGGGACATCGTCATCTTGGAAGGAAGTCTTGGCTTTGAAACGTAGGTGGAATCCTGAAGCCAGTCTATGAAAATGTAGATCACAGCACCCATGGCCTCAAAGTCTTTTCGGCGATCATCAGTTTGTCTTCCCTAATTTACCCAGTATCTCCACCAAATTTCCACGTGTCATCTATGAATGATAAACAAAAGATAAGCAATTAGGAAGTTTACAGGATAGAAAAATATAAACATAAAAAATGATACCCGGTAATAATATTAAAAAATACTTTGCTACAATATTCACTATATTCTTTATCTATTCACATACAACTTGTATACACTTCAAATATAATTTTAAAAATCCATATAACGCTATATAGAAATAATATATTATATTAACACAGATATAGTGGTTAAAACTACTATAGGAAGTACCTGTAGCCGTGATTTCTACGCATGTAGGAGTTCCCTAACAAAAATAACACACGATAGATTAAACATCTAAGTTATGTGTTGGCACCCACTCCAATATTCATGTCCGCACACAGCGTCATCAATAAAGGATGCATCCCACTTCAAATTACCGAGCAAAAGAATTATGACGTGACCTACATTACAATAACGTCGTGTGTGCTATTATTAGTTTCCCTTTATTAATAGATATTCTCCAAATTGATGTATAGATATTGTTACAATATTACCTGCTTGAACCTGAGGTAATTATAAAATATTTTATATAGAACTTTTTTTAAAACTTTTGAATGATTAAAATATCTGTCAAAGTATAATATTGGATATATATTCAGATTTTAAGGTTTATTAGTTATAAACCCCAGTTGTTGTTTTTTTTAAACAAGCTCTTGACGTGTCAAAGCCGATTTAAATGCTTGGTTCCGTTGTTAAATCTTGCTGTTAAACATTTCAAATATTTATCGATACATTTATAATATTCACCTCAAATATAATAATATAAATATATCTTACTCTTTACATTTCTTTTTTTTTCTGCATATTTTTTAGTTATATATATAATATATAGATTATATAATTTATTGGAATGGGGAGGTGACATTGGCCCGTTAGTCAGCCACATTCCAGAGTTATCTGTAGGCCTTCACGGTTACCGTAGCGCCATTGTACTTCGTCCGACAGAGCAGTCCCTTACTTGTGCTGCTTCTCCCGCCCGCCACGTAGAGGAGGAGTTGGATTTCTGGGCAAGACAGAAGAGGACATCCATACGAACAAGGCACCTTTGTTGGCCAGTATTGTGATCAGTTTCACAATTCGATCTGATCTGCTCCATGAACAAGACACCACCACCATATGATTTATTTAACCTTTACATTTTAAATCAAAGTCTACAATATATATATTTAAAATTAAATAAAACACATTATGTTTGTACCACAAGAGAAAATATCCTTTTAAAAATACATTAAAACATTTTAGTTTAAACCAGTCCTGTGCAGAGCTCACATGTGGAAATAGTACGGCACCAGTTTTATAGAATTCGGACAAACCATCCTGTATGCCATGATTTCTTGGCATGGTCTTCATCGGGGTCGCAATTTTGCATTGTATTCTGCATTGAAAATCTACCCTATCACTTTTCCAACTTGATCATCTTTTTGGTAGATTATATCAATTAGTTAAATACTCTGATGGAATAAGGTAGAAGCCGTCCCTGTTACTATGAAGACCATAGCCCAAATCAATGGTATACAGTTTGGCTTTGCCAGCTGGTGTTGTGTCAGTAAGGTTATTCGTGGTGACCTTTTCTAGCCAAATCTTTGACAGCAAGATCGCATGGAAACTCGGATTAGGAGCGATTCTTCTAAATTGAATACTCTCAGGAAAAGGGTATGTCTCAAGCTTCCACTGCCATGCAAGTGAACGGCTTCAGGCCGGACCTAGGTGTAGGATAGAGTAGGATAAGGTTAAATTCGCAGTTATTGCAGATTGGTCTCTCGGCTCATTGCCGGAGATTTAGGTAGGCGAGGCAATTAATGCCTATATCATTCCTGAACACGTGTCTTACTCTGATTGCAATTACGCAGTAGCTTTCTTCATCTTTCTCCGAAACGGACATAAGCTTGCTTGGTGCTAATTCGACTTCTGAAAGTGTGTTTCGGTTCTATGTCATGGGCCAACTATCGTTCCGAACGTCGCCGGTTGTCAGAGGGAATCTACTTACCGCTCAAAGTTACAAAACGTTCGATTAAAAGGTTGTTGTTGTTCTGTAGATGTAGCGCTTATAATACTTCAAAACAGCGAACTTTCTGATATTCATCCAATTCATGCGTTTCCAGCTTTACAATTTCTGCAATGTTGGCATCCAAGACAATTTGGTCCATTATCTATTCCATCGCCCATTCCTACAGGAAAAGAGACTGGAAATTCACGAAATTTCGGGGCTAACTCACTATAATGAACAACATGTATATACATTTTTTTACTACTCTCCTGATAGAAAAAACTTTTGTTTATTAATATTTGAAAATTTTCAAGGCGATTGATAAAATGAGGGAAGAAGTGCTCAACTCCACAGACAACGGCTGATTGCTCCCCCTCCCCTCTAAATTGCTTTTCCTCCTCACTCATGTACATATATAACCTTTTAGGGGAATCCCCTTGTAAGACAATAGTGTCGTAATAAAGGTTTTTGTTGTTGTTGTTTTAAACATTTATTAGAGAACACTAGAAAAATACATAAAATATAGAATCCGAAGAGAAAGTAAAATATAAGCCATAATATGGTATATAACATTCATATATTTTAATACGAGTAATACTCGCAATATATTATTCAAACTTTTAAATATCGACTGAACGAATTCTACAATTATTATTCACGAGGGACAGCGTACTACATTGGAATAATTTAGATAGATTTAGATATATGAAGGCATATGTTTTTAGAATAATAAAATATCATTCCAAAAATTATTTATCACTTTCTTCTCAGCTTTTAAAACAAAAATAATTTGTTATTGATGTGTAAGGAATGATTTATAATTTATTTTTCCAATTTATTTGAGTTCCCAATGAATATTTGAAATTTTATTTTTAAGATCACAATATTTCATTTATATATGTGTTTTCTACTTTTAAGACATTTTAAACTTTAATAACAAAACCCCTTTCAAGTTAATGTCAAAATTTCATTTAAATTTCTAAATTATTAGATTTTATTTGAATATTTAACGATTATATTTTTATTCTTTGTCAATTGTAATTGTGGTCTATTTTATATAATTAATATGGCGTGTTCAATTTTTTTTTTATAATCCTGCTAAAAGCTGCTTCTAGGCTTAAACCTTATATTTTCATGACTATAGTTTTAAATAGCAATTCTAGCTTGAAATAAAACATGGCATAAGCGCTAGTATTTTGGTTTAAATATCCTAGACATTTTCCCAAATATCAGGGAACAGGTTAAATCAACGTTTAGTTGATATTTGTTCAACTAGATGGCGCTCTGCCATCTAAAAACCACTCGTGTTAGTGATCAGAATATGCCTAATTTATTTTTATTATCAACACCTGATCTTTTTAAATTTTTATTATTTTCACAAACACACACACATACACAAACAAACACATACACTGCGTGACATTGAAAATGGAACACCAAGAAATAGTGGCCAGAAAGTGATGAAACTCGGCAGACAGAGAGAGACAGGGACGAACAATAAGTGATCTTTATTTCAAAATGATAGTCATAATACAGAGCGAGAACGGCGTCGGCTTAGTAGCAAGTAGGACCACCGCGAACGGCGATGCACGCAGCAACACGTCTAGGTAGAGAGTCAATCAGAGTACGGATGGCGTCCTGAGGGATGGCTCTCCATTCCCTCTCAACCATTTGCCACAGTTCGTCTTCTGAACGCGGCTGTGGCAAGGCATGCAAACGGCGTCCAATGATGTCCCAGACGTGCTCGATTGGTGAGAGATCAGGAGAGTACGGTAGCCAGGGAAGCATCTGTACATCTTGCAGAGCTTGTTGGCTAATGCGAGCAGTGTGCGGTCGGGCGTTATCCTGATGATAAAGGGCATTGGGTACCCCCCGAAGGTAGGGGAGTGTCACCGGTCGCAGCACATCATCAACGTATCGTTGGGCCGTCATAGTGCCCTGAATACGAAGTAAAGGTGACCTGGAATCATACGCGATTGCGCCCCAAACCATGATTCCACGTTGTCGCACGGTGGGGCGTTCCACAATTGCTGCCGGATTGGACCTTTCTCCACGCCGACGCCACACGCGTACACGGCGACTATCACTGGACAAGCAGAAACGCGACTCATCTGAGAACACGACCCTGTGCCATTCCGTCATCCACGTCGATCTAGCCCGGCACCATTCCAAACGTTGGCGCCTATTCGGTGGGGTCAATGGCAGTCTTCTTAGCGGACGGCATGAGTGCAAGCCATTAGCAACCAATCGACTGGAAATGGTTCTGGTCGAGATGGAATGATCTAGGGTGTCTTGCACATGTTGCAGGATGGCGGTACAAGTGGCTTGTGGGGCCGCCACTGCTTGTCGAAGGATACGCCGATCCACACGTGCTGACGTCACTCTGGTTGCACCGACATTCCTATAAATTGCCACATTTCCTTGTACCAACCATCTTCTCCACAGTCGGTGCACCGTGGACGCACCAAGGTGTGTATCAGCTGCGATTTGACGTATGGACCAACCTGCCCTTTTCAGCCCGATCACCATGCCCCTCGTAAAAGCGTCTGTCTGCTTGAACTGCTTCCGTTTACGATGACCTGGCATTCTCTGTTATTACACGTGTCTTTTGACACAAGAACAAAATTTCTACAATGATTTTCCTTGAAGAAATAACGACACGAATACTGTCCTTTCTGCAAGTTCCTTCCCTTATATCTTACTCCATGTGCGCACGAGAGCTGCGCATCTTACATCATTTGCATAACTCGGTTAGGCGCGTCTACCCTGAAATTTGCATAATTTTCTGGCCACTATTTCTTGGTGTTCCATTTTAAATGTCACGCAGTGTATATAAATGCAATTTAAATAAACGTTTATTTCATTTTTGCTCCACTAGATAGCGCTCTGCCATCTAGAAAGCACATGTGCTCCTGGTCAGGAAACGCCTTCATTATTTTTAATATCAAAACTTGACCTTTTTATTATTATTTATTTTATTTTTTTCACATATATATAAATATGAAAAAAAAAACAATAGAAGAAAAAGTCAGGTGTTGATATTAAAAATAATGAGGGCGTATCCTGACCAGGAGCACATGTGCTTTTTCAGAAGGCAGAGCGCCATCAATGTTTAGTTGATTTCTGTTCACCAGATGGCGCTCTGCCTTCTGAAAAAGCACATGTGCTTCGAGGCAGGATATGCCTGTTTATTTTTAATATATGAATATATATAAGATATAACATGTATATATACATAATGCATATATATAAGAGACAGTGTGGTGTCTTTGAGATTTTATTTATCAATTTTGTTGAATATTAATGGTATTTCCTAAATAAATATCAAGGTACCCAGCAAAATAGAGGCATATTCTAACCTTGTGATGTTTTAATTGAGCCTATAAAATATTTTGGTTGATTAACAATTATTTAAAAATGACTAAAGATTAAGCTGTGCAACATCTTGTAGCGGGAAATTTGAGAAGATTAACGTCATATTAAATCGGGATTAGCGTAAAATATTCTGATATTACTTTAGTTAAGACTGATATATAAATATGTTTGAAGAAGAAAAATTTTAATTAAAATAGATGATGTTTCTCTATCAAAGCTAAAACATATATATTGCCTAATTGTTAAAATATCAAATAAAACGAAAATGTTATGAGTATGTACTGGGCGGGTAAATATAAATGGAATATTAAAATGTGAGACTATTATTAAAATAAAAATTTTATTAAAGTATAAATATTTATTATTAATAATTATTAATGGTCAACAAATATTTTCCCAAAAGAACCTGAAGGTGTTTCTTGTGACTTTTCATGCTGAACCTAAAAGTTTATTCAGAAATTTCCTATCACCCATGGTTTTTGCGTGGCAGCCTTTTATTGGTATTGGGATAAATACAGCAAAAATGCCAAAATATATTACGTAAGCATTATGCATAAACCTTATTACATTACACTGGTTTATCAAAAAAATATTTTTTTGTCCCAAAATAAACAGCATTTTATCTAAATTTAACTCTTTGTGCTGATTCCGAATATACCATTGGTGTTTTTCTATCACGCAAGATTTTTGAGATACACCTACTTGAAATTTGGAAATATTTTAATATATAGGCCTGTATGAACTAAATATATCTATTTCATTGAAAAGTAGTGACAGGGAATTTTATTCTATACCTTGCTTCTGGTACATCTCTCTTGAGTGTCCAGCAGTAGTCAGCAAGCATACCGGGACTCCATTTACCTTGGTACCGCTTCTCCATGCTTGATATATCTTGATGAAACCTCTCACCATGCTCATCGCTAACTGCACCAAGATTCTCTGGAAAGAAATCCAGATGTGAATGCAGGACATGGATCTTGAGAGACATGGTATAACCCAGTGCCTTGTAGGAAAGCAACAGATCATTAACTATGTCTCGGTAATTTTAAACCTTGACACTTCCTAAGAAGCTCTTGCGAACGTTTCTAAAGGAATTCCATGCTGATGCTTCAACTTCATTCAAACTATTTTGAAAATATCCATCCTGCAGCAATTCTCGAATCTGAGGTCCAACGAAAATGCCTTCTTTAATTTTCGCATCACTAATGCTAGAACATTATTTTTTGGGGTAGGCAAATCCACTGGCATTTCGATCCATTGCCTCGACAAAGTTCTTCATTAATTCCAGTTTAATGGTGGTAAGTAAATATTTCCTGAATCGATCAGGGGAGGATTTACAATATTTTTATCTCCTGGAGTAAAGATATCACAGTTGACCAGTTTTTTTTTAATAATGTAATGCCTTTCCCTATCTCTGCTATACCACTCACACAGAAAACAACAATATTTTGTATATCCAAGCTGTAATCCACGCAAGAGAGTAATGACTTTCAAATCGCTGCATATTTTCCAACCGTATATTTTATATTCTATCTTTTTCAAAAGCAGTTTCATGTTTTCGTAAGTCTCTTTCATGTTGGATGCATGTGCTATTGGCACTAATAGGAACTTATTCCCGTTGTGAAGGAGAACAGCTTTTAAACTAATTTTTGAAGAATCAACGAATAAACGCCACTTTTCTGTATCATGGGCATGACAAAGCGCTTCCATTAGACTAACAATATCATTACAATATAATAAATCATTCTCTTGTGAAAAGAAGTTTTGAAATTTATCTTGAGGCTTGCGAAAAAAGCATACTTTTGTGCCTTTATGCAGCAGATTCCTACCTTCTATCCTAGAGCCTAAATGTTCACTCTGTTTTCTGAATAAATCTAAATCACGTATGAGGACGTTCAAATCTCCTTGGGTTAACAAATGAGGTTCAGATGAAGCACCCGCTTCAAATTTTGTGTCATCCGACTGTTGCTCTCGTCTATCTGAATCATCGTCACTAAATATTACATTATCAGGAGGCTGTGGCACAGGTAAAATATCACTATGAGGAACCGGTCTCATATCAGAAGGCAAATCTGTATATTCAACTGTATGCCATGATTTGGATGTAATACCTGTAGTCTTTGTCAAACAAAAATAACAGTCTGAAGAATGGTCTTTAGGTTCCCTCCATATCATTGGAACCGTAAAAGGCATATGATGTTCACCTTTAATCCACCCTGTAAGACGTCGAACACAAATTTCACAACAATGATGTGGAGCCCAAGTCTTATCTTGGTGACCGACTTTACAGCCAAAATAAAGTTAATGGGACTTTTTAATGAGCGGTGTAAAGTTTTGCGTTTGAACTTTAAAAGTTAATTCCACACAAATGTAACAGAAAATATTAGGAATATTAATTCAACGCCTCGGCATATTAACACAATCTAGTTCATACGATTTAGAAAGGCAAATCGATAGACAAGAATAAACTGATGACTTCAAATTTACCTATCATTTCTGATGCAAATCTATTAAACAAATCGTTAGGTTCAATTTAAATAAATATATTAAAACTGTTATTCAGCAAATTGCATTCCAGATCTTGTCGTTATTTTTGAGTTGAAAGCAAAACAGATTACATTATAAAATAAACATATTTAATTAAGAATTCAATAATTCGACATTTAAATTAATATTTATGATTTTTAAAGAGCTAATTCGAATTAATAACAAATAAAATAAAGCTATTGGCTTCAAATATCATTTCTTCTGGTCAAAAATAAAGCGCTAGCTAATGTAATGGTGTCTACTTAAAAATGCTTATGTAACATTTTCTGCATTATTATTGTATATACCAATTTATAGAAAAATGGTTATCCTGCAAGAACTATGGGTGATGGAAAATTCAGCATGAAAAGTTACATTTGAATCAACATCAGGTTTTCTCCGGCAAAAAGTTTTTTTTTTTTTGTAGACCCGTGTGATTTAAGTTACTGTTATTATATATATAATAGTAAAGCTATATTATTATAAATAAGAAATTTAAAACTATTTAAGTTATATAGTTATTTTATATAATTTAAAACACGTTCGAAAAGCACTAATAATCTTTTTATGAAATAAAGTTATTTGCTCTATGATAAGACGTTGAGATATTCCCGCTACAAAATGTCGCCGAGATTTATCTTCTGCTATTTCAATTAACTTTGATAGGTTCAATTAAAACATCAAATAAAATTAACATTTCCCTCAAGGTTCTTAAGTACTTCAATATTTATCCAATATATAAATCATTTAGGAAAATATATTGTCCTTCGAAAAAATATATATTTAAATATGAACGATTTTATTTTAACCCACATAAATGACAGTGAAATTCTATAATATCTGAATCAATATCCTATATTGTGTTATGTTTCATTCATTTATAAAGGCTATGTTAAACAATTCGTATATAAATCGAGTTTAGGCTGAATAGTAGATCGTATTGGAAATAGGAAATGTAAAAGTTTTGATCCAATATATGCCTTTTTAATTAAAGATTTATTTATGGATTGCTCTATTTTCAAAACATTATTTATATTGTTATATTAAAACTAATATAAATATTCAAATATATAATAACTTATATCAAATAAAAATATATCTTATAAAAACTGAACATATATCTATATAGTATAATTTTTAAAACTCTGAAAAGGAATCTAAAAATATAGTTTGAAAATAAAATGTTGTTAATGAAGTGTAAAATGTTATCTTAAAGGGGCAAACTCTACAAGGGGTGACCCATCTTAAAGAATGCATCAAAACAATACAAATATATTTTAGAATATAATATTAGAATAGTAATACTAGTTAAAAATAAATATATATACATATATATATAGGGTAATATTAGAATTCCTCATTTTATATAATATATATTTCAAATATAATGTTTTTAAATATTCGCAAATATATTTAATGAAATAATAAAAGTTATATAATTATTTCTGTAGAATTAAATATAATCGCAATGCCTTTATTAAATAGACGTTACTAATATCTTTGGTATCTTTAACTAAAACAGCAGACGAACTAAAATAGCAGCAGATCATTAGAGGAAAAAGTCTTCAAAAGGGAAACCCACTGAAAGGCAAGACATACCTTCTTTTGATAGCTTTCAAAGTACTTTTTCTTTCATTTAAATCTTTCTATAATTATGATAACTTATGATTCTCTACTAAATCCTCATTATATATTTTAAATTCAAATATATGAATGAAGTGTGGCATAAAATATGCTTTTTTTATTTTGGAAATATATTTAATTTGAAAATATTTACTTTCCATATTTTTTATTAGACTAAATGCAAATGTTCTATTATAATATTTTTAAAATGCAAGTAAGCAGTAAAAAATAAGTACTTTATATTGTATTTTATATATTAAAATAATAGAAACAAGTTGTTATATTTTTTTTAATATAATGCACAATTACAATCAATATTATAATCAATACAAATGGCATATCCTGACCAGGAGCACATGTGCTTTTCAGAAGGCAGAGTGCCATCTGGTCCAAGCTGGATAGGATATGCCTTTTTATTTTTAATATCAACACCTGACCTTTTTATTATTTTTTCTATTATTTTTTCAATTAATATTATATTTTAAAATATTAAATAAATACATACCGAATCGAAAACCACTTATATCAAAATGATAAAGTATTTCCGTTAACAATTTATTTTAAAATATTTATTTTTTCACTGTTATAAAGGAAATTCATATATAAAGAAAGATTTCTGTAGATATTTGTGAATTTAGAGCACATATAGCGGGGAATTTTATTTTCCTTTCCCCTTAATATTTTATATATATATATATACCGTAATTTGAACAATGTGAGTAAGTAATAAAGTATGACGTCTCTTCTAGTCGTCTCAAAGTGACACCAGCTTGCCACTGAACATCCGGGGGATCCAGAGATGGACAAAAAGGGCGTTGGTCCGGATGTTGACAGTTAGTTAGGTGACAGTAGATATTTCGGGCATGCCCGCTCGGCACTAGGTTCGTGGTTATCCCACGGCGGCCCTCGTGGCCGCCGTTTTGGTTCCTCTCTGCCTCCGCGGCTTCATGCAGGACGCCGAGCTTTCCTTATGTTAATCCTCAACTTTCCCCTGGTCCTGGTTCCACGTGAGACGCACTAGGAGAGCGTCCTTTGATCCCAAACTTTGTCCTTACTGTCCCGTGCGGACTTCCCACTCTGCACGCCTTGCCACTCAACCCCGACTGCTTCCAACTCACTTATTGGCTTACCCGGGTTTACGACAGTAGACCCGTATAAGTCGACAGGATTATGATGGCGGACAGTGGACAAAGGACTATGGACAAAGACGGGGAACACTACGTGGACGCTTCTGAGTTGCCCGCCACTTTCATCCGGCCCAGCGTGGACACCTTGATAGACTGACTGACCAAGACCCTCCAAGAAGTGACGGCTCCAAGTGCCTATGTCCCCCCTATGGCACCTATCCGGCGGAAAACTTCTTCTGGCAATGGAAGCCGTCCGGAACGACATCGTGTACAGATCTGCGAGGCTCCACGAGCTTCTCAAAGGTGAGCCCCTGTCGCTCTTCAATGAGCTCAACTCGGCCTCCTGATCCTATTACCAGAACAAAACATCATCGTCAATGCCATCCATTTTTAAAATCAATCAAGCTATCGCCTTTTTTATATTTGTATGCATTATGTCTTTGTTTTATTTTTCTATACCTCAACCACTCAGCCATTATAAACCATCCAAACCCCACCATTATTATAAACATTTTATGTTACTATTATCATTAGTAATTATATCTTAGAATATTCAAC
>CP092873.1:43543082-43568176 GCA_030710605.1 Cordylochernes scorpioides | reverse complement strand
CGAACTTTTGGGACAAGCTTATAAAAATAAAATGCATTTATACAGCTCAATTTATCCTCTCAGTTGAAACGATTTCCAATGAATTCAATGCTTCCTGAACTCTATAGAAATATATGTAACCAAATTAAAGTAATGTATTGCTCACTAACACGAAAATATTCAGATAGTAATGTGTAATTTAATTTATAGAAATACATTCGTGTTATGTAAATTTTATGAATAGAATGTCGGTATAAATATGTTATTATTTATGCACCAACATTACATTGATTGCGTGACAAGGGCCAATATGAAATATGAACAGACGAATATTAATTTCAAACACTGCGTCTTCTTATTTAATTATATAATGGTGGAGAGAAAGATCACCGACTCAACAAGATATGACGTACACCTCAGATAAGTAGATTAGTTGCATAATTTGAAAATGCAATTATTGTTTGTTTCCTTCATTATTTTGTATAGCTCTTCGTCGAATTCGCGTATACTTGAATTTTTATTCGCTGAATTCCTATTTGCACAATTTCAAAGTAACTTGTAATAAGGACTGATCCAGCGCTGTTATTCTTTGAATGGAATCACATAAGCCTTTCACATTTATAAATAATTATTGTCTTTAACATTAGTGTCATAATTTTTCACAGGGTTTTATTATTTTCAATCTCTCTCATATTTTATATCATTCGTTTCTCGTATTTTCGTTAGAGAGAGTATACAGCAGAAGATTCATTAAGTAATTTGAGTCTGTAAAATATTTTGAAGGAGAGAGGCTGATGTGATATAGCGAGAAAGAATTGCTCTACATTTATTTCCTTGTGTCATATTATCTGGGATATTAAACTGGAAAAAACTCTATTAGGAATAGAAGGAAGTTGTTTTTATATCAAATTCCCACTATAGAAAGTTTCAATAAGAGCATGGTTCTGTAGTATGGAATAGACCTTACTTTCTCTCTCTCTCTATAAATATTCAATGCTCTATTCAGATCTGTAGAATGAAGCTTTTGAAATGGTTCTCTGATTGTGTTTAACGAGAATGAGCGAATTCCTTTTTAAATTTAGCAATTTGTTATACATATTGTTACGACGCTTTTCATCCGTCGTTGTTTGTGTACAATGCTTCTAAAAAATCAAGTGGGGTTCTATTTAGATACAGAACTTAGCGCAACGTACTTTATAAACAGTAGCAGCTTGTATATTTAAGGATTAGATGTCTCCAATGTCCGCTACCAGAAGGACCTTCCTCGCCAACAGCCTTCCAGGTCGGACAAGCTTCCAGGATCCTCCAGGATATAAATTCTACAAGGCCGCAGTCAATGTCCGTTGGAGAATAATGGATTCGCCGAATGTCGTGGTTTGCTTGGAGGAAGAAAGCGAAGATTGAACGCGGCTGATTCCACACTAGCCCTCTCAATGATATCCTGACCTTGACATCCTCTTCCAGGATCATCCACACGGCCACATTCCTGGAGACAACTTGATGCTTTTTCTCTCATCGTAGATGTCACTAGACTGTCTGTTCTCTTTCACCTGTCTCTTCCTCAGCTAATCCTCTTCTTTAATCCCACGGTCCCCCCTGGGCCAGTAGTACTTCCTTCTCTAATACCCCTACATCGTCTTGACTCTTATAAAGAAGGAGCCATTGGTAACAATATAAATGATAGACTCAGTGTGTCAAAGTTATCCTCTTCATATAGTTTTAAATAATCAACAAATTTTCAATCATTAACTGTAAATTTCCAGTTCCCATATTAAATTATATCTATAGAATATAAAAGTATACTAATAACCATTCTTTTTACCTTTAAAAATTTAAAATTTTCCCTATATATGTGTTGATATCAATTATTTAGTTTCATTACACCACGTACGTAAATAAAATCATTAATAGAACATTATTTTTTATTCAAAATATATTTTTAATTTACTATGTATGCTTATTTTAATATCCCGAACGTATTTAAGGGTTAATAAGAACTCTAAACAATAAAAGGAACGTATCTTTGGCATGTGTAATCCAATTTGACAATTAAAAAAGTATCCGGAGATGAGGGCATCTCTTTTCTTCTACATGAGAATATATATAATGAATAAAACACCGCCTGATGCCAACCTGTTTGGCAGTTTGAGACGGTTTAAATAAAATAAAACTCATCTCCAGAAACCTTTTTAATTGTTTAATTAATTTCCAGGAGATTTAAATCAATTGATATGTAATCAAAACAATTACTAAATAATTTAGCCCAACAAGTTAAAGATTTGCCCAAAGGGCACATATACACAAACAAAGTATATATATAAAAACACCAAACCTCAAAGTAATCCTAGTGGATTATGGGAAATCGACATATTTACCTTTCGAATCCAAGCTTCAGTTGAAAGTAGAAAATAATTTAAAACACCAGAGAGAAACATTGATTCTTAAAATGGAAAACCAATAGATTTGATTGGAATTTACTTAGCTGAACTTCTAAATATAGGTATTCGACTTAAAGAAATCCGTTGAAAATTAATATAGAGGTTTATTAAATCTGAAAATATTTGTATATATATACGAAAAAAAAAATAAGTGGGTCAGGTTAAAAATAAAGAAAGCATATTCTGACCACGAGCACATGTGCTTTTTTAGATGGAATTCTGCCAACTAAAAAGCACATGTACTCGTGGTCAGGATATCCTTTCTTTATTTTAAATATATATATTACAAGAAAAATTCTGTTGATTTTGGAATATTATTGAGATATAGAATTATTATTTTCTGATGCTGATTATTTGCAGTCGTGGTAAAAATAATAATATAAATTTTGAATCACAATTTTCTTTAATTGTGCTGCTAGATATAATTAAGGAAGAAATACCTGATTTGAAGCGTAAAGAATAAAATAAAAGGTTACATATTTACATATATACAAAAAGATTTGAGTTGAGCCGGCCAACGGGAAACAAAATAGGTTTATATAGGGAAAGGCCGCGACGTCTGGCGTTCAACTAACAGAGTATTTTATTCTAGAAATATTAATTTTTAAATTAAATAATATCTTTATATATAACATATACTTTAGAGCGCTATGTCCCACTAGGGAAACTTGTACTTTAAAGGTAAACTAAACATAGAAAGAAAAGAAAGAAAGATAATTTTAAGTATATATAAGAATTATAGTATGCAATTTAGTTAGATGAAAATATAGATAGAATATATAGAAATTAACAAATATAAATCAAAAAATATCTTTTCCTTCAAATATATATCGATTGATATCAAATCATATAAAATATTTTAAAAATAGTATTATTCAAACATTTTGAATATTCGTTTGATTTTAAATAAAATTAAAACATTTTAAAGAAAGGTTTTTATTCTAAATGGACTAAACCCAAAGAATATATAATTATATATTTGAAATACTACCTTTGAATAAAGGTACAGCACGTCTATACTGAGTTATATGTATATTGAGTGAAAAGTTAAAAACCTATAAACTTACCATAATCAGAGGCCTCCCATTTATTGACTATAAGTAAAGTTTGAAATGCATGATGAGCGTTCTTTCAGCTTTTGTTTTTTCAAATAAATTTAATTGTTTAATAGTGAGAGCTGAAATGAATTTCCTGTGCTCAACTCATTTTCATTAAAATAATTCTTAGGTGTATGAGGCACATTAAAATATATTTTAACCACACATTTGTTTGCATGCAATACTTCAAAATAATACAAAATCCTTCTCATCGTTAATTGCCATTAGCAGCGTTATTTCAGGTCTTTATACTAAACCTTAAACTGGTTCAATACTAAGCGGAACCAGGCTTTATTCCAACATGGATTTGTTTCAATATGACCAAATATTTTATTTCGATAATACATATTAGATAATGTTATTTAAATAGGTAACATATCTCTGGGCCAATGCTATGACAGTAGTAACTCCTTCCTGTGTCAAAATTCCATTCAGATGGTCAAATATTGTGAAGTATAGTGTGTCTACAGTAAAACGGAATGTTAACGGAATTTATATCATTTGAGAATTATATGGTACTAGCCGAATGACCCGGGCAACGCCCGGGTTTTACCCGATCAAATGCTTTTATTCAAATACTATTCGTTACAATTATAAATTGGCGCCGTGGATGTCATTCTTGTATAATATATAAATGAGTTTTAAAAATTGTAAAAAAAAAAATGCATCGGCCGGGAATCGAACCCGGGCCTCCCGCGTGGCAGGCGAGCATTCTAACACTAAACCACCGATGGTTATGAGAAATGGCCATATTTGGGTATTTATTCCATTCACAAAGCAAACGGTGACAGAATTGATTAAGAAAGAATTGATTATGACGGTGATAACTTTATATTTTAATTTCGCCTATAAGAGCCAGAAAACACCTACAACCTCCGCCAATAGATGGAGCTTTCGATTATTTCCCGTCTGGAACTAGTGTGGATATCGCCAACTGCTGTGGTCCTGTTTCCTGGGGCAAATAGTTGTAAACATCCGTTGACATTAGCCCTGTGATGTAAATTAGTGTAAATACCCATTAAATGATATTCTAGTTATTATGTAATATGGTTTATAGAAGACAATAAAAAAGGAAGGAGTGTTAGAAGTCTTGGTGCTGGTTGCTGTTGTGGCACTCTCGCCAACACCACAGTCGCTACTTTTCTGGTAAGTCTCTCGTGTCCCTCCACCAGTGGTAAGGCCGAAAGATACTGCCAGAGGAAATGAGATCCACTCGAGTGGTGGTTCCCGGAGGTCTTTGGGTGGTTTGCAGGGTACAGCTGCAGAGGGAGAGCAACGGGAACCTGGGTGGTGAACCACGAAGGAGGAAGCGGCGTCGTCGCGAAGAACCGGAGGGGTACGTGCGACAATATTATATGGGATATGAGAATTATATGATATGTTTATAATTTCAAATACTACTCTATATAGTAGCAAAACTTCATTCAGACAGGGCGAATATCGTATAAATGTATGATGAGTAGACATTTATAAATAAAAATGTATTCTTCATTTACATTAATGATATAGGAATCTTATGATTTGACGATTTCTATACGACTGCTAATATCAATTGGAATAAAAATAGGCTAAACGTGGTTATAAATGTTTCCAGAATATCAACCTGAAATATTCTGTCGATATGTTATATAAAAATAAATTTATTTTGAATTATATTTTATATAAC
This sequence comes from Cordylochernes scorpioides, assembly GCA_030710605.1. NCBI lineage: Eukaryota > Metazoa > Arthropoda > Arachnida > Pseudoscorpiones > Chernetidae > Cordylochernes > Cordylochernes scorpioides. Next base: position 43,562,996 of record CP092873.1, on the reverse strand, counting down.
ATATTCTGTAATAATATATTACACACACATATACATATTATATAAAAATGTTATTTTATTTTAAAATTATAATTCTCAGATGAAATTACTCTGTTCAGTCGACCGCCAGAGGTCGCCGCTTTCCATATAAAAACTCATTGTTTTTGTTTTCCGTTGGTTTATGAGGAGTCTGTCCGCGTCTGCTACCGCTGCTGTGGCTACGGCTACAACCTCGATAGGTGCACCAAGGCTATGGTCACCTGCTTCCACTGCGCCTCTGTTGACCACCAAGGCCGAAGCTGTCCAACTCTCGCCAACCCGCTAAGGGCCTCTCTGCCGACCACGAGGCAAGATCAATGTCTTGCCCAAATGCCAGAGCTAGAGCTGCAAAGTTCTAGTTCTCCCGCCCTCTTTCTACCTCCTGACCTTCGCGGATCCAATCCGGCCTAACCTGCTTCTCCCCTGAAGGAGATCCTGTCCCTAGCCTCTCCAGCCTGGTCATAGTGGTTTGTATATATTCTGCTTTACGCGGCCATTGGGCTCAAAAATCTTTTATTTTGGTTAGCAGCCCCGTAAATAAAGATATTTCCGCCCCCCGTTGGTCTTAGGCTCAAAAATCATACACTTTATAAGCAGCCCATAAAACCATATTCTCTTCTCTTTTTTCCCGTTGGCCGGCTCAAATCTTTCTGTATATATATATGATACATTTTGAATGATAGAATGTAAATTTTATTTTGTTTTTTTTTTTCTAAAGATTTAACTAAATGGTGTATGTAAATTTTGTTTTGTTTAAAAAGATTTGAGGAAAATAAAGAGATGATTATTGAAGTGGAGACGGCCACAAACGACTGCTAATTCTTTTCACACATCTAGAATAGAATTATATCATATATATATAAATAAATAAAGAATATCTAATTCAAAACTGTTTTTATTATTTTAACCACGACTACAATAATCAATATCATAAAATACTGCAATATCACAAACATACTTATGTATCCTCAAAATTAACAGCAAGTAATATTTCTATATCTCTCTAATTCCAAAATCAACACAAAATTATTTTTTATAATATACATATAGGGTGAGCTATATGTAAAAAAGGTCTATAAACGTACGAAACGACGTGGAGTATATGAGGGGATATAAGGAAGTGGAGTAATGGAATCACCTGCTAGCTGAGAGAGCCACCAAGTTGGAATCAAATTACCCCCTGTCAGATCTAAGATCTTTCACTTCATTAGGCATATTCACACTCCGTGACACTTTTTCTGTCAAATCCCCTTGTTTGACATTTCTTTCTATCAAGTGATATATAAGTGAAAACTAAATTTTCATCCACCCATATATTCGTATGCTTCGAATTATTTTTTACACACACAACTCTTCATTAATACTTCAAAATATCGTATATATATAATTTATACTGCTTTAATAGAAATATAGGGAATATTAACTAGATATATAAACGTAAATACAAAACGTGAGATATCATGGAATTTGCTTGGTGCAGTAAAAAACTACACAAAAACTATTTCAAAGAAAAATAAATTTTGAAATGGTTGTAATATATTTGTTGGGCGAGTGTATATGAATATTGATTATTTAATAATATAATTTATGCCACATAATAATACTAACCTTCGACAACAAAATAATATCATCATCATCATTCCTTTTTGGTAACATTTCATATATATCATTATAAAGATTGTTCGTCTGTTATTTTTCGATCTCTTATGTTTTAGCTATATGGAGTATTGAAAAGCATTCCTATTTGTAACAGAAATGTCATAAAGTGTGAGGAAGTGTGTGTTTGTTTGGAATTGAGCTTAAACCTATATGAAAACCCTCAGCTTGTTAGGTGAACCTGCTTTATCACAAACACATAAAGTAGGTTTAGTCAAAAAGCGATCCATCAATTAAGTTTATACAAAAATAAAGTAGGATTGATCCAATCAGATCTATTTGTGATTTTTCTTTCACTTTAATGAATTCAGTGGAATTTAATTGATTTTTTAAAATTATTTTATATCATCACACAAACACTAAATTACTCTAAACATCGTATATCCCTTTTGAGTAATTTTTTATGTGCATAGACAACAATTAAAAAAACTGATATAAAGTTAGATATTCAGAAATACACTCATAGACAAATATAAGGAATTTGTATTTTTTTTTTTTCATGTATACCAGGATTCAGACAATAACTCTAAAAGATATTTGATACACAGTAACCTTTAATGAAGATACATAAGATAATCAAGTGTGGACAAAATTACCTCTGCTTCGTTCAAAATAAGACGACAGGCGGCATAAAATACTTCTATCTCCTTAAGTTTTGTCCATGAATGAAGCTTTTTGCCATTTTAGATGAGTTATAAATTTTAATAGAAGAACATTTAGAAATATACAATTATATGTGCGCTATATATAGTAATGATTTATATATATTTTAGTTAAAACTGCTTATTCTGTTAAATAATTTAAGTACAATTTATTTATTTATTTAACAGTTGGGAGAGACACGCCATATCCACAATTTGGATAATTGCGTGTATATTTTAAATTATATACAATATTAATATATACAATTGAACATTGGAAATCATTAAAATTAAACGTTCGATGTCAAATTTTACATATAGCAATTATAAGTAGTAACTTGAATATGTACAGTCAACACTTTCGCCTCAAAATATACATTCTGCAGAATCTATTAAACTTGATGTATTGGTCTTTATTGCAAGCAGCTTGTTTTGTATTAGTCAGGTAAAGTTGGTTTTCTTCCCTTAGATCAGAAGTTAATGGACAGTTTATCAGAAGGTGTTCAGGGGTTTGTTGTTCGTTTCCACAAGTGCATGCAGGTGAACCAATTTTGCCAATTCTAAACAAATATGTGTTGAAGTCACCATGTCCAGTAAAAAAATGAACGTTATAGAAGTTGGGTTGAACATAGTTAGGAATTCTTGAAAATATCAAAGAATCCCTTGAAACTATCATTGGCACCTCCATAGTATTCCTCAAATTTCTGGTTTATAAAATTAGATATCATTTTTCTTCAGTTGGATCTGAATTTTTGTATCCAATATTCATTTTTAGTATATTTGTTTCAATAAAATCCGTGAGCTTTGGTGTTCTAGCAACAATATGAGTACAGTTTGAATATGTTGAATTATAAACCTGTGTACTGTGCTTCAAAATTTTGTACTGCAGACAGTTTAATTTATCTTTGACTTTTTTGGGTATAAAGTTGTACCAGATCGTGGAACCATACGTTAGTGAACTTCGAAACAGTGTCTTATAGAGTTCTAATGGGATAATGCACAAGGATATATAAACAAAATATTCTCAATAATACAGTAAAATCTCTCTAAAATGAACTGATGTTATAGGGAAACCATCCTTATAAACGAACATAAAAAAACTACGACTATATAAAACATCTCTATAGTAATCTGAAATTCAGTTATATATATTTTTTCATTCTCTAGCAACCTTCTAGCCTATATTTTTCAACACTCTTTAAGATGGTTCTTTTAAAAGAGTTTAATGCAGATAAAAAGTAAATCAAGGTGTGCTAAATTAATGAAAAAGGCATTTTCTCACCGTGTAACTTAATATAGCTGATTGTTCACTGCCATCTATCATAATAATGACTGACCGTTGATTATTTGAAACATATATTTTTCATTTATAAAGGTTTTTATTATCATTTAAACATGTATTGTTAGATTCAACATGTTCATTTATACATATTTGGGAGGCGAATGTTCGTTTATATTCAAGTAAACGTTGTAAGTAATCTCAAATTATCTGTCGCGTGTACTGACAAAACGTTACTTTGTACGGTTTACACACAAAGAAAACTAGGGGCTAATTTAAAAGTAACTTAACACAGAGAAGACGCGTACACATTCATAAATACAACAAAACTAAAGAAAGGACGTAAATAAAACCACTCGATTAGTTATAACAAAACCAATACTTAACTCTTATTGCTGCGCTGATAAGGAGCGGACACACAGGTATGCGAGGAGATCCTCAGACAAGCACACAGAGAACGCTTTAAGCGTCTCCACTCTTCGACTCCACGCATCCCGTTTTAACCCTCTTTTATGTACAAACATGGGCACATTCGTCCAATGAGAAGGCGTGGGATATCAGTTCACTTAACAAATAAACAACATTCTTCCCACATAACTGAGAAGATTAAAACTGCTCATGTTTTTCAAATAATTCAACAGTACAACGGGATAATGCACTAGATTATATAAACAAAATATTTCAAATAAAACAGTAAAATCTTTCTAACGTGGATTGATGTTATAGAGAAAACCTCCCTATACCGAACCTAAATAATATATAAGCTTGTCTCAAAGGTTCGTGTTTTTCTTAAAACGTTGTTTTTCTTATTACTTGAATAATATTATTATGACGATATACATAACGGCGAATATTATTGGCATTTCAATTTTTTTGCAAGTTTTTACGAACTTTTGGAATAACCGTGTAGTGGATAAACAACGGTTAGAGTGAACTATCTCTATTCAGTGAACTGAAATTCAGTTAATTTGGTGTTCTCAAAAGCGAAAACTTACTACATTTATTTAAATAAATAAACAAACTAAAGTCTATATTATTTATAAATTAATATATTTTTCAAAATCGATTAAAATATAAATATCAGCTGTCATAGCAAATATTTGAAAATAAGCAATTAAAAATTCCTAAAGACAAAATTTTCGCCGTATTATAATTATTTTTATTAATTAGCTATTCTCTCTCTGTCATCAATAATTATATTAAATTGAATGTTGAAAAATAGCACTCAAGGGAAATATAGTTTAAATAATTATTGGAATTAACACGCAGACACATGACGTAAATTATTTCATTTTATGGAATTAATTTTGTATTTTTTATTTACTGGATATAAGTGCTTCTTGTTTTCTTGAAAGAAATTAGTGCAATAGGTTAATTTTTACCATTAATATATATTAAAAATGGCATATCCTGACCAGGAGCACATGTGCTTTACAGAAGGCCGAGCGCCATCTGGTGGAACAGAAATCAACTAAACATTGATTTAGCCTGTTCCCTGATATTTGGCCAACCCAATTTCTTGATAAATCAAGAAAAGCCATCCACATATATATAGCCATATATATATATATGTTATTAAAAAATGTATTTAATTTCAAAATTATAATTCCCAGATCAAATTACCTTGTTAAATCTATCACCAGATGTCGCGTTTTCCCTTTATATATTCCATTGTTGTTTCCCGTTGGCCGGCTCAGCTCAAATTTTTTGTAGATTTGTAAATAAGTATTTTGATTATTTTATTCTATTCTCCTCAAATCAGGTAGTACTTTCTCAAATTATGTATTTTATATTCCATAAACTCAATTAAAGCTAATTCTGTTCTAAACTATTTTTATTATTATTACCAAGACTGCAAAAAGATAATATCACAAATATACTCATGTATCAAAAAATATCACAAATATACTCATGTATCAAAAAATAGCATCAATAAGTAATAATTCTATAACTCGAATTCCAAAATCAACAGAAAAATCCTCTTTACCATATATATATATAAATACGTACCAATATTCTATATTGATCTTATAGATAATTTTATTAATTTTATTTGTGATATATCAAAGGCATATATGGATTTCACTCTTTTGAAAGATAAGGTTTGTAATTTAATAAAAAAACTTTAATTATATAATTATTATTTTAAAATTTGTGTGAAATCCATGATATTAAGAGATATTTCAATTGTATGTTAAGATTAAACAACATTTGAGTTAGAAAATTCAAAATTCAATTGAAACCTTTTTTTTTTCTAAATTATTATTTCAGCCTATATCCATGATACCTTTTTACAAACAGCATAAGAGATAATTATTTGAAAGATGATAAGTATCTTTCAGTTATCAGAATATCAGATTGCGAAAGTAGAATTTTTCGCGTAATATGAATTTAGTTCTTTGCATGATGTTGCGACATATTTATTATATGCGTTCAATTTGTTACAAAGGAACTTACCACCTTTTGCTATTGAAGAACCTTGTTATGTAGCAGTTTGAAAAACATTAAAAAAGGCCATTAAATATAACATTAAAAGTATAATTGGATAATAAAAAGGCCTATTGGATTGATCAAATCTACGCCTTTCATTCTAATCAATCCAATATATGCCTTTTTATTATCTAATTATTTAAGTATGGCTTGCTCTATTTCAGAATTAAAGTATAATGATTGAAGATAGCTCCTTTGTCAGTGTAGCTAATATCATATTATTGGAAAAAAGTTAAAACAGAATAAGCTGTCTGTCGTTATATCCAAACTCACAGTCACACTTCAAGCACTATACCTAACTGAAAGTAATATAAAGCAGAAATATTCTAAATATATGCAGATACAAAAACTTCCATCTACGTAATCACATAATGCTTTGTTACACAATTTAAAAAATTGAAAACGAAATGAATAAGCCGAAAATTATAAAAGATGTCTACTATTAATGCCTTCGCATATGGAAGACTTGGGGACAAAGCGAAGGACTTATTGAAAAAGGAAGGAACAATTGGAAACCATAGGCAAAAGAGTCTGAAACCCTTCTGCCAGTAAGAATCCAGAAGAATCCATAACAACTAATTGAAGTTGCGACAAACAAAAAGAAGCAACTCATACACAATCACCCACGATATCAAACCTCAAACAAGCAATCCCTCATAATAAATAGGAAACTACGTATTTAACGAGAATAGAATCATGCCATTGATGGGTGCTAAAATCATACCTGTAAAAACACACAATGCATAATTGAAGAGGTCACTTCCAGCGTGTGTTAGAATAGAGTATAATACACTTCATTCTATAAGGCACCGAAGAAAATATTCAACATCCTTAATGAGCACGATCTCCGCGATGATAGGCCTGGAGAAAGAATACAATTTGAAAATAATTGCCGATTTATTTCAAATCTTTTTGGAACCTTTACAATTGTAAGGGGCACGAGATTGAACTGAGCGTTTCCTAATTATATATTATTATATATTTTTTTATTGGAAAACTCCTTTATTTTCACATAAGTCTTCAACCTTATTTAGAATAACGACAACGTTTATTTGGTCGCTATTTTAGGAATTCCACTTCACAATATATTGAATGATGTGAAATGTTCCTCTAACGACTGCATTGTTTTCTTTACCTGCCAATAATATGAAACATAATATATATATATATATGTAATAAGATGAGGTCTGGTAGCCTCTTGTAGAATCCAGTCGACTTAAACTGTGGTGTGAGTCCCTGTCAACTCTCGCTATACTGTGTTGACCGAGAGGAACAGTCAGGATGAGGAGTTTTCCAGTACCTCTCTGCACCTTGGAAGACCTTTAAAAATTCTCACAGAGTACAGGCAGTCGTGGTCGAGGCAGAGTAGAAAGCTTTGGAATGTCCATACACAAAAACGAAGACACATTTGTACTAAGAAAGTTACGTGAACAGATAAAAGTTGAGTTAGGAGCGAAAGATGGAGAGATAGAAGATTTCTTACTGGTCTACATGATGGATGAGATGGACCTGGGGTACAACCGACGAGGTCTCACGCAGATGGTGAACTAACTGTATTTTTGGCTAAAGACGGGGGCTTTATATACCTTTTCTGAGAAAGAGAGTTTTGCATTTCACCAGATGTGAAGAGTGTGGGTCGTCTGGTGACAATCTAAACTGGCGCCGTCCTGACAGCTTCCAATCTATCTTTAGATGTTGTTTGTGACTTCCATCTATCTCGAATTTAGACGTTTTGACTTCTGTCTCTTTAGCTCAACTCTTAATCTATTACAGAGTTTTATTATTTATCCTCAGTTTGTACAAATTACATTATATATGATGATGTAATGAAAAATGTCAATCATGCGTATAATCATTTACAGATGTGTTTCAATTATACAACATGAAATTCTTATTATAGGTTTTATACAATATGGGGTTGTTGGTTAAATTACCATATATATATATATATATATATATATATAACAAATAACGTTTTTATTTATGAATCATATAGAAAATTCATATATTGAATATATTCATTATAAATTGTACTATAAGACGCTTGAAATATATATTTATCAAAATAAAGAGTATAAATACCCAACGTAATATCAGATAGGTCATCAATGTTGATATTGAACTTAAAAGTGTATAAATGAGAGAAATAGCGCTAAATTTTCTGATAATGAGAAAGATTGAACCATCACGGAATGTCATTTTTTGACTATAATTGTTTTTAGAATACTTTTATAAACACTGAGTGAGAAGTTCTAATCTGGTTGTACAGGCTTGCAAGAATAATGGATTCACTACTTCATCGATCAGAAATCTCTGGTGTAAAACTGATTCTCTGTGGAAGGCAATAAAAGTGGATGATCTTATAGAGATGTCTTCCGGAGTTCTATATAAAAAGATGTGGTATATCAGACTAGCGACTGCTGGGATTATCCTTTCCTGATAAACCAGGCTCTGCCAATATTTTTTCATCGTAGTAAGTACAATTGGGAATAGTTTCTCGTGAATTGGTAAAAATCACACTAGATATATTTTATTAATCTATACGTATTTTGCGTTATTTTCTCATATTTAGTTATTGATGAATATACTTATTGACGATTATTTCGCGGAATAGCAATACTTACCATATTTATTTTATTATATATTTATACACAGACCTAACAAAGATTGTCTAGAGGGTCTTTTAATAGTTTCTCTGTTAATACTCGAAATGTGCCAGTCATATCTTCAGTACAACCTAATAAAATATTGTAACGGTATATCATAGATTACTGGATAAGAGAGTTCACCACTGATGAGGATACCCCAATATTTTATAAAGCAGAAAGGGCATTGTAGAGAGAGATATTTTATCAAATAAAATATATTATCTTTCTTCCTATCTAAACTAGCATTTAAGTGATAAGCTTATTATTGTTGTTGTTGTCGTGTCCAATGAAGAGCCTCAGATGTTCACGTGCATCTCTCTCTCTCTCTCTCTCTCTATCACAGCAGTCGCATTGTCCACTATCTTGGTTTGCTTTTATTGTAAAATGGGTGCCGTTGCCACGTTAGTCACCTTGGACCAGATTTTGGTCTAATATTCCAAAGGTCCAAGAGGGGCCGCAGGGAGGAAATATAAATAAATGAAAATAAAACCTAGCATAACCTAGGTAAAATGCTGCGATAAATATTAAAATTAACTATAAAGGATTTAAAAATTAATTTTAATTGATATGTCGAAAAAGTTCGAAATATTATTATTTTTTATATGTGAATAACAAACTAGACCTTGGGGAATTTTGAAATAGAGTGTTTTTTCATGATAAGAAATAAAAAGGTAGAGTTATAGATATGCTATATCCATTTACCACTAATTATTAATGCGGATATATATGTATTTAACCTTCTATAATAAGGATATTACTAAAATTACCCATAGGAATATAGTTTTGCCTGTATTTAAGGATAAACATATTTCCACGTGGAAAATTAGGAAAGACAAACTTCAGGATGAGACAGCAATTTATTTAAGGCAAGAAAAGACTATGAATGATAAACAAAAGATAAGCAATGAGGGAAATTTACAGAGTAGCAAAATATAAACATTAAAATGATACTCGGTTAATAAAATGATAAATAATTTGCTACATAGCTTCTTCCTCATGGGAGCTGTTATGCAATTATTGCAGTTACTGACATGTTTCTTACGTTCTTCTGCCAAGCATTCCATCGAAGTCTTGGAAATTTGTCCCTAGTACCTTTGCGTCATTTTTCTTGCGGCGTGAAGAGAGACTTTGTCGTCGTAGCGTCTATAGGGACATCGTCATCTTGGAAGGAAGTCTTGGCTTTGAAACGTAGGTGGAATCCTGAAGGCAGTCTATGAAAATGTAGATCACAGCACCCATGGCCTCAAAGTCTTTTCGGCGATCATCAGTTTGTCTTCCCTAATATACCCAGCATCTCCACCAAATTGCCACGTGTCATCTATGAATGATAAACAAAAGATAAGCAATTAGGAAGTTTACAGGATAGAAAAATATAAACATAAAAAATGATACCCGATAATAAAATAAAAAAATAGTTTGCTAAAATATTCACTATATTCTTTATATATTCATATACAACTTGTATACACTTCAAATATAATTTAAAAAATTCATATATCGCTATATAGAAATAATATATTATATTAACACAGATATAGTCGTTAAAACTACTATAGGAAGTACCTGTAGCCGTGATTTCGACGCATGCAGGAGTTCCCTAACAAAAATAACATACGATAGATTAAACATCTAAGTTATGTGTTGGCACCCACTCCAATATTCATGTCCGCACACAGCGTCATCAATAAAGGATGCATCCCACTTCAAATTACCGAGCAAAAGAATTATGACGTGACCTACATTACAATAACGTCGTGTGTGTGCTATTATTAGTTTCCCTTTATTAATAGATATTCTCCAAATTGATGTATAGATATTGTTACAATATTACCTGCTCGAACCTGAGGTAATTATAAAATATTTTATATTGAACTTTTTTTTTAAACTTTAAAATGATTAAAATAGCTGTCAAAGGATAATATTGGATATATATTCAGATTTTAAGGTTTATTTGACGCGCTTTATTAGTTATAAACCCTAGTTGTTTTCTGTTTTTTTTTAAACAAGCTCATGACGTGTCAAAGCCGATTTAAATGCTTGGTTCCGTTGTTAAATCTTGATGTTAAACATTTTAAATATTTATCGATACATTTATAATATTCACCTCAAATATAATAATATAAACATATCTTACTCTTTACATTTTTTTTTCTGCATATTTTTTAGTTATATATATAATATATAGATTATATAATTTATTGGAATGGTGAGGTGCCATTGCCCCGTTAGTCAGCCACATTTCAGAGTTACCTGTAGGCCTTCACGGTTACCGTAGCGACATTGTACTTCGTCCTAGAGAGCAGTCCCTTACTTGTGCTGCTTCTCCCGCCCGCCACGTAGAGGAGGAGTTGGATTTCTGGGCAAGACAGAAGAGGACATCCATACGAACAAGGCACCTTTGTTGGCCGGTATTGTGATCAGTTTCACAATTCGTTCTGATCTGCTCCATGGACAAGACACCACCACCATATAATTTATTTAACCTTTACATTTTAAATCAAAGTCGACAATATACGAGTATATATTAAAAATTAAATAAAACACATTATGTGTTTGTCTATATAATATAGTATTCATGTACCACAGGGGGAAATATCATTTTAAAAATACATTAAAACATTTTAGTTTAAATCAGTCCTGTGCAGAGCTCACATGTGGAGATAGCACGGCATCAGTTTTATAGAATTCGGACAAACCATCCTGTATGCCATGATTTCTTTGCATGGTCTTCATCGGGGTCGCAATTTTGCATTGTATTCTGCATTGAAACTCTACCCTATCACTTTTCCAACTTGATCATCTTTTTGGTTGATTCGATCAATTAGTTAAATACTCTGATGGAATAAGGTCGAAGCCGTCCCTGTTACTATGAAGACCATAGCCCAAATCAATGGTATACAGTTTGGCTTTGCCAGCTGGTGTTGTGTCAGTAAGGTTATTCGTGGTGACCTTTTCTAGCCAAATCTTTGACAGCAAGATCGCATGGAAACTCGGATTAGGAGCGATTCTTCTAAATTGAATACTCTCAGGAAAAGGGTATGTCTCAAGCTTCCACTGCACATGCAAGTGAACGGCTTCAGGCCAGACCTAGGTGTAGGATAGAGTAGGATAAGGTTAAATTCGCAGTTATTGCAGATTGGTCTCTCGGCTCATTGCCGGAGATTTAGGTAGGCGAGGCAATTAATGCCTATATCATTCCTGAACACGTGTCTTACTCTGATTGCAATTACGCAGTAGCTTTCTTCATCTTTCTCCGAAACGGACAAAGGCTTGCTTGGTGCTAATTCGACTTCTGAAAGTGTGTTTCGGTTCTATGTCATGGGCCAACTATCGTTCCGAACGTCGCCGGTTGTCAGAGGGAATCTACTTACCGTTCAAAGTTACAAAACGTTCGATTAAAAGGTTGTTGTTGTTCTGTAGATGTAGCGCTTATAATACTTCAAAACAGCGAACTTTCTGATATTCATCCAATTCATGCGTTTTCATCTTTACAATTTCTGCAATAATTAAGAAAAAGGCATCTCCTTATCGTGCAACTGAAAGTTGCTGATGGCTGGCGCCATCTGTCGGAATAATTATCAACAATTCTCGTTGATTTTTAATTATTCCAGAATTGGCCAAATACCCATTCTTGATTAATCAAGAAAAGCTAACCACGGACGCGTTTCGGGCTGTTGGCCCTCATCAGCGTGGTGCAAGCTGTACCTCAACGACCAAAAAAGCCCGAAACGCGTCCGTGGTTAGCTTTTCTTGATTAATCAAGAATGGGTATTTGGCCAATTCTGGAATAATTAAAAATCAACGAGAATTGTTGATAATTATTCCGACAGATGGCGCCAGCCATCAGCAACTTTCAGTTGCACGATAAGGAGATGCCTTTTTCTTAATTTATGCACCTTATCCCAGTACAATGTTACATTTGTACTATTTTTTCACAAATTTCTGCAATGTTGGCATCCAAGAAAATTTGGTCCATTATCTATTCCATCGCCCATTCCTACAGGAAAAGAGACTGGAAATTCACGAAATTTCGGGGCTAACTCACTATAATGAACAACATGTATATACATTTTTTTACTACTCTCCTGATAGAAAAAACATTTGTTTATTAATATTTGAAATTTTTCAAGGCGATTGATAAAATGAAGGAAGAAGTGCTCAACTCCACAGACAACGGCTGATTGCTCCCCCTCCCCTCTAAATTGATTTTCCTCCTCACTCATTCACATATATAACCTTTTAGGGGAATCCCCTTGTAAGACAATAGTGTCTTAATAAAGGTTTTTGTTGTTGTTGGTTTAAACATATATTAGAGAACACTAGAAAAATACATAAAATATAGAATCCGAAGAGAAAGTAAAATGTAAGCCATAATATGGTATACAACATTCATATATTTTAATACGAGTAATACTCGCAATATATTATCCAAACGTTTAAATATCGACAGAACGAATTCTGCAATTATTATTCACGAAGGACAGCGTACTACATTGGAATAATTCAGATAGATTTAGATATATGAAAGCATATGTTTTTTTAGAATAATAAAATATCATTCCAAGAATTATTTATCACTTTCTTCTCAGCTTTTAAAACAAAAATAATTTGTTATTGATGTGTAAGGAATGATTTATAATTTATTTTTCCAATTTGTTTGAGTTCCCAATGAATATTTGAAATTTTATTTTTAAGATCACAATATTTCATTTATATATGTGTTTTCTACTTTTAAGACATTTTAAACTTTAATAACAAAACCCCTTTCAAGTTATTATCAAAATTTCATTTAAATTTCTAAATTATTAGATTTTATTTGAATATTTAACGATTATATTTTTATTCTTTGATAATTGTAATTGTGGGTTATTTTAGATAATTAATATGGCGTGTTCAATTTTTTAATAATCCTGCTAAAAGCTGCTTCTCAGCTTAAACCTTATATTTTCATGACTATAGTTTCAAATAGCAATTCTAGCTTGAAATAAAACATGGCATAAGCGCGCTAATATTTTGCTTTAAATATCCTAGACATTTTCCCAAATATCAGGGAACAGATTAAATCAACCTTTAGTTGATATTTGTTCAACTAGATGGCGCTCTGCCATCTAAAAACCACTCATGTTTGTGATCAGGATATGCATATATTTATTTTTATTATCAACACCTGATCTTTTTAAATTTTTATTATTTTCACAAACACACACACACATACACAAACAAACACATACACTGCGTGACATTGAAAGGGCATTGGGTACCCCCTGAAAGTAGGGGAGTGTCACCGGTCGCAGCACATCATCAACGTATCGTTGGGCCGTCATAGTGCCCTGAATACGAAGTAAAGGTGACCTGGAATCATACGCGATTGCGCCCCAAACCATGATTCCACGTTGTCGCACGGTGGGGCGTTCCACAATTGCTGCCGGATTGGACCTTTCTCCACGTCGACGCCACACGCGTACACAGCGACTATCACTGGACAAGCAGAAACGCGACTCATCTGAGAACACGACCCTGTGCCATTCCGTCATCCACGTCGATCTAGCCCGGCACCATTCCAAACGTTGGCGCCTATTCGGTGGGGTCAATGGCAGTCTTCTTAGCGGACGGCATTAGTGCAAGCCATTAGCAACCAATCGACGGGGAATGGTTCTGGTCGAGATGGAATGATCTAGGGTATCTTGCACATGTTGCAGGATGGCGGTACAAGTGGCTTGTGGGGCCGCCACTGCTTGTCGAAGGATACGCCGATCCACACGTGCTGACGTCACTCTGGTTGCACCGACATTCCTATAAATTGCCACATTTCCTTGTTCCAACCATCTTCTCCACAGTCGGTGCACCGTGGACGCACCAAGGTGTGTATCAGCTGCGATTTGATGTATGGACCAACCTGCCCTTTTCAGTCCGATCACCATGCCCCTGGTAAAAGCGTCTGTCTGCTTGAACTGCCTCCGTTTACGATGACCTGGCATTCTCTGTTATTACACGTGTCTTTTGACACAAGAACAAAATTTCTACAATGATTTTCCTTGAAGAAATAACGACACGAATACTGTCCTTTCTGCAAGTTCCTTCCCTTATATCTTACTCCATGTGCGCACGAGAGCTGCGCATCTTACATCATTTGCATAACTCAGTTAGGCGCGTCTACCCTGAAATTTGCATAATTTTCTGGCCACTATTTCTTGGTGTTCCATTTTCAATGTCACGCAGTGTATATAAATGCAATTTAAATAAACGTTTTTTTCATTTTTGCTCCACTAGATAGCGCTCTGCCATCTAGAAAGCACATGTGCTCCTGGTCAGGATACGCCTTCATTAATTTTAATATCAAAACCTGACCTTTTTATTATTATTTATTTTATTGTTTTCACATATATATATATAAATATAAAAAAAAGAAAAAATAATAAGGTCAGGTGTTGATATTAAAAATAATGAAGGCGTATCCTGACCAGGAGCACATGTGCTTTTTCAGAAGGCAGAGCGCCATCAATGTTTAGTTGATTTCTGTTCCACCATATGGCGCTCTGCCTTCTGAAAAAGCACATGTGCTTCTGGGCAGGATATGCCTGTTTATTCTTATAATATAAATATATATAAGAGAGAGTGTGGTGTGTTTGAGATTTTATTTATCAATTTTGGTGAATAATAATGGTATTTCATAAATAAATATCAAAGTCCCCAAAAAATAGAGGGATATTCTAACCTTGTGATGTTTTAATTGAACCTATAAAATATTTTGGTTGAAAACCAATTATTTAAAAATGACTAAAGATTAAGCTGGGCAATTTCTTGTAGCGGGAAATTTGAGAAGATTAACGTCATATTAAATCGGGATTAGCCTAAAATATTCTGATTTTCCTTTAGTTAAGACTGATATATAAATATGTTTGAGGAAGACAAATTTCAATTAAAATATATGTTTCTCTATTAAAGCTAAAACATATATATTGCCTAATTGTTAAAATATCAAATAAAACGAAAATGTTATGTGTATGTACTGGGCGGGTAATTATAAATGGAATATTAATATGTGAGACTATTATTAAAATGCAAATATTTATTAAAGTATAAATATTTATTATTAATAAATATTAATGGTCAACAAAATTTTTCCAAGAGAACCTGATGGTGTTTCTAGTGTGACTTTTCATGCTGAACCCAAAATTCTAATCAGAAATTTCCTATCACCCATGGTTTTTGCGTGACAGCCTTTTATTGTTATTGGGATAAATACAGCAAAAAAATGTAAAAAAATATTACGTAAGCATTATGCATAAACCTTATTACATTACACTGGTTTATCAAAAATTATTTTTCTTTGTCCCAAAGAAACAGCATCTTATCTAGATTTAACTTTTTGTGCTGATCCCGAATATACCATTGGTTTTTTTTCTATCACGCATGTATTTTGAGATACACCTACTTGAAATTAGGAAATATTTTAATATATAAGCCTGTATGAACTAAATATATTTATTTGATTGAAAGGTAGTGACAGGGAATTTTCTTCTATACCTTGCTTCTGGTACATCTCTCTTGAGCGTCCAGCAGTAGTCAGCAAGCATACCGGGACTCCATTTACCTTGGTACCGCTTCTCCATGCTTGATATATCTTGATGAAACCTCTCACCATGCTCATCGCTAACTGCACCAAGATTCTCTGGAAAGAAATCCAGATGTGAATGCAGGAAATGGATCTTGAGAGACATGTTATAACCCAGTGCCTTGTAGGAAAGCAACAGATCATTAACTATGTCTCGGTAATTTTCAACCATGACACTTCCTAAGAAGTTCTTGCGAACGTTTCTAAAGGAATTTCATGCTGCTGCTTCAACTTCATTCAAACTTCTTTGAATATTTCCATCCTGCAGCAAATCTCGAATCTGAGGTCAAACGAAAATGCCTTCTTTAATTTTCGCATCACTTATGCTAGAACATTTTTGTTTTGGGTAGGCAAATCCACTGGCATTTCGATCCATTGCCTCGACAAAGTTCTTCATTAATTCCAGTTTAATATGTAATGGTGGTAAGTAAATATTTTCTGAATCGATCAGGGGAGGATTTACAATATTTTTATGTCCTGAAATAAAGATTTCACGGTTGACCAGCTTTTTTTAATGTAATGCCTTTCCCTATCTCTGCTATCCCACTCACACAGAAAACAACAACATTTTGTATATCCAAGCTGTAATCCACGCAAGATAGCTATGACTTTCAAATCGCTGCATATTTCCCAACCGTATCTTTTATATTCTATCTTTTTCAAAAGTAGTTTCATGTTTTCGTAAGTCTCTTTCATGTTGGATGCATGTGCTATTGGCACTAATGGGAACTTATTTCCGTTGTGAAGGAGAACAGCTTTCAAACTAATTTTTGAAGAATCAACGAATAAACGCCACTCTTCTGTATCATGGGCATGACAAAGCGCTTCCAGTAGACTAACAACATCATTGAAATATACTAAATCATTCTCTTGTGAAAAGAAGTCTTGAAATTCATCTTGACGCTTGCGAAAAAAGCATACTTTTGCGCCTTTATGCAGCAGATTCCTGCCTTTTATCCTAGAGAGCCTAAAAGTTCACTCTTTTCTGGATAAATCTAAATCACCTATGAGGACGTTCAAATCTCCTTGGGTTAACAAATGAGGTTCAGATGAAGCACCCGCTTCAAATTTTTGTGATCCGACTGTTGCTCTCGTCTATCTGAATCATCGCCACTAAATATTACATTATCAGGAGGCTATGGCACAGGTAAAATATCACTATGAGGAACTGGTCTCATATCAGAAGGCAAATCTGGATATTCAACTGTATGTCTTGATTTGGATGTAATACCTGTAGTCTTTGTCAAACAAAAATAACAGCCTGAAGAATGGTCTTTAGGTTCCTTCCATATTATTGGAACCGTAAAAGGCATATGACGTTCACCTTTAATCCACCCTTTAAGACGTCGAACACAAATTTCACAACAATGATGTGGAGCCCAAGTCTTATCTTGGTGACCGACTTTACAGCCAAAATAAAGTTGATGGGCCTTCTCAATGAGCAGTGTAAAGTTTTGCCTTTAAATTTTAAAAGTTAATTCCACACAAATGTAACAGAAAATATCAGGAATATTAATTCAACGCCTCGGCATATTGACACAGTCTAGTGCACACGATTTAGAAAAGAATAATATATAATAATCGATAGAGAAGAATAAACTGATCACTTCAAATTTACCTATCACTTCTGATGCAAATCTATTAAACAAATCGTTAGGTACAATTTAAATATATATATTAAAACTGTTATTCAGCAAATAGCATTCCAGAGCTTGTCGTTATTTTTGAGTTGAAAGCAAAACAGATTGCATTATAAAATGAACATATTTAATTAAAAATTCAATAATTTGCCATTTAAATTAATATTTATGATTCTTAAAGAGCACATTTTAATCAATAACAAATAAAATAAAGCTATTAGCTTCACATATCATTTCTTCTGGTCAAAAATATAGCGCTAGCTAATGTAATGATGTTTACTTAAAAATGCTTATAACATTTTCTGCATTATTACTGTATATACCAATTTATAGAAAAAATGGTTATCCTGCAAGAGCTATGGATGATGGAAAACTACTGATTCCATATTTGAATTCAGAATGAAAAGTTACATTAGAATCAACATAAGGTTTTCTCCGGCAAAAAGGTGTTTTTTGTAGACCTGTGTGATTTAAGTTACTGTTATTATATATATAATAGTAAAGCTATATTATTATAAATAAGAAATTTAAAAATATTTAAGTTATATAGTTATTTTATATAATTTAAAACACGTTCGAAAAGCACTATTAATCATTTTATGAAATAAAGTTATCTGCTCTATGATAAGACGTTGAGATATTCGCGCTACAAAATGTCGCCGAGATTTATCTTCTGCTATTTCAATTAACTTTTATAGGTTCAATTAAACCATCAAATAAAATTAACATTTCCCTCAAGGTTCTTAAGTACCTCGATAATCATCCAATATATAAATCATTTAGGAAAATATATTGTCCTTCGAAAAAATATATATTTAAATATGAACGATTTTATTTTAACCCACATAAATGACAGTGAATTCTATAATATCTGAATCAATATCCTATATTGTGTTATGTTTCATTCATTTATAAAGGCTATGTTAAACAATTGGTATATAAATCGAGTTTAGACTGAATAGTATATCGAATTTGGAAATAGGAAATGTAAAAGACGCATTAAACAGTATAAATTAAAAAAAATAGGCGTTATTGTTAATTTTCAAAATATTTACACTCATATTTTACAAAATTCATTTTGTCCATAATATAAATATATATATCGATAATTATGCCCCCCATTGAAAATTTAACAAAATATTTTTGAAACTTAATTCTGTTGACGTTATGTAGCGCTGAGTTTGTTGTTGACACTCATTAAATGTGTTATAACACCTTGATAAAGGTTGGCGTTCAGCCAACTGAAATATTGGTAAAATAAATGACTTTTTGATCCAATATATGCCTTTTTAATTAAAGATTTATTTATGGGATGCTCTATTTTCAAAACATTATTTATATTGTTATATTAAAACGAATATGAATATTCAAATATATAATAACTTAAATCGAATAAAAATATATCTTATAAAAACTGAACATATATCCATATAGTATAATTTTTAAAACTCTGAAAAGGAATCTAAAAATATAGTTTGAAAATAAAATGTTGTTAATAAAGTGTAAAATGTTATCTTAAAGGGGCAAACTCTACAAGGGGCGACCCATCTTGAAGAATGCATCAAAACAATACAAATATATTTTAAAATATAATATTAGAATAGTAATACTAGTTTAAAATAAATATATATATATATATATATAGGGTAATATTAGAATTCCCCATTTTATATAATATATATTTCAAATATAATGTTTTTAAATATTCGCTAATATATATAATGAAATAATAAAGTTATATAATTATTTCTGTAGAATTAAATATAATCGCAATGCCTTTATTTAATAGACGTTACTAATATCTTTGGTATCTTTAACTAAAACAGCAGACGAACTAAAATAGCAGCAGATCATTAGAGGAAAAAGTCTTCAAAAGGGAAACCCACTGAAAGGCAAGACATACCTTCTTTTGATAGCTTTCAAAGTA
>CP092873.1:43520229-43542982 GCA_030710605.1 Cordylochernes scorpioides | reverse complement strand
TGTTTTTCTTAAAACGTTGTTTTAATTATTACCTAGCGAATAATATTATCACTGAATAATTATTTTAAATATTCTGTGGTATATCATCATTAATATTTGCAAGGTCATCACCCCTTACAATTCTTGTATATTATTACTTGTAAATAAATTCTTAGCAATAGTTTGCATTTTATAAATAAATTATTTTTACTTAAACTTTTGTTATACTCGTTATCACTACCGTGACAACTGGTGGAGAAGCTAGAATATTCCCTCGCCGCCCAAGCCGTTAGAAGAAGCCGAAGACTACAAGGACTAGAACCTCAAGAAAACATCGCTATGATCAAGCAAGAAACACAGAAAAAAATGGGTGAGTACCATTTTCAACCTTTTAGAAACCCTTCTATTTTTACTGGAGAACGCAACCAGAATCCAGAAAAATGGCTGAAAGAATTCCATCGCGTCGCTCGCTACAACTGCTGGGATGATTCAATGTGCCTCGCAAATGTTTATTTTTTCCTCCAAGGAACAGCGCACAGATGGTACGAAAATGTTGAAGAGAAAATTAATTCATGGGATATTTTTGTGAAAATGTTATCTCAGAATTTCGGACATCATGTCACCCAAAAAGATCAACTCGCAGAGAACCTCAAAACTCGAGCTCAGGGGAAGGAGGAGACCAGTGATTCTTACATTCAAGATGTTCTCCATCTGTGCAGAGAAGTGAATCCGGCTATGATGGAAAATGAAATAGTTGCACACTTGACGAAAGGAATATCGGAGGAGATATATCAGTCAATCATCATTTTAGACATTGCAAGTATCGATGAGTTCATCGAATGGTGCCGAAAAATCGAGGCTTCAAATAAAAAACGTGTAAATAAACGTGTAGTATTCGACAGACTACCGAATGTTGCCTCAATCGATTCAGCAGACTCTGAATCAATGGAAGACTTAATCCGACGCATCGTGCGTGAAGAAGTTCATCGCGCACTAAATCCCGAGTCAACTACCCCTGATCCATCTTCTCTGAAAGAAATTATCCGAGAAGAGATTGAAAAAAACGTAGCTTCAATTTCGAAGCCTATTCAAAGGCCTCCGCGACGACAGTCGTACCCCAACCAAACACGTACATTCAGCCAGGTTCCACGACGTCAGTACCCTACCCAAACACCCATATATAACCAGACGCCACCACAACGAAGAACGGATGAATGGAGGACGCATGACAACATCCCAATATGTTTTAATTGCGGCCGCCCAGGCCATGTTAAGCGATATTGTAGAGAAAGACGACAATGGATGCAGAGACCCGAAGGACACGCACCAAGCACCCAAGAACCTCAAATTGGTAACCACCAAGCCATAAGAAGCCAAATCTACCGCAGACAATCGCCGTATCCAAACAGAGGAAGATCCCCAAGACGCCAGTCCATTTCCCCAGGCCGCCATACAAGCCAATCCCCACGCCGCTACAATCTAGAAAAAAACTAAGCGTCGCGTCTTCTTTCGAGGGGGAAGCCGCGGGTGTGAAAAACCCTCCATCGTCGACAGCCGCTAAATTACAACAAAATTATGTCGAAATCATCATTGATGACATTGCATTTTCTGCTCTGGTCGATTCAGGTTCCTCTTTTTCAGTTATCTCTGATGGATTAAGACGACAATTAAAAAAGACCATGTTCAAGGATAGCGGAATGACTCTGAAAGTTGCTGATGGCAAGAATGTTACATCGATCGGCCTATGCACAATCAGCTTGAGCATCAATGGATTGGAACAGCCGCTTGAGTTTATCGTCCTCCCTAATAGTAACCCAAGTATTATCCTCGGATGGGATTTCCTAGAGGCATCAAATGCCGTGATTGATTGTGGACGCGCCGAAATCAGATTGGAAGAGGCCAAAGATGTACTAAATTCACCTGCTTCCATGGGGAAGGTTGTGGCTAGCAGAAGCGTCGTAATCCCAGCCGAATCTACCAAACTAATAAATGTTATGAGTGAAGAGCTTAATGGGCAAAATCAGGTACTTTTTGAACCTTCGAAAAAGGTATTGATAGGAAAAGGGTTAACACTTCCCTGTGCATTATTCAGGCTTTCCCATAATAAAGGAAAACTTTGGATCGTAAATTCTAGCACCACAGCTCAAATAGTCCCTAAGGGAATGTGCCTAGGAAAAATTCAAAGGGTTGAAGAAAATAACTTGACGGCTATTTCAGAATGTTCTGAATTTAATAAGGAGGTGAAAAATGCGAATCATGCCAGTCATGCTGATAAGAGTGACTTTAAATTTTTACAAAATTTAATTAGTGATGATTTATCAGAAGAGCAGCAGTCTCAAATCTTATCAATTTTAAAACGATATGAAAAAATAGTTGATAAAAATAATGAACCTGTAAAGCAAACTTCAGTAACCAAACATAAAATTGAAACTGGAAACCATCAGCCTATTAAGCATAGACCATATCGAGTCTCCCCTACAGAACGCCAAGCAATCCAAACGGAAGTGGACAAAATGCTAGACGCCGGGATTATACGTCACTCAGAAAGTCCATGGTCATCGCCGGTTATTTTAGTGAAGAAGAAGGATGGTAACTGGCGTTTCTGTGTGGATTACAGTGGACTAAACAAAGTTACTAAAAAAGACGTTTACCCACTACCCCGAATCGATGATACACTTGACTCCCTGAAAGGAGCCAAATTTTATTCATCAATGGACCTTCGTTCAGGATATTGGCAAATAGAAGTCGACGAAGCAGATAGAGAAAAAACTGCCTTTATTACCCCTGACGGACTCTACGAATTCCTAGTTATGCCCTTTGGCCTGTGCAATGCCCCTGCAACATTCGAGCGCATGATGGACAAGATATTGAAAGGCCTGAAATGGACGATGGCCCTCTGTTATTTAGACGACATCGTGGTGTATTCCAAATCGTTCAACGAACATTTACACCGGCTTGAAATCATACTACAATGTCTCGACAAAGCCGAGCTACGCCTCAACCCAAAAAAGTGCCTTTTCGGAACCAAAAGAATAAGAGTGTTTGGACACCTCGTCGATAGTAAAGGTATTTATCCCGATCCAGAAAAGATTGAAGCTATCGCCAAGTTTCCTACCCCAAAATCTATAACAGATGTGAGAAGCTTCATTGGCCTATGTTCCTATTATCGTAGATTTATCGAAAATTTTGCTGAGAAAGCTGCTCCTTTACACGAAGTCATCAAAAAAGATAATAAATTCACGTGGAACTCTGACCAACAGGATGTTTTTGATTCCTTGAAAAAAGCATTGATGTCTGAACCTGTTCTTGCCTATTTCGAAGAACAACTGCCAACCGAGCTTCATACTGACGCCAGCGGTTATGGAATTGGAGCTGTCCTCGTACAGATCAACGATGGGAAAGAGCGACCAGTTGGTTATGCTTCAAGAACTTTATCTAAGGCGGAGAAGAATTACTCAACAACGGAAAGAGAATGCTTGGCCGCAATATGGGCCATCAACAAATTTCGACCGTACCTTTTTGGTCGCGAGTTTGTCATCGTCACTGACCACCACGCTCTTTGCTGGTTATCTAACCTGAAGGACCCGACAGGAAGACTAGCAAGATTGGCTTTAAAACTCCAAGAATACAATGTAACAGTTGTTTATAAAAGTGGACGCAAACACCAAGATGCCGACTGTCTTTCTCGAAATCCTCTCCAACTTGAATCGGAAGAAGCATACAATGATGAGGATGATGATATACCCTCAATAACTGCTCTAACGTGCTTCGAAGCTGAACAAAGAAAAGACCCTAAAATTAATAAATTGATAGATGAAACAGAAATATTTGGTGCCGAATCAAAAGGATATGAAATGTTAAAAGGAACCTTATACAAAAAGAATTTCGACCCCCTGGGAAACCAACACCTTTTAGTTATTCCCAAGCACTTACGCTTAGAACTACTGAAAAGTTTACACGATGCTCCCACAGCAGGTCATCTTGGATTTTCGAAGACATATGAGAGAGTTAAAAACAAATATTTCTGGCCAGGACTTCTCCGGGACATACGGAAGTATGTCGCTCATTGTAAGGAGTGCCAAAGAAAGAAACAATCAACTCAAAAGCCACCCGGACTACTTAAGGCCATACCTCCTGCATCCTCCCCTTTTCAGAGAGTTGGAATGGACCTCCTTGGAAGATTTCCCAAGTCTGATACTGGTAATAAATGGATCATAGTCTGTACCGACTATCTTACTCGATTTGCCGTTACTAAAGCCTTACCCACAGGGGAAGCAAAAGAAGCAGCCAAGTTCTTAATGGAAGATGTTGTTCTCAAGCATGGAGCCCCCAGAGAAATCATCACGGACCGAGGACGAGTATTCCAATCCAAATTGATTGCGGAACTCACCAATCAATGCTCGTCGATACATCGGTTCACTACAGCGTATCATCCCCAGACGAATGGACTGACGGAGAGGTTAAACAAAACCTTAGCCACATTATTGCTATGTATGTAAGTGTTGAACAGAAGGACTGGGACGTAATCCTGCCCTACGTCACGTTCGCCTACAACACGGCAAAACAAGATACAACAGGTTTTACCCCTTTTAAACTGATTCATGGACGCGAAGCCGAAACAACTGTAGACACTCTTTTCCCAAATCCGCATGAAGATCTCCAAGAGGATTACAGTCAGAAGATTGCCTCGCGAGTCGAAGAGACTAGGCAGCTAGCAAGATTAGAAACCTTGAAAGCCCAAGAGAAGGACAAGGCCAGATATGACTCAAAGCACGAGGCAATGGATTACAACGTTGGTGACCTGGTATGGATTTTCATCCCGATAAGAAAGGTGGGACTCTCAGAAAAACTGATGAAAAGGTACTTCGGGCCATACAGGGTTACTCGGAAACTCTCTGACGTGACCTTCGAAGTTGAACCTGTGGACCAACCAACCAGAAGACGCCAAACAAGAGACCTTGTCCATGTACTGAGAATGAAACCCTACCATGACCCTGAGGACCAAGCTGATCTGTTCAAGTGATAATTACAGCGGGACGCTGTTCATCTAGGAGGGGGGCAATATCACTGAATAATTATTTTAAATATTCTGTGGTATATCATCATTAATATTTGCAAGGTCATCACCCCTTACCATTCTTGTATATTATTACTTGTAAATAAATTCTTAGCAATAGTTTGCATTTTATAAATAAATTATTTTTACTTAAACTTTTGTTATACTCGTTATCACTACCGTGACAATATTATTAATAAGCGAATAAAAAAAAATAATATTATTAAAGCAAATACATAATAATACTTTATACATAATATAAAGACATTATGCATAACGGCGAATAATATTGGTATTTCAATTATTTGAAAGTGTTTACAAACTTTTGGGACAACCTTGTATATATACCTTTTGTATTTTAAAGACAATATTATACATTTTGATGACAAATTTTTCATATTAAAAAATATATATTTCACTTCACTGACAACATTTCACAATTGAATAACCACATTTTAACATTTTTATCGATATTTTCGATTTGTGAAATATTTTTGTAAATTAAAATAGGCATTACAAAAATATTAAGTCGCCCCAACTCTTTTTATCAATAAAGAGGGTTGAGGCGTCTTATGCTTTGTTATTTGTCGAAATCCACAAAACCTGTGATAATTAATAATATAAGCATGTTTAAAATAAAAAAGGCATATCCTTACCACGAGCAAATGAGCTTTTTAGATGGCAGACGCCATTTAGTGGAAGAGAAATCAACTAAATGTTGATTTAGCCTGTTTCCTGATATTTGGCCAACCTATTTTCTTGATAAATCAATAAAGAATGTAATAGGCATGTTTCATTTTCTGTTTATATATTTTTAAGCCAGGCATAAAAATGAACCATTTGAAGATATTTTAGGTAGAGTTAATCATTGAGTGAAAAGGCGTCAAAATATTTCTAAAATATTCCTTTCAGCTACTTTCTAGCTCAAACTTTAGATTTTTACTCATTGTTTTAAGTAGCATTTATATTTCATATTTGAAACATCACGAAAATTAGCATATCTTGGTTCAGATAGTTCTTCATTACATGTGTAACGGGTTAATGTACCAATTGCATATGTTTAGTAGTTGTCTGGAATGGTAATATCAGTCCCTATTACTGTGAGAAAATAGCAAGCACTCTCTCGGGGAAAGCGTTAACTTATATTATATTCACTTGGAACATTTATAAAACTATTTTACAAACACAATTATGAAAATAACTAAAAGTTAAGCTGATAAGCATCTTGTAGTGTGAATATCTATATTAATAAAATGGAAATTTCATAAGTGGACATCACTAAAAACTTTCGTTACAATGCATCAATTTCAACCAAATTTTCAACATTTATGTAAAACGAGATGGAGCAGGGTTTGCTTAACATCAAAATATATTTCCTAACATTAACATGCGTAACTTCGCTGTTATCGATTAAATACAAAAAAAATCAACAGAGTTAATTTTATTTATATATAAATACAAAATTAAATTTCAACTGAGTTAATTTTTTTACATACTAGCTAATAATCTCAATCTAAAAAATATTCAAAACAAGCAATTTTAAGATAACACCATATGTAAAACAGTCGGCCAAGAAAACAACAACGATATTACATCTTTCTCACATATTCACACACAATCTTGATTAATAATTAAAACTAATATTTAACATTGTTTATTATACAGGGTGATCCAAAAGTCCCGCACTATTTTAAAAATTAATAACTCCGCGAATATTTGCGCTAGAGCAATGCGGTAAACACCATTGTATTCAGGATGCAATGGGATTTTTTATGGCAAATAATGAAAAATTCGAAATTGATTTTAGTTACAATTTTATTCGCCAGATGGCGCTCCACCAGAATCAGAGATTCAGCGGCCAAATTGTTTGATAAATTGAAATATATAACTGATCGACACGTATTTTTCCTTTTTGAATACCAGGAAAGAACCCTAATAATATCAAATAACAAATTAATAAAACACCACTTCGCCAAAAGTATGAAGAATTGTTTAACGATTTTAAATACAATCAGAGATATGTAAAATAGGTAAATGCAAATTAAAACATGTAGCAAAATATTTATTTTTATATGAGGTTTTGTGAAATAGATTGAATGTTTGAAAAACACTGTTGATATCAATACACGATTTTTTGAAATGTTAATATAGTACCAAAAATTATGATGGCACTATTAATAGGATTTCTTGCTATAAGAAATGTGTAGTTTCTTGACTGATTGGCGACCCTTGACTATTTAACTGGATATTTGTCATGATCCAACGAATGAAATATAGAGGGGAGTGACAAAATATATTTGTCGTACTTTATTCCAAATATCCTATGGGCTTGTCAAATGTTATCATTGTTTATTATACTGTACACAATTTTAAAATGTGTCCCCTCAAATAAAAATAAATTTTAAATCGACCTTTTGCGTTGAAAAACGTGGTAGTAAAATCATTTTGTATTATTTTTTCTCACAAAATTTCTAAAGTTATTGGTGTACAGAAAATATTCCTTATGCTACATGTATTTCTTATGTATGTATTTCTATGTTATCTATTATCTATTATCTATGTATTTCTTCTAATGAGCGAAAAGCGAAAAACTAAACATAAGGGGTAAAATTGTGTGTACCAGTGTTATTCGAGAAGTTATAACACTCTGGTTTGCACGACATAATATGTGAGCAAATGACAAACAAAATATTACTGTTCACAAAAAAAAAAGAGTCAAGATGTGAGGACAGCATTTATTATCCCCATATCCCAACACAAAGAGCTGCAAAATATTGATAGATAATATAATACATGGCGGCTTATACAACACATGAGGTAACTGCCTTCTCTCTTGTATTAGGTCACAATCCTTGCTCAATGTGGCACCCTTCATTCTCAATCACCGCCTGCAGACGATAAATGACAGAATGGACAGCATTAAATAACATATCTGTTAAATTGATAAAGCGTGCCATCTGATAGAAGCCTTCAACATGGCCAATGTGGTAGGCCAGCATCGATAAACACACGATTTAATGTATCCCCATAAACAAAAATCGCAAGGCGTCAAGTCTGTTGATCTTGGAGGCCACTGGTATATAAAGTGGCGACCTATTACACGATTTTCACCGAACGTATCCTTCAGCAATTGTTTGGCACCTCGGGAGATATGAGGAGGTCCTCCATCTTTCATGAATGTTATTTCGCTTAGTGCTTTTACCCTGCAATATGGGAATACCCTTTTCTCATAACGTTCACCAGTTACAAAAACGGTTTTAAAAGTTCTTCCATTGATTTTTCAAAGAAAAATGACCCAATAATAAAAGAAGTGAACCCACACAAAACTGTAACTCTAGGCTGGTAAAGTGGCATTTCTGTGAAAATCCTAGGGTTTTCTGTTGCCCAAATGCGGCTGTTTTGAATGTTAAATTCTCCGTTTAGAGAAAAGTGAGCATCATCTGTCCACAGAACATTTGACAGCCAGTTTTCATCAATATCAATTTGCCGGAAAACCCATGCAGCGAATTCTTGACGCATCTCAAAATCGCCAACTTTCAGCTCGTGAAATCTTTGCATTTTGTATGGGCACACACAATAGAGACATTAAGTGAAGCGTCTTCGGATATCACAATCATACTTCGGCGAATTTAACGCCAAAAGTTCAATTCGGGGATCACCTGTCCAGGATAACAAAAGTCAGTAGGTTGAGGACATGCTAACCAACCTCGACCTTACACCGTTAAATAACGGAGAGAACACCTATCTATCTAAGTCCACAGGCACAGAATCCGCAATAGACATCACAGCGATAAATTACAACATCGCACCCACAACACAATGGAAAATCCTGAGAGGTGCAATCAGTGACCACAGACCAATTTTAACAACCCTAAACTTCAAAATTGAGAATGTCCATTAGAATAAAAGAACATGGAACTTTAGGAAAGCCGACTTGAAAAAAATTCACAGAAAAGCTTGAAGAACTGTGCAACGAAAAATTGAATTACAGAACGCTTGACAAAAGCTTGGAAAAATTCTCTTCGAACATTTAAAAAGCTGCAAAAGAGCATCGATAACTAGAGGTAGACGTAAGGACCTGTGGATACCTTACTGAAAGGACCACAACATCGAGGCAATGATTTCAGAGAGAGAGACAATATCAATGGACTTCTTAAAATAAATAAAACAGAAAGGAACTCATTGAAATTATTCACAAAATATAACAATAAATTTGGATATTCAAACAAGAAAAATGGCAGAATTCTGCGAAAAAAAATGGATCCACGAAAGGACAGCCAACACTGGAATATAATTAGAGTGTTAGAGAACAATCTAAACCAACACCAATCCTCCAATACTCTAACCGATATGAATAGAACAGCGAGAACGAGAACAAACAGATGGCTGACATAATTGCTAAATATCTTTCAAGCACTTCCATACTCAACTATACGAATGAAGACAGGACTCTAAAAAATAATATAAACCAGTTAGTTAAACAAGCAAGAAACTTCCATCAACAAGATATTTTCTCGAGAGAGACTTCACACTGAATGAGCTAAACTCATCAATAAAAAAATCCAAGAGGTCACCAAGAGATAATCTAATCTTTGGTCAAATGATTAAACACTTTGAAATCAAAGCTAATAATCAACTCCTACGAATACTGAACATTTCATGGCAAACTGGTAAACTACCAAAGAATTGGAAGATATAAATTATAGTGCCAATACTGAAGCCAAACAAAGATGCCAAGGAATACAAGAACTATCGACCAATTGCTCTCGCCAGCATACTTTGTAAAATACCAGAACGAATTATCCACTCTAGGCTCATAGTCTGGCTCACAAAAAATAATAAAATAAACCTCTACCAAACGGCCTATAGATCCCAGCACTGTACAACTGATCAACTGTTCTACTTCTGTCAATCAATAATAGATTCTTTCCGGGAAAAACCGCCAAAGAAGACCACGGCTATATTCCTTGATATGACCTCAGCTTTTGATCGAGTGTGGAGGGAGAAATTACGTGAAAAGCTGCACAACATCGGAGTAAGAGGAAAAATCTTAATCTGGATTGCAGACTTCTTAAGGGGAAGAAGGTTAAAGGTTCGGGTCAAAGGAGAATTTTCCAAGGAAGGAAGAACATGGGCTGGTGTACCTCAGGGATCTGTGCTCAGTCCTCTACTCTATCTGCTATATATTAACGACATACATCCTTACCTCACTGAAGACACAAAGGTTGCCTGTTATGCAGATGATAAAGCCATATGGCACACAAGTAGCACCATAAAAAAATCGTAAAAGATACTGAAGACATCAATGAGAGGACTGGAGAAGTGGACAATGGAACTCCAAATGACCATAAACCCAATAAAACCAAACCTATGCGTCTTCTCCACTCCCAGGGAAAAAGGCATAAATATAACCACAAAATAAGCATAAACAAACAAATAATTGATAAAATTAGAAATCCATAATACCTAGGTGTGATACTGCAGTCCTGTATCTTACCAGTTGGTCTCGAGGACCACGCCATCACCATCTCCTAAGCGGCGAAGTACGCGATCTACGTATTCATCGTAGATCGCAAAATGCGTGGTGTCGCTGGAGACCCACTGGCGATTCTCCACCAAACTCTGCAGCGCTGGCAGAGGCGCCATATTCATTGTATATAGTGTATATTTCTACAGGTAAACTCCGTATAATTGGTATAATTGTATAACGAATCAAAAGTTTTACGAAGGAGCATCTTTTATTATACTTGAGCTAGCTTTCGAACCTTTCGGTTCTTCAACAGGCGTGGCTAGTATGACTATACTAACAGGGTATAAGCGCGCTTGAGCCATTATATACAACATATAAATTTACATGCGAAGTGATATTTCAAATATAATTAAAATAGAAATAGGAATTATGAATGAGGGCCGACAGGGTTTGGCACGGAGGTTTTCACTGATGGTAGTAAGTCTGGAACCAATACTGGAGCTGGGGTAGTGATATACACTAATGGAGAGCTGATCTTCCAAGAAAGTTTAACACTCAGAGTGGACGAATTGGTCTTTTCAGCCGAGCTGGTTGCGATCAGGGTAGCCCTCAGAGTGTGTGCCGAGAAGAACTTCAGTCCGAACCGCCTCTATTCAGATTGTATGTCGGCCCTCGTCGTTATCAATCTGGAGAAAGGGCAACTCGCGCATCAAATAATCCAGGAGCTGGAGATGATGACGCGGGCTCCGGAGCTCCCTTGGTTTAGGAGACACAGCCTCATCGAAGGTAATGAGTTCGCAGACAGGATCGCTAAGGCAGGATGCTTTAGAGGTAGATCACTGAGGACCCCAGTGACCAAGAAAGAAGTTTATAGGAGGATCAGGGGTCACGTCCAGGACTTATGGTTGGACAGATGGAGGAACAGTGTGAAGGGGAGAGAGGTATTCAATGGGGTAACAACACCCAAGTACCTCTGTAAGGTAATGTCCCACAAACTCATTAGGGTAGTTCGGGACATGGGCTCTTCCCCAAGTCTCCACAGATTTAAAATTAAGAGAAACCCTGATTGCGTCTATGGAGAAAGGGATGTGAATGCACGCCACTACGTCTTGGATTGTCCAAGGGTAGTGGGTGTGCAGGAAGAGAGAAGGAGGGCGAGGGGCGCGATCGAGAGTAAGCTGCTGAGAAATAACAGCAAGCTTCTTGAGAAAGCCCACGACGTGGCAGCTGAGCTTTTCCTCAGCTGTGAGTGAACAGAGTCGACCGGGGGCTGCCTCCCCGCGGTCCCTGCTGGACACAGTAGATAGTTTCCTATTTTGCTGTGATTAAAGGCCACCGGTATAGAAATCCTTCCAGACACGTTGTCTGGGAGGTGGTGTTTCCAGGTACAATGTCCAAGCACTAGCTTGGATACCATTACTTGGCTTATGAGTTGAACAGAATAGCAGCGAAGGGCATGCTTCGCATGCCGGCTTGTGGACTGAAAGTTCTGGGTGGCCATCTGCTTCTAGGGTGTACCAACTGTGCTTAAGTGGGATCCTCCAGTTCTTGTTTATTTTGGCTACTGTTTCTATTTCTTTAAAAGTAAGTTTATTTTTCTGTAGCAAGGGTTCTTTTGTGCCTTTTTTCGCTAGCGCATCAGCAGCTTCAATGCTAACATGTAAGGGTATACATTGAAGGTGAATTTTTGAGGTATTGAGAGTTTTTGGAGATAACCAATTGTGTTCCTGCTTACTTTGTCTCTAAGTTGTATGGCACTTCTACTATGAGTAAGAATCCATATATCGTGATGTTTAGTATTTCTGATGGATTTTAAGACTTCATAGATGGCTATAAGTTCTGATCTGAAGATTGAGCAAAAATCTGGGTTTCTTCTGTTCATTTTCTCATTGCCATTTGTGGTTTTAATGAGAGAGCCACTGCCAGTGTGTCCCAACTCGTCTCTGCTACCATCGGTATAGATAGTTATTGCATTTTTAGGAATTTTATTAATTATTTCTAATGATAATTGTTTTAAGTATCCTTGATTTTGGTATTGTTTGTTGGTGGGTTCGTTTAAAGTGGCATTAAAAATAACATTTTGTTAGTGGTTCGCATGTAGATATTTTTTTCAGCAAAATAATATTTTTCCACTTTATATTTTAAAAATCCATTTCTTTTGGCCAGGTGGAGGGCCTTCTTTTTTGAGTCTTAGATTGGATTCTCAATTAAGTATGTAATTGGAAGTTCTGTGTTTGTTTCCATAATTCTTGATTTTGTTTATATATTTTGGCAGATTGTAGCTTCTTCTATAAGGGCATAATGTCTGCCTCGCAAAGTACAATATTATTAGGGCAGGTATTTCGAAGACCTGTAATAATTCTAGGTGCATTTAGTTGTATCCTTTCCAGTGTTTTTAGATTTGTTTCAGATGCTGTACCATAGATTTGATATCCATATTCCAAGATAGGTCTCATTAGAGATGTGTAAGTTAATTTTAGTGTTGTTGCTTCAGCTCTCCATTATTCCTGAAATATATTTCAAGATTTTTAGTCGGTCTCTTCCTTTTCTAACAACTCCTTCAATATGTTTACTGGAGTTAATTTCTGGATCCAGGGTGTAGCCGAGATATTTAGGATGTTTATTATATTGCAATTGTTGTTCTTTCAGAATAATATTTGGTCTTATTTTGTATAGTTTCTTATCGGTAGTAAAAAGACAGGTTTCAGATTTTTGGGGGTTAAATTCTAATTTATGTTTATTTGCAAATTTTTCTAGGTGGAGAATAGTCTTGTTCAAATCTCTTTCAGCTTTTTTCCAGTTAGTGTTGCTGCTCCATAGAATAATGCCATCAGCGAAAAGTCCAATATTGGTTTTATGTGAAAATTTGTCTTCTATGCCTGCAATAAATAGGGTGAAGAGAGTTGGGCTAAGGACTGATCCTTGTGGTAATCCTTGGTAGAATTTGAAGGTTTTAGATAGAGTGCCATTATATTTGACCCTGATGTATATATTTTTAAGGGAATCATTTATCCAAGTGATAGCTTTTCCATCAATTTTGAAATGTTTGTATAATTTTGTAATTAACTTGTTTTTCCATACCTTATCAAAAGCTTGTGTAAGGTCTAAAAAGCAGCTATGGTGTGGTTAGTTGGCTTTTTGTTTTGTGCATCTTTTACCTTTTGTGTGAAAAATAAGAGTTGGACTATTGCCCCATGTCCTTTCCTAAATCCATATTGTTCTTCTGGTAAGAGATTTCTTGTGTCGGGGTGGTAGGTGAGTCGTCCGAGTATAATTTTTTCCATTAATTTGCAGCAAATATTTGTGAGGGAGATAGGTCGGTAGTTTTTAGGGTCATCAGCAGATTTGTCAAGTTTTTTAATGGGAATTATTGTTGCATTTTTACAGTCTTGAGGCAATTTTCCAGTTTTCCAGGAGTTATTGAAAATATTAAGAAGTCTTTCTTTGCCAATTTTGCCCAAGTTTGATATCATTCGGCCATGGATTCCATCTGGCCCAGGAGTCTTGTTTAGGTCAGTGTTTTCTAATGCATAAGCTAGCTCTTTCATATTGATTTTTTTCATGGAAATATTATGAGTGCTGGTGACATTTTTACAGTCATGAATAATCTTTCGGGCCTTATTTCAACCTTGATTTTACTACTTATTTGATATGAATTACCTAAAAGATTGGCAGCAATTTTGTCATTAGTTGCTGGTGTACCATCTGTATTCTCAATCATATTTGTGTTTTCAGTTTGTGGCTGGACTCTGTCAATTTGTTTTGCCAAATTCCAAAGTTTTGTATTTGGGTTTCTTGGGTTCAGGTTTTCACAAGTTTGTTTCCATTTTTCCCTTTTCATATTTACGTATAATCTTTTTATTTTTGCAATCACAATGTTCAGTTCAGTTCTACAATTTGTTTGGTTTTGGGTGCACTTTTTTGTAGTTCATTTCTTTTAGTTATAAGTGTTTGAATATTTTTTGCCTGGTGTGTATAATTTGGAATCCATTTCTTAATATAACCTCTTGGTATTGAAACTTTGGCTGCTTTAATAATGGTGTTTTCGAAAGATATCATATTAGCCTTTTAGAAGTTCCATAATTTTTCTTAATTTTCCATAATTTTGCTATTTGCATTTGTGGAAAATGTCAGGATAGTAAAAACTTATATCAAGGGCTTGTGCAGTATTATAGCTGTAGGAATGATGGGTAGGATTCCCATCATTTAAGCACATGAAGGCATTGTCGTCAAATATGTTTGATAGTATTTTGCCTCTTGGGTTTGGCGTAGAACATCCCCATAGTTGATGTTTGGCATTAAGGTCACCTAAAATAATAGTGTTGTCTGTAAGAAATTTAGCCATTGTTCCATCGTCAATAAGTTTATTGTTTGGAGGGTGATACATATTGTATATGTTGATGGCTTTGTTTTGATTGAGGTAGACTTTGATACCTTGGGCTTCGAGGTCTGATGTGTTTGGAATATTAACGGCTATGTCCTCATAGTACAAATTATTGATTAAAAATGCTAGGACACGCCCTTTAACAGCATATACAGATGGATCTTCAGACCTTAGCCTGAGTAATGGAGGGGCCAGAATTAACATAATACTGCAAGATGGAACAAACATCAAAATCAAAGAAGGAGCAGGACAGATTTCGTCAAACTTCACTTGTGAACTGACAGCTATCTGGAAAGCCCTTGATGTATGCCTTAACCAACCATCCCTGCATCAAGCAGAAGGAATTTTAATATACAGCGACTCCATATCCGCTCTAGAAGCAATTCAGAAGGGCAATACTAAAATCACACAGAAAATACACTCGTTACTTACCCAACTGGAACCATTGGAGAATAACTGCATTCTACATTGGATCCCTGCCCATGCTGGGATCGGGGGTAATGAAATGGCATTTGAATTGGCAAAGGAAGCCAGAAAGTTGAGCCAAAGGAAAGAACAAATGTCATTATTTGACGCTGATTCTTTGTCAGAATACAAGATAATTAAACAAAAAATTAAGAAAAGATCAAAATGCGAAATAAACTCTGAGAGAAAAATGACAAAAACTATAACAAGACTTAGAACAAAACACTATAAAGGAATGACAATACATCCAGATGGCACAAGAACCTATAGGGCATGCAACAATTGTCCTGGTGTGGAACTTACACCTACCCACATATTCTCATGTCCAGCAATGGCCGCAGCCTTGCAGAAATTTGACATAGACCCAGAGCAGCAGCTTTACACACCCAAGATAGTGGACATTGCTGCTGATGTGATGGAGATGCATGGTACATCTGAGGCTCTTTATTGGACACGACAACAACAACGGCATTCCAGAGTAAAATAAATTATCAGAGATAGATACATATTTTTCAAATGAATTAAAATAAATATAATCGATACTGAGAGAGAGTTGTATTAAAAATATTAGAAATTTATTATCTTCGCAAACAAACCGTATCTAAAATATCAATTTTCTTTTTGCTACATGTTTTAATTTGCATTTACCTATTTTACATATCTCTGATTGTATTTGAAAATCGTTAACCAATTCTTCATACTTTTGGCGAAGTGGTGTTTTATTAATTTGTTATTTGATATTATTAGGGTTCTTTCTTGGTATTCAAAAAAGAAAAATACGTGTCGATCAGTTATATTTTTCAATTTATCAAACAATTTGGCCGCTGAATCTCTGATTCTGGTAGAGCGCCATCTGGCGAATAAAATTGTAACTAAAATCAGTTTCGAATTTTACATTATTTGCCATAAAAAATCCCATTGCATCCTGAACACAATGGTGTTTACCGCATTGCTCTAGCGCGAATATTCGCGGAGTTATTAATTTTTAAAGTTGTGCGGGACTTTTGGATCACCCTGTACTTCAACTTTTATTTCTACATTTGTTTTTAAATACCCAATTGTTTTATCATGTTTCTAATTTCGACTAACAAATATACAAATTTATAGTGACCAACATATGCAAATTTTATCTTTGTTTTTATTTAACTTGATATCGTAAACATAACATCCATTGTAAGCATTTTTCTGTTCACCTTCCGTGGTTTCTCTTTTCTCTGATAGATTTTAGGTGTAGTATATTTTCTTATTACTAGACTACAAACATTCCCTCGAGAAAAACCTGGGCGAAGCCGGGTACATCCGCTAGTAAGATATAATATTCAGCTCCCCATATTAAGCATTGTGTTGACTTTCCTTAGACCTTTTTAAAGAAACTGATTCCAAAAGAATGATCAAACATTACTTTTATTTATTGACATGATAGAAAACAAATTAAAGAATAATTTCTCACAATAGTAAACAAACAAAACCTTTTCTTCTTCTTACGGTTAACGCCTCTTTTTTGTGATCTTACACATATACTCAGTACAAATAATTAAACTTAAAATATATACACTACACATTGTGTCACCTTTTTTTGGGAATTTCTAAAATTCTTTATTTCTAATGCTTCATTAAAACGCGGTTATGAAAAATATCTAAAACAGACTAATATCAATTAAAATAAAATTATTTTATTAAAACTCAAAAATTCCTATAGTATATTTGCTAAAAGGTTTTAAATAAAGTCGAATTATTGATCAAAATAAAAGGTTTGTTGTTTAATTTAATAGGTTGTTATTAGAGTGTAAAATAATATGTTGTTATTAAAGTTAAATTATATTACTTTAAAGTGCAAAATCAATATGTATGGATAGAATATCTAAAAAAATTAAAATATTAAGAAGTTTGATTTAAAACTAAGTTTTTCAATGAAATTGCAAAAGTCATAATGAAATTTTATAAAATAGAAAGGGTTCAATTATAAAATGCAATATATATATATATATTTTTAATTTAACAGTTTAAATTTTAATTTAAAATATTTTTAAGTTCGAATGCTATATTACAAATAAAAAGACATATAATTCCACATATAGAGGGTGTTTAAATTTCTTGGAAAATAATTTTATATAACAAAATTTATATTTATTTGAAATTAAAAAGCCAAATTTCAATACATACAATGAAATGTATTCATTTTTTAATTCCTTTTTCGCTACAGCAACCTTTTAAATTAAAAGAAAAAATACGAAGAAAATTTCTTGTTTTACATAATTATTTATTTATTAGCCATCTTTTCCTTAACTATTAGTAAAGTAATTGTATTTTCCTTATTTAATTAAAGAAAAACTATTTTCATTTTAACAAGAATGATAATTTGTAAAATAATTGAACCTACAGCCCAGAGTAACAAGTTCAATGAGTGTTAAAAACAAAATGTATATAGCGTAAATATTATTTAATATAATAAATATTAAATTCATTGAGCTATATATATATATATATATATACTTATAGATTTAGGTGTTTTCGTAGGTGTAGATTATAATTAGAATTTTATTTTGCTATTTCGAACAAATGTATAAAGTTCATAAGAAAAATATATATTATTTCAAAGTGATAAAGTTACACAAATATATATATATATATATATATATATGTTACATAATTGATATAACCTATTAATTCAAATTATCAACATATTGTCATCGTTGCTTGTTAATTGATATAGATATAGTGATAGAAAGAAACGGCATAAGTAGGAGATGGTGAGGTGAGCAGAGAGCTATTTCATTAAGATGGCCTATGGTCTATGGATGACATTCCTGACGTTCAAGTCCATTCATGCCGGCAATTAAGAGTGAATTAAAGAGATTCCGGGTGAAGAAGTGACGGCGGGGCAATAAAAATTGATCACAATTCGATCTATTCCTGTGAATGTCGCTGTGATCTTTCCCGCGACATGGCTCCATCTGGTACGGTTCATTTAAACTGAACTACTTTGGGTTCAGTAACATTCGCTAAACTGAAGTTTAAACAAGAATATTCACTTTTATCGTAATATACACTGAATCCTAGAACATTTAATTAACCAAATACACTTTGTTCGTCTATAAATATCCATTGAGCTGATAATACTTTGCCTTAAATATTACTCACATAACCAATAATGTGTGTTTTTTTATTCTCTAAGAATCCTCATTGAATATCGAAGATACTTTATCTTTAATGATATTTATTCAGTCAAAAATAATTATTCTCTAAGAATACTAACTTAACCGAAGATATGTTGTATATAATAATACTCACTTATTCAATAGTATCTATTGCCTAAGAATGCTGACATTAAGGCGAAGATACTTTGACTTTTAGAATACTCATTTTTATCCAAAGATTATTATTCTCTAAGGAGACGGATTGAAACAAAGATACTTTGACTTTTAGAATACTCATTTTTAACCAAAGATACTTATTCTCTAAGGAGACGGATTAAAACGAGGATAATTTGACTTTTAGAATACTCATTTTTAACCAAAGATACTTATTCTCTAAGGAGACGGATTAAAACGAAGATACTTTGACTTTTAGAATACTCATTTTTAACCAAAGATACTTATTCTCTAAGGAGACGGATTAAAACGAGGATAATTTGACTTTTAGAATTATCATTTTTAACCAAAGATACTTATTCTCTAAGGAGACGGATTAAAACGAAGGTGGTTGGTATTTAAGGATACTCACTTAACCAATAGTATTTATTCTCTAAGATATCTTTAATAAAACTCATTTGACCAAATATACTTTGTTTCTAAGAATACTAAGTTAGCCGAAGTAATGTTGTATATAAGAATACTCACTTAACCAATAATATTGTCACGGTAGTGATAACGAGTATAACAAAAGTTTAAGTAAAAATAATTTATTTATAAAATGCAAACTATTGCTCCGAATTTATTTACAAGTAATAATATACAAGAATGGTAAGGGGTGATGACCTTGCAAATATTAATGATGATATACCACAGAATATTTAAAATAATTATTCAGTGATATTGCCCCCCTCCTAGATGAACAGCGTCCCGCTGTAATTATCACTTGAACAGATCAGCTTGGTCCTCAGGGTCATGGTAGGGTTTCATTCTCAGTACATGGACAAGGTCTCTTGTTTGGCGTCTTCTGGTTGGTTGGTCCACAGGTTCAACTTCGAAGGTCACGTCAGAGAGTTTCCGAGTAACCCTGTATGGCCCGAAGTACCTTTTCATCAGTTTTTCTGAGAGTCCCACCTTTCTTATCGGGATGAAAATCCATACCAGGTCACCAACGTTGTAATCCATTGCCTCGTGCTTTGAGTCATATCTGGCCTTGTCCTTCTCTTGGGCTTTCAAGGTTTCTAATCTTGCTAGCTGCCTAGTCTCTTCGACTCGCGAGGCAATCTTCTGACTGTAATCCTCTTGGAGATCTTCATGCGGATTTGGGAAAAGGGTGTCTACAGTTGTTTCGGCTTCGCGTCCATGAATCAGTTTAAAAGGGGTAAAACCTGTTGTATCTTGTTTTGCCGTGTTGTAGGCGAACGTGACGTAGGGCAGGATTACGTCCCAGTCCTTCTGTTCAACACTTACATACATAGCAATCATGTTGGCTAAGGTTTTGTTTAACCTCTCCGTCAGTCCATTCGTCTGGGGATGATACGCTGTAGTGAACCGATGTATCGACGAGCATTGATTGGTGAGTTCCGCAATCAATTTGGATTGGAATACTCGTCCTCGGTCCGTGATGATTTCTCTGGGGGCTCCATGCTTGAGAACAACATCTTCCATTAAGAACTTGGCTGCTTCTTTTGCTTCCCCTGTGGGTAAGGCTTTAGTAACGGCAAATCGAGTAAGATAGTCGGTACAGACTATGATCCATTTATTACCAGTATCAGACTTGGGAAATCTTCCAAGGAGGTCCATTCCAACTCTCTGAAAAGGGGAGGATGCAGGAGGTATGGCCTTAAGTAGTCCGGGTGGCTTTTGAGTTGATTGTTTCTTTCTTTGGCACTCCTTACAATGAGCGACATACTTCCGTATGTCCCGGAGAAGTCCTGGCCAGAAATATTTGTTTTTAACTCTCTCATATGTCTTCGAAAATCCAAGATGACCTGCTGTGGGAGCATCGTGTAAACTTTTCAGTAGTTCTAAGCGTAAGTGCTTGGGAATAACTAAAAGGTGTTGGTTTCCCAGGGGGTCGAAATTCTTTTTGTATAAGGTTCCTTTTAACATTTCATATCCTTTTGATTCGGCACCAAATATTTCTGTTTCATCTATCAATTTATTAATTTTAGGGTCTTTTCTTTGTTCAGCTTCGAAGCACGTTAGAGCAGTTATTGAGGGTATATCATCATCCTCATCATTGTATGCTTCTTCCGATTCAAGTTGGAGAGGATTTCGAGAAAGACAGTCGGCATCTTGGTGTTTGCGTCCACTTTTATAAACAACTGTTACATTGTATTCTTGGAGTTTTAAAGCCCATCTTGCTAGTCTTCCTGTCGGGTCCTTCAGGTTAGATAACCAGCAAAGAGCGTGGTGGTCAGTGACGATGACAAACTCACGACCAAAAAGGTACGGTCGAAATTTGTTGATGGCCCATATTGCGGCCAAGCATTCTCTTTCCGTTGTTGAGTAATTCTTCTCCGCCTTAGATAAAGTTCTTGAAGCATAAACAACTGGTCGCTCTTTCCCATCGTTGATCTGTACGAGGACAGCTCCAATTCCATAACCGCTGGCGTCAGTATGAAGCTCGATTGGCAGTTGTTCTTCGAAATAGGCAAGAACAGGTTCAGACATCAATGCTTTTTTCAAGGAATCAAAATCATCCTGTTGGTCAGAGTTCCACGTGAATTTATTATCTTTTTGAGGACTTCGTGTAAAGGAGCAGCTTTCTCAGCAAAATTTTCGATAAATCTACGATAATAGGAACATAGGCCAATAAAGCTTCTCACATCTGTTATAGATTTTGGGGTAGGAAACTTGGCGATAGCTTCAATCTTTTCTGGATCGAGATAAATACCTTTACTATCGACGAGGTGTCCAAACACTCTTATTCTTTTGGTTCCGAAAAGGCACTTTTTTGGGTTGAGGCGTAGCTCGGCTTTGTCGAGACATTGTAGTATGATTTCAAGCCGGTGTAAATGTTCGTTGAACGATTTGGAATACACCACGATGTCGTCTAAATAACAGAGGGCCATCGTCCATTTCAGGCCTTTCAATATCTTGTCCATCATGCGCTCGAATGTTGCAGGGGCATTGCACAGGCCAAAGGGCATAACTAGGAATTCGTAGAGTCCGTCAGGGGTAATAAAGGCAGTTTTTTCTCTATCTGCTTCGTCGACTTCTATTTGCCAATATCCTGAACGAAGGTCCATTGATGAATAAAATTTGGCTCCTTTCAGGGAGTCAAGTGTATCATCGATTCGGGGTAGTGGGTAAACGTCTTTTTTAGTAACTTTGTTTAGTCCACTGTAATCCACACAGAAACGCCAGTTACCATCCTTCTTCTTCACTAAAATAACCGGCGATGACCATGGACTTTCTGAGTGACGTATAATCCCGGCGTCTAGCATTTTGTCCACTTCCGTTTGGATTGCTT
Source organism: Cordylochernes scorpioides (assembly GCA_030710605.1). Classification (NCBI taxonomy): domain Eukaryota; kingdom Metazoa; phylum Arthropoda; class Arachnida; order Pseudoscorpiones; family Chernetidae; genus Cordylochernes; species Cordylochernes scorpioides. The sequence goes on along the minus strand of CP092873.1, from coordinate 43,521,019 downwards.
GGCGTTCTGTAGGGGAGACTCGATATGGTCTATGCTTAATAGGCTGATGGTTTCCAGTTTCAATTTTATGTTTGGTTACTGAAGTTTGCTTTACAGGTTCATTATTTTTATCAACTATTTTTTCATATCGTTTTTAAAATTGATAAGATTTGAGACTGCTGCTCTTCTGATAAATCATCACTAATTAAATTTTGTAAAAATTTAAAGTCACTCTTATCAGCATGACTGGCATGATTCGCATTTTTCACCTCCTTATTAAATTCAGAACATTCTGAAATAGCCGTCAAGTTATTTTCTTCAACCCTTTGAATTTTTCCTAGGCACATTCCCTTAGGGACTATTTGAGCTGTGGTGCTAGAATTTACGATCCAAAGTTTTCCTTTATTATGAGAAAGCCTGAATAATGCACAGGGAAGTGTTAACCCTTTTCCTATCAATACCTTTTTCGAAGGTTCAAAAAGTACCTGATTTTGCCCATTAAGCTCTTCACTCATAACATTTATTAGTTTGGTAGATTCGGCTGGGATTACGACACTTCTGCTAGCCACAACCTTCCCATGGAAGCAGGTGAATTTAGTACATCTTTGGCCTCTTCCAATCTGATTTCGGCGCGTCCACAATCAATCACGGCATTTGATGCCTCTAGGAAATCCCATCCGAGGATAATACTTGGGTTACTATTAGGGAGGACGATAAACTCAAGCGGCTGTTCCAATCCATTGATGCTCAAGCTGATTGTGCATCGGCCGATCGATGTAACATTCTTGCCATCAGCAACTTTCAGAGTCAT
>CP092873.1:43495492-43520129 GCA_030710605.1 Cordylochernes scorpioides | reverse complement strand
CTTTTTCTTTCATTTAAATCTTTCTATAATTATGATAACTTATGATTCTCTAGTAAATCCTCATTATATATTTGAAATTTAAATATATGAATGAAGTGGCATAAAATATGCTTTTTTTTATTTTGGAAATATATTTAATTTGAAAATATTTACCTTCCATATTTTTTATTAGACTAAATGCAAATGTTCTGTTATAATATTTTTAAAATGCAAGTATGCAGTAAAAAATAAGTACTTTATATTGTATTTGAAATATTAAGATAATAGAAACAAGTTGTAATATATTTTTTAATATAATGCATAATCACAATCAATATTATAATCAATAAAAATGGCATATCCTGACCAGGAGAACATGTGCTTTTCAGAAGGCAGAGCGCCATCTGGTCCAACCTGGATAGGATTTGCCTTTTTATTTTTAATATCAACACCTGACCTTTTTATTATTTTTTTCTATTATTTTTCCAATTAATATTATATTTTAAAATATTAAATAAATACTTACCGAATCGAAAACCACTTATATTGAAATGATAAAGTATTTCCGTTAACAATTTATTTTTAAATTTTTATTTTTTCACTGTTATAAATGAAATTCATATATAAAGAAAGATGTCTATAGATATTTGTGAATTTAGAGCACATATAGCGGGGAATTTTATTTTCCTTTCCCCTTAATTTTTTATTTATATATATATATACAGTAATTTAAACAATGTGAGTAAGTAATAAAGTATGACGTCTCTTCTATTCGTCTCAAAGTGACAACAGCTTGCCACTGAACACCCGGGGGATCCAGAGAGGGACAAAAAGGGCGTTGGTCCGGATGTTGACAGTTAGTTAGGTTACAGTGGATATTTCGGGCAGGCCCGCTCGGCACTAGGTTCGTGGTAATCTCACGGCGGCCCTCGTGGCCGCCGTTTTGATTCCTCTCTGCCTCCGCGGCTTCATGCAGGACGCCGAGCTTTCCTTATGTTAATCCTTAACTTTCCCCTGGTCCTGGTTCCACGTGAGACGCACTAGGAGAGTGTCCTTTGATCCCAAACTTTGTCCTTACTGTCCCGTGCGGACTTCCCACTCTGCACGCCTTGCCACTCCACCCCGACAGCTTCCAAATCACTTGTTGTCTTACCCGGGTCTATGGACGAAGACGGGGAACACTACGTGGACGCTTCTGAGTTGCCCGCCACTTACATCCGGCCCAGCGTGGACACCTTGATAGACTGACTGACCAAGGCCCTCCAAGAAGTGACGGCTCCAAGTGCCTATGCCCCCCTATGGTACCTATCCAGCGGAACACCTCTTCTGGAAATGGAAGCCGTCTGGAACGACATCGTGTACAGGTCTGCGAGGCTCCACGAGCTTCTCAAAGGTGAGCCCCATTCGCTCTTCAATGAGCTCAACTCGGCCTCCTGATCCTATTACCAGAACAAAACATCATCGTCAATGCCATCCATTTTTAAAAATCAATCGAGCTATCGCCTTTTTTATATTTGTATGCAATATGTCTTTGTTTTATTTTTCTATAACTCAACCACTCAGCCATTATAAACCATCCAAACCCCACCATTATTATAAACATTTTATGTTACTATTATCATTAGTCATTATATCTTAGAATATTCAACCCTCATCAATCATATATATTATTAATTTTAGAGTATTTTTTCATCTCTCTGTCATCATATATAGATTTTAAAACTTTACAACTTCGAATTTTTAAACATCATTTGCATTTTTTATAGCATTTATATATTTTTTAAATACCTTAAGATCGTCCCATTTCTGATATTATTGTTTTAATTAGATTATTATTTTTATTTCATATTGACGCCTCTCTCTCTCCCAATCCTATCTTTCCATCCTATATAACTTACTCACACCACCTTAACCAATTACCTTTCAACCTCATAGTCTCCCATAGGGTTCCTGTTGCCAACTATTTTTTTTTTGTTAATTCATCTATTGAACCATCCTTTCTCGGTATACAATTCTCGATAACGAGTTCAGGAAATCCAAAGATTATTTTTTTTTATCCAACACCCGACAACATCATTCATTGCATTCAACCATGTCGGGTTGTTCAATCATCAATGGCAACAGTACCCTTTACCTTCCATAATCCTTACCTTTCATATTTCCCGCAGTCAAGAGTCTCTTGTTCGCCAAACAAACATTTTTTTTCTAATTTTGATTCAACCAGCTGGCTCAACCTTCGTCGCTGTACATTTCCCAACAGTGAGCTCAAGCGACCAGTTCGAGTTTTTTTTTTCTCTACGCTCGGATCATCATTACAACCATCATTTTTACCATTTTATTACTTTTTCTTTCCATTTTCATCCGAGCTCAATCATCATTGGCAACAGAGAAACTTTTTAAAATCAGTTTTTAAAGCTTAATTCTGTTGACGTTATGTGGCGCTGAGTTTGTTGTTGACACACATTAATATGTTATAATACCTTGATAGAGGTTGGCGTTCAGCCAACTGATATATTGGCAAAATAAATGTTTTTTAATCCAATATAGGCTTTTTTATTTAATTATAAACTTATATATTTAGGAAATTAAAAATTAATGTTTTTATGCTAACTATTCAACTTTCCCTCACTATTCTATGCTGAATCTACCATAATTTTCTCTCTAAATCTCATAATATATAATAATATTATATTATATAATAATGTATAATATATATTATAATAATAACATAAATACGTTGTTGTACTTTGAAAAATGTTGGCATTCAACGAAGTAAAATATTGATAAATATATAATATATATTTCTTATATATGTATTTTTAATTGAAAATCTATTCATGGATCTCTCTCTATATATTTTTAAAATATAATAATATATTTTATAGATGGATAACCTTGAAACATGCTATATTTATATAAAAAGTTGAAAGGTGAATAAGCGAAATAAATTATGAAAATTCAAATAGAATATATATGCGGTAAATGGTTTGTTATAAAGCGACTTTCTAAGAAGAGAATGGAGATTTAAAACAAAACATTTCCAGATGTTAGCTATAGATCAGAATATATTGCTTCGTGAGAGATATATTCGTCTGGTAAATATTTCTCCATGGAAGATTGATCGTCTGCGATAGATTGCTACTCCGTCTGCTTTCCCCAGAAATTGGCGGGCTTCCCAACCTACCTGTTGACTGAGAAGTACAAAGTTTATTTTTTCTCAAGTGATATTTAATAATATATATATTAAGATTAGAATTAGTTTTGTGTTTTGTTGTTGAAAAGAGGTGCAGTCGTGAAAAAGTATAGATAATTATCTACCTTTCAAGCAGATTTTTATTTTGAATCACTTGAAGCAAATTACACATAAAATTATTTTTATCACAGTAATATAAAATTTATAAAATGAATTCTATATTCGTGATTTTTATTAGAAAAGGTAGGGTTAACTTTACATATTCACAACAATAATAATTAAAGTGGTATGTTTTGAATCTATGGTCGAATATGTAAAACAGTCAATGAATGAAAATAAAATATATGTTTTTAAAAAAATAAAATAATTGTATTTTAGATTATATAATATATGTATATATTTCTATAATACCGTGTATATAAATGAACGCGAGAGACAGTAAAATACTGCTAATTCTTTGATATTATCTGCTCATTTTCTTTGCAAGATATAATATATATTATGCTTATAATAAATAAATACCCTCAAATGACTCTACGAACTTTACAGAAGTAATACTTCGATTGTTCCCTGATCTAAATGATTTAACTCTCTTACAACAGGCACTTTGTCTATATACATACTATGAATTCTGTCGATTATTACATGTAAATTTGTAAATATTTAATCTCCTAAGTTATAATCTGTTTGTTGATTTGTTTGTTCTTCTGTAATAGGCGGACATATTTTAATATCTCGCCTGATTGATTAATATATTTTTAAAATACTTCTATTTGTTTCCCTTATTATAGTTTGTATACGTATTTAGAGCAAAATAATAATAAAAGATTGATATTCACATTTTTTCTGAGCTATATTTAAATCAATTTGAGCATTAGGTCAGTTCACATTTTATTATCATTAAATCAGACGCGATATCCCCACGAGCGATACTTGCGTCAAGCAATAACACTAAAATCAGAGAACTATTTTACATGAAGAATTGAAACTAAAACAAAAAAAAAAAACAATGGAATAAATGCAAATATATGTGATATCTTGGGACCTCTGGGACCAGTGTTACCTGATGCTAGACGAACCTCGATGTCACCTCTACCGTGCAGTCGTGGTGGAAGGCGACACAGCTGGGCCAAAGGTGAAATAAACAAACAGAGATTCCACTAAGAAGCGTCTAAACGTCAAGAAGGAATGGGACGAGGAGGTTTCTGGCAGGAAAGGGTTTAACTCTATAGGAGCGGCCTGCGGACTGGGGCTGAAACAAAGACTCTCTAATTAACTGAGGCTTGGGGCCTCCTTTTATATCCTCACTGGGTCCAAGCAGGTCGCTGTCCTTTTCTGACGTAAACAGGGGGGGGGGGGAAGTTACATCATTCAGGAGAGCCACGACCTCGTAAAAATTGGACTGGGCTCGATAGGCCTTCTTTCTTATTCTCACTTAGGCCTGATTAGTTTTAACCTTAATTTTCTCCTGTTATTCTCAATTCCTTCTATCTGTACAGTTTGATGCTTTCTTTTTGCAGTAAATAACAAGTTATATACAGTCACGTGGTGAAATATTTGGTAGTAGATATCTGGATTATTTACAACAATTCTATAGTCTTAAATAATCACATATATACATTTAGCAATTAAGGCTTTTTTAACCAAGAAAGAAAATCATAAGATATATTTCCAGAATTTCCAGAATTTTTATATATAAAACACATGCGATAGGGTAATTAAAGTTTATTGTCACTGAGAAAAATGAAGAAGGTCAAACGTGAAGATACCAAATCAATTTATTTTAATAAAATAAAATTACTAAATTATTTTACATAAGATTAAATATAATTTTCTGAGTAACAATATATCAAAACTAATATTCTGTTTGGGGATAAAATATTAAACACACACACACACTCGACCGTTCGGCCACGCGGCGCGCGAGCTCCGACGTTTTCCCTAATGGCGAGCGCTGCGGGCGAAGAATGTTTGATGAAAATGATACTGGCTGATAACTCAGAAAAAGCTGTGCAAGAGCCTGAAAGGCCCAGCTTGAATACTTCAACATTCGCCGAAAAATCAGCGAAAGTACATAAATCAGAAGATTCTATAATAAACAATTCTTAGTATAGTTATATTTTTGCCTGTCGAAGGGCTTTTGCCCGAAAGCTTGTAGCGTTTTTACAATTAAAGAAACTCATCTTCTGAACCTTCTTAATTGATATACCTTACCAGAAGAGTCTTTACCTTTAATAGTTTCTATCAGAATCTAAGTATGTAAATTTGACAGCAGGCGAAAGTAATGCAAATTCAGCCGCGGCAGTCAGCATGCAAACCAAGTCACCTTCCAAAGGCGCTGAAAAAGCTCTAAAGAACTGGGCTGAAACAATGGAAGAGGACAACAAATCTGAGGAGGGCTTCACAGTGGTGAAGTCGAAGAAGAGACACCACGACTCACCTGTGGCGGAGTCCAACAGCCCCAGGGCCAGCGGACCTAGGGGAAGGCCTCAGCGAAGGGGAGCAACAACAGAGATGATTCCGCAGGTCCAGGAGGTCAAGGCTACGCGTGCCCACTTCGCGGACGCCAGGGCGCGGCAGGCGTCCTCTACCCAGGAGCAGTGCGTCTATGTAGAGCACTGCCCTGACTTCACACCGCTCCACTACCTCCAGGCGGTGGTTAAAGTGGTCGGAGGCGCCGAGAACATCATCCAGCTCACCCAGATGAACGGCCACGTACTAGTGGGCCTGGCCACAAAGGCCCTCGCAGCACGCCTAGTAGATCAGGGCATCGAGATCGAGGGCACGACCCTCAGGACGTTTCCCTTCCGCAAGAGGGCGGAGAGGCTGGTTATAGGGAATCTCCCTTTCTTCGTGGAGGATGTTGCAATCATCGACGCCCGGCGGCCTTACGGGCGTGTAACCTCCATCGCCCCTATGCAATTCAAGGCAGGGGAATATGCCTACAAGGACGGCCGTCGCGGAGCCTACATCCTCCTTCACGACGGGGTGGAACTGGAGAGGCTCCCTACGCGCCTGGACATCAAGACCAAGGGAGACACCCTGCCCGCCTTCTTGACCTTTGGAATAAAATGCTCCAAGTGTAACAGGCCGGGTCACCGCAGGGCCAACTGCCCCATGCTTGCCAGGCAAACCATCGGCCCCAAGCAAGCACCCTCCCCAAACGAGGCTTCTTCACCCGCCGTGCCTCAACAGCCCAGTCAGCCGGCGCCACCGTCCCCTGCACCAGCACCCCCTGATCCACCAGAGGAAGTGCCAGGAACCGCTCCAGTGGCCAATGCTCGGACCCCTCGGTCCGTGGCGCCTCAGCCTACAGTTCCAGCACCTCCTACTCCACCTGGTGAGGTGCCAAGTCCTGCCGTCGCGGCCCCTTGCACGCCCAAAGCAACCCTGTCTCCCCAAGCCTCCCTGGAACCCATCGAGCCAACGGAGTTGGCGCCAGCCGAAGAGGAGACCACAGGCTCCACTCAAGCCGGGAGAGGCAAGATCAGAGCCCAGCTAAACATCATCCTGGAGCAGGCCCCCAACTCCCTGTTCGCTGAGACCGGCAACCTTGGCCTCCACAGGGAAAAGGTCTGTGGCGCCCTCGTCTCCACACCCACCCTCAAGACCCTCATCCCCAAGATCTCAGCCGTCCAGAGGACTGCAATGCTGGAGCTGGTCCACGCCATCTTGAAGAGGCGCACAGACTCTAGTACCTCGGTCTACAAACGCCTCGTTGTGGCACGAGGCCTATTGGGCGGGAAGGCGTCATAGGCTTCAGCGTCGCCACCGGTGGCGTGGAGGACCCGCTCATCGCCTGGAGCAGAACACTTGTGCGCCGGGGATGCCTCCCTTCATCCTCTATTTTGTGATTGCTGTGCATATTTTAATATTTGTTTATTATTGTACTATCTGTTCTTTTTCACTATTTTTTATTGTTAGCTCTTTTTGAGTTTTATATTGACGAGATGTCAATAAACTCGTTTTAATTGTCAATTGTCACACACACACACACACACAACACATTTGTGCATAATTTCCTTCGTCATATAATTTCCTTTGTATATATTTTAATTTCTCTATTTATTATTATTATATTATTTTCTTATCTTAATATTTCTACTAAATAACTCTTGTTGAGTGTAAAATTGACAAGATGTCAATAAAATTGTTTTAATTGTCAAAAAAAAAGAAAACAAATTTGTTAGAATACATAAACTGAAATACTGAAAAGGCTTATATATCTTATTTAATGATGAAAATAAAATTAGAATACAGTGAAAAATGAGTACTATAGTACCGCCATTAACACCTGGAATTATAAAAATAAATTATATTCCACTAGATGTCACTCTGCCATCTAAGAAGCACATGTGCTCCTGGTCAGGATATGCTTTAATTATTTTTAATAACAACACCTGACCCATCTATTTATTTTATTTTTTCTATTGTTTTTTTACTTGGAATTATATTGGAAAATAGTTTGCATTAACATAGCACTTGAAACTATGTCGCCAATTCGAGTTTACAACACTCTGGTTAGAGATCTGCGCAACATTTAGCAAACGGGCTTGCGCATGTTTTCCGCCGTCCAATCAGAAACAACACGTGTATATTACCGTAAGCTATCTAATTTGTGTTACACCAACCGATAGAAAATATGACATCAGTGTAATTGAATGCGAAAGAGTCTCCTAAAGGGCCTCGTAAAATAAATATATTCAATCACTGAGAAAATAATAATATATGGGAAAGAGAAAATACTAAAATAAAAACAAACTATTAAAAATGGTATTTGAAATGAAGTTTCATATATAATGCCATAATAAAAAAGGTTCATATCCAAATACACAGCGTAGAATTATTTAAAAATAACTGTTTTAAGTTTTTAAAAATTCATATTATCAAATTCATATGATTCTATTCATTTTTAACATTCAATATTAATTTTAAAAAGCTTGTATTTACGAAACCAATTGGAATTTTTAAAGCTAAAATATACACAAGGTTAAATATATTTAGATTAAAATATAATATGTAAAATATGTTCTCTATTTATACAGGTTACTTCATAAAATAATATATAAAATCTATTAATCAGTTCAAAACACATTCAATAAATAAAATATGCCATATATAACCTTTAAATCGATTTAGTTCATTTACAAAAATGTATATTTTGATATGAAAAAGAAGATAAATTTTCAAAAAAGGTCGGGATTCGATTCTAAAAACTAAAAAGCATATTCTAATCGTTAACATGAGCATTTTAGATTACAGAGCGCTATCTAGTCGAACAAAAATCAACTAAACATTGATTTAACTTGTTCTGTGATATATATGATTACCCATTTCCCACAGATAAATCAAGAAAAGCTAATCACATATTATGTATTTTTTAATATAATAAATATATATAGGAATATATATAGTGTACCAACACATATACGAAAAAATAAAACAAAATCAGTGAATCATGGCGTCTATATCGGCTGTTAAAGAACAAGAGACCGCCCTATAAAAAGGTGAAGATCACGAGCCATCTCTCCCATAATTACTAAGGAATGGTCCCCTGACAATTATACAGCAGACGATACGGTGACACTTTGAGTCGTTAGGCTTAATGAGGCGGGACATACGACAGCAGTAAATCTCTGGCAACTGGTTGGCTACTTTTTAAAATAGCAGAAGAATATCTTTTATTCGTTTATTTTCACCGTTTGATGGCAATATAAACCAATGGTTTTTATATTTTATATATATAGTAGTGTTTTAAAGTGATTTATTTAATTTCTATTAAAATTATTATTTTTTTATATTAACCAAGTGCAATATGCCTTTTTATATTAGTATTAATATTTATAATTTCATTAACAGATGTATTTGTTATTAAGTATTTACAATATATGTCACATTTTGCATATTGGTTGTAAGAACTATTAAATAAATTTATTCATATATGTTAATTAATTGGAATTATATTTTTTCTCTCTTTGAAAATTATATGTTTTTGTGAATATAATATAAAAATATAAAATGTGTTGTATATATATATTCTAAGTTTAATTAATTAATTATTTCCACAGAGTATGTGTGTAATCACAAGTAAATAGACGCTAACTGTAAAAAGAAAGATTTTTCTCAGTCTACTATGTTATAAGTTATTCTTATATATATTCTCACTCTAGTAAATTAATAATATATATATATGTTATGCATATATATATTTTATCAATCTTCTTGAAACGAGTATCTTTAGAAAGTCTAAGAAAAGTCAACAAAATTACACAAATGGATATTTAATTAAAACCCATAGTGAATCTTAAAACAGTTTTATAATCAACTCAGGTACATATTTCTTATATAACAACCCTTATCAATTGTGTATAATATCTTATTTTTATTTTTAAAATTTAATTCGATTATAAATACATCGAATAAATAAATAAATATATATGTTATATTAAATTATTTTATTTAAAATTATGTTATATTAAAGTATTATTTTATTTAAAACTATATTTCATCGATTCAAATACTGTTGAATCGACCGCCAGAGGTCACTCTTCCCCTATAAAAACTCATGTTGCTTTATCCCGATGGCCGGCTCAAAACTTTTGTACATTATGTAAATGATCCTTTGTTTTCCTTATTCTACTCGCCTTAAGCAAGGCATTACTTTTATCAAATTATGTTCTTTTATATATTATTTTAGTTCAATTAAATTACTGATCAAAACTATTTTTCATTATCATACTTTAAAGATTTCAACCACGACTGCATTTCCATACCATAATCTTCAACATGATCTAAATTCAAGCAGAAAATCTCTATTCATTTTTATTTATAACATATATATATATATATGAAACTATTCTATAATATCATTATATAATCTTTAATTTGCACAGATTATAGATGTATAATGCAAGTTTGCTAAATATATATTAACTTTTTTAAATCTCAATTATCCTAAACAATTCACAGAGAAAGTTTTTTGATATTTGACGGCTGTACTTAAATCCGTTTACCTTTAGGGCAAAGAGGAGTAGAAGCAATTCGCAATCAGCACTTTTTGTCTATATCTCTTCACAAATGTTTATTGTTATAACATTATGAATATTTTAAATAAATTTCAATTCTAAATTATGGCGCTAGCCATACCCACAGCCTATATTTAGCAAAAAAAAACACGTAAAGCATTGGTGAAAATATTTGTAACATTTCGCACATGCAAGGTACGATCAAAAAGTAACCGAATTTTGAAAAATAATTGAGGTTAAATTATTTTATTTATATAATCTTTCAAAATAGGACCCTCTACCATTTACACATCTTTTTCCAGCAGGCAAATATCTGTTTAAAAGTGGTTTCACAGTTCATTTTCTTGAGCGTGTTTATTTCAGCCGTCGTATTTTAATAACATCTTTAAATAACGAAAAGCGTCCTTTTTAACGCGCAAGCTTAGGAAAATAATATAAATCACAGAAGCATTGGGGTATACGAAGGATGTGACAAAACAGTTACTGAGTGCTTAGATAAATATCCCATAGCCATGGTGGCTCTATGGGAGGGGTGTTGTCATGAGCAACTTCCATAGTTGTGACTGTGTAAAAGAACTAGTTAATATTCCTTCGTATTGAATCCCTAAAGCCCACAAGTATTTCTTGTAATGCCATTCAAAAAATTGTTTATTATAAATTGTGTGTGAATAATAAAGATTCGTTCAAGTTTTAACTCAATTTATTATTGTTTTCAAAAATACCAGGTTATTAATTGCACTTTCAATTAAGTTAATAAACATCTGTAATCTGTTTTCTTTTTGTTGAACGGTTAGATGTGGAACAAAGTAACCACAACGGTTTTTTAATGTTTGATGTCCATCAACAATGCTTTGGCAGCTACTATATGAAATTCCAACTATGTCCACTATCGCTGTAGTAGTTATTCTTCAATCAGTCAGCATAAATCAAATCACCAGCCTACTGGATGTTATCGAAGTTGAGGAACACCCTGACCTTGAATCATCCTCGATACACCGAAGGCCATCTTTAAATCTATTGTACCAATAAGGTACACTAGAGTTTTTGAAATTTTTCATCTTCATACGCTTCCAAAAACATTATAATATGTGTTAGAGTAAAATATTTATTTAATTAAAAACAAAATTGTATGTTAGCTCTTTGTTCAAAAGGCGACATTACATTTTCTTCCTACAATTATATATACGCATGCGCTATTACCAGCGTAGCCAATCTTTTTTGTTGTTTAGGCTTCATTCGAAAATAACTCTTTTTCTATATTCGATTTTTGAAGTTTCGGTTACAGTTTTATCCTTAATAGTATATTAATTGAGAATACAAAAGCATTTTGAATAACAAAATTACAATTTAATTATATTCTGAAATAATTTACCTTTTATATCGATAAATGAATGAACCGAGAGTTACTAGAGATTGTCACTTTCCCATTTCCTACTTTAACACTATGTTAATATTAAGATTTTTTTACAGAGAGGAAATTAAACACAAGCTCAGTTATTCCATTTTCATCACTGAACTGACCCCCCTATAGCTATATAGGCCGTGGCCACGTAAGCTATCAAATGAAAACATTCACTTAGAAGCCATAGAATAAAGAGTGAGGCATATAAATTTGGAGAAACTATATTGTGGAACTCAAATATTTTGTTACCAAATAAAATTATAAATAAAAGACAATTTGTCAAGGAAATAGAAAGATAAAAAGAAACTATCTTCATTCAGCGAATTGTTTTTTACTTTCAACGAAGGGATATTAATAAATAAATAGAAATCAGCGTTTTTCAACTTTCAAAGATAGTATTCGAGAGTGTTACAATCTGTGGAATTGGAGCGGTGGTATCAAACCATATTGTGATCAATCCAGTGCTAATGAGAACTTAGTGTCAACAATTGAACATGTCTTTGCCTCATAGAAGGTGGCTGAAGATTGTTAAGTGACATCATACCTTCTGTGCAGTTGCACACATTGCAACCTACAGATTCAAAACTATCTTATTAATGTTGATATAAATATCGGCGGTTTTCACCCAAAACCCCCAATTTAGAAAAAAATGGAAACATGAAATCACCATCTCATCTGATGACCGAGGCAATAAACCTCGTTTCCATTACCAATGGTAAATCTAAGTAGTCGTTATGGATTCAGCGATCATTCCGAGAAGACCATTCCGCCCAGAGTATGGGGTTTTATATGCCTATCAAGCATCTGTTAGGATTACACGGGTAATTTATAGCTTTGAGCACAATAAGGAAAACTGCAAGGTCGAGCCATCTCTTATTATGTTTACAACAAAACCAGTTATATTTACATAATTACGTTATTATAGCTTGGTTTAGTCACACATACAGCTTTTTTAAGACCACTGGTATTATACAGATTCTCACCACAGGAAGAAAGGGAGCATAGATGGATCTCCTATAAACTAAGCAACGCAGAACCCGACAACAGCCTACAGGTATGACGCATGTCCAGTAGCCACACGTTCCTTTGTGCATACGTCAAGGTTAGCGTATCACTGGAAAGACCAGTGTGGAATCAGCAGCGTTCTAATATTCGGTTAAGTCAGCCTAGGAAGTGTTGTGTCCAAACAAGATCTACCCGACATGCCGTGGCTTCATCGATCGAGCAGGTGGAAGTAGCAGAGACTCAAATAAATGGTTAGAATTCTTTGGTTACAATCATAATCAACAAGTCTCCAAGAATAAATGTCTTCTTTTATTACAAACACGTCGAGCCTTCGGGTATAACGACCCTTCTACAGGAATATCGAACATGAAATAAATTTTAGCTGTTCAATAGATTTATATATAAGTAATATTTACATAACTTCAAATGATAACTATTTAACATATATGACTTAATTTTACAATTGAATACAAATTATAAGAAAACCAAAAGTTCTATTGTGGACAAATTTGTATTGAACAATTGATTCAATTGAAAACAATTGAAAAATTGAAGATGATTAAAACTATGAATCTAGATTCTATATCATACTATTATAATATCTGGGATTTCTATATGTCTGTTATTACTCTGTCTAATGTCTGTGTATACTCCATAAAGTGTCCCCAGTGTGATAGTTTGCATATTGGCGAGACCGGCAGACAGGTTAAAGATAGGATTGACGAGCATCACAAAATCACAAGAAATAAAGACAAAAAATTCCTTTTGGTACATCACATAGACAAAACAGGCCACAGTTTCAACTTGTCAGATCCACAAACCTTTTATTCAAATATGAATAATAAGTACAGGAGATTTGTTCTTGAATCCTTAGTCTCCATTAAGTACAATAGCATTAAAAGACATATAGAAATCCAGATATTTATATTAGTTCAATACAGAATCTAGAATATTAATTTTTGATGTTTCTCCTAATTTGTCCACAATAGAACTTTTAATTTTCCTTTAATTTGTATTCAATTATGAATTTAAGTCATATATGCTGAATAGTTGTCATTTGAAGTTATGTAAATATCACTTATATATATATATATATATAAATCTATTGAACAGCTAAGATTCATTTCATATTCCTGTAGAAGAGTCGTTATACCCGATAGCTTGAAGTGTTGGTAATCAAAGAAGACACTTATCCTTGGAGACGGATTGTTGATTCTGAGAGAATTAAATAGCCCACGTTAATTAAGTAATGCATTTTTGTTGACAATAAAAAGTTGGCGATATAAATTTTGAATAGAATTACTGTGACAAGGAATCCCAGCACTCGAGACACCTACTGTTGGAATGCCCATTCCTCTTTAGCGTTAGACAACAGACATACTATTTGTAAATAGCAGGAATAATTGTCAGAGATGTATATGTTTTTGTGAATATTTTATGACGGTCTGTCTAAATTGAAAGGATCCGTTTCTCTTTCCATATCATTGTTTCAATTTTTACTTTTCTTCTATAGTGATATATATATAACTGTTTGTTTAACAATTGTAAATTGACGCAATTATCCCTAGCGGGTATATCGCGTTTGTGTGTTTAAATAAATAAATAAACTTTATTTATAAGTATATTTTATGCCTGTTCCTAGTAGCTTCGTGTTCTTTATCTTGCGGCGTGAACAGCGGTTTTGTCGTCATATCTCTCTATATATAAAAGTCAATGTCTGTCTGTCTGTTTCGCGATAAACTCAAAAACTACTGAACCAATTGGTACCAAATTTTGCATGTCGCTTTTTATAAACCCGAGGAAAATTTTCGGCTACATTTTGATTAGTATTTTTGGCTATTTCTTTTTTTCTTTTGAATAACTTTTTTTTTTACGCGGAGTAATCCGGAATGGAATGAATACCCAAATATGACCATTTTTTATACGCATCGGTGGTTCAGTGGTAGAATGCTCGCCTGCCACGCGGGCGGCCCGGGTTCGATTCCCGGCCGATGCATTTTTTTCAATTTTTAAAACTCATTTATATTATATACTAGAGGTATGACCCGGCTTCGCCCGATAATTCCCCCAATTGCAATTTCCTTCATACTGAAAGTACATCAATAATAAATATTAGAAGTGCCATAGAATAGCAATACAGAAGTAACACATAAACTACAGGAAAAAGGTGTGTGTGATGGCAAAAATTGTATTATATTAGTGTTTAGGTATTTGATTTAATTAATATAGTTGATATTATAATATATATTTATATTATATATAATATAAATGAGTTTTAAAAATTGAAAAAAAAAAAATGCATCGGCCGGGAATCGAACCCGGGCCGCCCGCGTGGCAGGCGAGCATCTACCACTGAACCACCGATTCTTATAAAAAATGGCCATATTTGGGTATTCATTCTATTCCGGATTACTCCGCGTAAAAAAAAAAAAGTTTTTCAAATGAAAAAAAGAAATAGCCATCGGGGGAATTCTCGGGCGAAGCCGGGTCATACGTCTAGTCATCTATAAGGACATCGTCCTCTTGGTAGGAAGTTTTGTCTTTGACACGGCGGTGGATTCCTGGTTCCAATCTCTGAAAATGTATATCATAGCACCCTCGGCTTCAAGGTCTTCTCAGCAATCGGCGACCAAGCATCTCCACCAAAATGTAACGTAGATAATTAGGAAGGACAGACTTCAGGATGACACAGACATTTATTTGAGGCACAGGCGCCATTTGGAATTGATAAAACACAAGAAGCATAAGATGAGTTTTTTATTAAAAGTTCGTTTCTATAAATGATGCGCTAAATAAAGAATCTATTGGGAAATAATTATATAGTCGTAGAAGTGAAAGATGGCTAATAATTACGAAGATCCTTTATTACTTATATGTATTTAGAAACAATAAGGAAGGAAAATAAAAATAAAGAAATTGAACTAGATAATATTATATATACATCAGCAGCTCACGCCTATCAGCGGCCTGCCCTATCCAATAACCGCTAGCCAACAATCAACTAATCTAACAAAGCTGAGATATATAGGCAGATATGCAAATTAACATAAACAATATTACAACAATAAACAAACTATAAATGAGTATTAAATCATTGAAACGTATTCTATAATTGCTACTTTTAACAGAATCCATTTTATAAAAATTCGAAACTATTATCGACGCATATGATTCTTAAAAATAAATAAAACAAAAAAAAAACAATTTCTACTGCCCTTACTGCAATGGAAAAATTATTGGGAGGACCTAGCTCATCAGTGGTGAACCCTACCAGCGGTTTCGCCAGTTTAATCTACCATACCGCTGTTAAATTTCATTTTTCGAACTTCCTTTTATAGTGATACTGGTGCTAGACTCTTGGAATGGGTTTTTTAGATTAACTATGGACATGAGCTTTGAGGGCATTAGAATTGCATACAATTATGAATACACTAGTGTCCAAAAAATAAGAAACTTAACCAATATTGTTACGATGTACTAGAGCGCCATCTGTTATCAAATTATAAAACTATTTTAGAGGCGTAATATTCTTTTTAAAATAAAGCAATTTCTACTGTCCTTACTGCGATGGAAAAATTAAAGGGAGGGCCTGGCTCATCAGTGGTGAACTGGCTGGGAGGGTTCACCACTGATGAGCCAGGCCCTCCCTTTAATTTTCCAATCGCAGTAAGGACAGTAGAAATTGCTTTATTTTAAAAAGAATATTACGCCTCTAAAATAGTTTTATAATTTAACCAATATTGAAATTTCTCAAAAGTTAATTTATTAACAAATATAAAATTTAGTATACAAATAGTTTAAACTATGGATAATTTGACTAGCTATATGAAAATAAAAAAAATATATTTGAAATTATGAAATATGCAAATTATTACCAACATACCCAAAGCTAAGGTTCCAGATCTTAAAGAAATAATATATCAATAGGGAGTATGATCACCTCTAACAGCTATCAAGGTCTCACAGCGAGCCCTCATACTGTTTACCAGGCTTTAGAGGAGGTCCAGGGGTAGTAAACCCCACTCCTCCAATAGAACAGTTCTTAGCTCAACGAGGGTTCTGGGAGAGGGGTGACGAGCTCCAATACGCCTCCCTAGAGCATCCCACACATGGTCTATTGGATTCAGGTCCGGAGATCTGGCTGGCCAATCCATCCTTCGAATATTCTCACTCTGGAGCTATTCATTGACTAGCCTAGCCCTATGCGGACGAGCATTATCGTCCATAAAAATTAAATTGTGACCAATTTGATCTATATATGGTCTCAGATAGGGCTCAAGGATCTCGTCCCTGTACCTTTGGGCAGTTAAAGTGCCCCCAGAAAAAATGTGGAGGGGTGTGCGTCTGCTAGAACTGATGCCAGCCCAGACTAAGAGACTGCCCCCTCTAAAACTGTCTATTTCCCAGATGTTACTGGGATGATAGCGGGTTCCAGGCTCCCTCCAGATGAAAACGCGTCGAGAATCTGTGTTTAAACTAAATCTTGACTCGTCACTGAAGAAAACATTGGCCCACTGATCATGAGTCCAGGCGTGATGTTCCAAGCACCAATTCAAGCAGGCTCTCCTGTGAGCAGAGGTTAAAGGGATACAGACCATTGGTCGTCTTGCATAAAGAGTACCTTCGTGAAGCCTTCGGTAAACAGTTTGTCTTGAAATTCTCGTTCCAGTAGCACTTGAGAGTTCATTAGAGAGTTGAATAGCTGTCATCTCCCTATGGCGCTTGGCAGTTACGACCAGATAACGGTCTTCAGAGGTAGCTGTTTTTATTTTTCTACCAGAACCTTCTTTTCTTTTGATGGTTCCTGTCTCAATGAACTGTTTCCATATTTTGCTGACCACAGATTTATTCACATTTAGCCATTTTGCTACTTCAACTTGTGATTGCCCTGCCTCCATTCTTCCAACAGCTCTCGATTTTAAATCATCTGCTAAAATTTTTCGTAAACTCATAATTAACTAAGGATTAAATAAAATTATAATTGGACAATTCTTAGATGGGGTAAACGACACGCCAAATAGCACACTTATAAAGACAAGCAAAAATTTGCATATTTTCAATTTTACCGAATCGAATGGTTGCGATAAATAATTTATACGACTTAAAATACCTGATTAAATTACTTTTTAGCTTTTAGCGTTGTATATTTTAAAACATATCATTAAAAAACAAAGGTTTCTTATTTTTTGGACACCAGTGTATATAATATGCTTCGAGCAATCGCTCTTCCGCAAATTTCAATTTGTGTCTTTTATTAGAACAATTATATTATGATGCATCATAATAGAATTCATTTTATTAATAAAATTTCTTAGGAATAATTGATATAGCTGAGCGTCTCACATAACATATTTTATGTAGATATTTGAATTACCACTAAATTTAATAAATATATTATTTTCTTGATATATCTGAATAATTCAAATTTACAAAACATTCATTAATATATAGATTTTTGTATATAATAAATATTATAAGGAGCATGATTCAAATGTTAAATTTTAAAATAAAATGGTAGTATGAGATGTTATCATTAAAAAGCTTCAACCCAATTTATACCAATCAATAGACAGTGTGATTGAAAAAATTTAATAAAATTCCTATATAGATTGGTATAATTTAAAAATGTCGTCCTTTTATCCTCAACACAATAAGGAATTCAAATTATATTACTCTAAATTGGAATAGGGAATTTCACCTATATAAAAACGATATAAAATATTTGTAAATGATTAACTAAAATTAATAATTTTAATTTCTTTCTAAAGAATTCCATCACAAAACGGTCTAACAGCTGGTCCAAGTTTAATAGGTAACCATAATGTGGAAAAAATTGAAGTCTAGTTAATTGAATTATCCATGTTTTCTTTTGACAAATCTAATTATAGGGTTATTATATGAAGATTTTTTTGTAAATCTTTTTATATATATACCCTCGTTTTATTTAGGAATTTAAATTTATTTGAAAATTAATCATTTTTTAAATAAATATATATAATATAAAAAAGAAAGATATTCTGCTTGTATTTAGAATTGTTGAGATTATCTTAATTTTGGTTATCTTGAGGATTAAGCTATGGCGGTGCAGTCGTGGTTAAATTCTTGATATAATAATAATAATAAAAATGGTTTTGATCAGTAATTGCTTTTATTGTGCTAAAGGAATATATAAAAACATAATTTGGTAAAAAGTAATGCCTGGCTTAAGGCGAGTTAACAAAGAAAACAAAATATTATTTACAAAATGTACAAAGGTTTTGAGCCGACCAACGGAGAAGAACAACAACGAGTTTTTATAGGGGAAGCATGACCTCTGGCGGTCGATTTAGCAGTATTTGTATCTATGAAATATATATTTTTTAAATAAAATAACATATTAATATAACATTTTAAATAAAAAATACCTTTATATAACATATATATAATATTACTTGTTTTTTATTAAAACATTTTAATATTCAGTTTTTTTATCGTGTTAATTCATTCTTTTTGATGTTATTTGCTATAGATGAAACGATAGGTTTCTCTAATATAAATAAATATATTCATATATTAAAACAAAAGAGGCATATTCTGACCGCTCTTATAAGCATTTTAGATGTCAACTTATCAGTTTGCCAAAGCTGGTGTTGTGGCTTTGTCACCGACCCGAGGCTGCTAATTTGCGGCGACGGTCAATAGATGGCTTCTAGTTTTGTCGTTTATTTTGACGGGAGAAGCGACCTATGCTTTTATAGGTCAATTTCCTCCCGGAAAAATTTCCATCTATATTTTGATCATAGATTTGACCTAGCCACTTTGGCAGTTAAACGCCTCATATTTTGAAGATACCGTTAGATTCCTTGTGTATCTCATGGAATAAAGTTCGTACTGGGCTGTAGAGGTCTATTAGCCTGAAATTATGGTCTCAAGGTGGACACTTTTCAGTTTCACAATCTGATGTTGTGGCTTTGTGACCGACCCGAGGCCTCTAATTCGGGTTGACGATCAATAGTTATCGTCTAGTTTTGACTTCATTTTGACGGGAGAGACGACCTATGCTTTAATATAAAGATCTCCTCCCCGTCAATATCGACGCTAGAACAAAGAACCATCACTTTATTTGGGAAACTGAGACTCTCTGAAGACCATGGTTTCGGAATAATAGCCCTCATCAGTCCTGGTCGAGATTTATTTCGTGAGATTCCCATGGCGCTTAGTTCTAACGTCCATTTTGAAAGAAGTGGCGATTTTCTTATATCAATATCCTTCCTGCATAGATGTTGCGGTAGAATAATATTCACTTGTGATATTGAAACATGCACACTGCACGGATATAACGACATCTGAATGTGAAATTACACAGCAGCGTTATAGTTAAGAGGGCAACCGGAGAGCGCTTCCTGTCTAATTCTGTACTGAACTTCTAATCATTTATCACGCCATCGGCAGAACTCTCATTAGTTTTTATACAACAGCAGGGAAATTTATATAATGGCCTATCTTTTATATCTTGATTGTTTTTCCAATTGTTATTTTCTCTAGACTGGATTCTTTTTTTTGTTTTTACACTTTAGAGAATTAGATAATAAAAAGGCATATATTGGATTTAAAAAAAAAATATTTTGCCAATATTTCGGCTGGCTGAACGCCAACCTTTATCGAGGCATTACATTTTTGTATACACAAACTCAGCGCCACATAGTGTTATAATATCACAGTTGAAATCATTTAAAATATAAAGTAGGTGGGGGAGTTTGTGTATACAAAGATGTAATGCCTCGATAAAGGTTGGCGTTCAGCCAGCCGAAATATTGGCAAAATAAATCTTTTATTAAATCCAATATATGCCTTTTTATTATCTAATGAATTAAATATGCATTGCTCTATTTTAAAAATTTTATAGAATGTTTGTGAAACGATTTACAATCATATTGTGGATAGACTGAAAGTGTCAATACAAATTTTTGAATTATCGATTTTTCATCGCGTGGATAAGGATTTAAATGAAGTTCATGGATTAAAGAAACAAATGAAAGAATATTAATTAAATTAATAATGGTACAGCATTTTTTTTACAAGTATACGAGTTGGTAATAAAGTTTATAATTAAATTATTTTTAATCAGACAAGCATTATAGATTAGATTCTATGAGAAAGTTGTCAAATAAAAATATTGTTCGTCCTTTAATGCGCGCAATAGAGAAAGGCGCAATCAAATCAGTTCTGCATACAACCACTTCCATAGAATTCTGCTCAGCCAAATGAGGAAATCAATTCTATGTTTTAAATTGACAATAATTTTAGAGTAAATTTAATTTCTTACGCTGAAGAGAATAAATATAATTAGATTTTAAGTAATTAAGTGGCGTAAAAGAAATTTTATATTGAGGACTTATTTTCTGTCAGATCTCTCTCTGCACTCTCTTCTTTAAATTATATATTCAAAACATTAATTTTGATATGCATTATATTTTCTGAATATCATATATTTTTATTATATTAAAAAACCTATTCAATCTGAATGAAAAGAGAGAGGAACGGTTTCATTGATTGTATTAATAGATATTTCACAAAAATTCTAATATAAAAATATAGGTCTCAATTTGACGGTTTGTTGGTAGAGCAGCGAGGTGATGTTCTCTCTAAAATGATAAAAAAACTACCTTATTTGCGGAACGTTCACGCTTGCCAATATGCTTTCTTCACGCATCTTTTTATAAATATTTAGATTTATTTTATATCATATTTCTTCTGAAGTCTCAAAATTTGTGCTAAAAATTTCCGCATTCTAATTTTAAAACCTTCACAGAGGTGCTGGTTAATCTAGTGACTTGAAATGGTTGCTCTTTTTTAGCAAAGAGAATTTAATGACGTCATAAAAGTTCAGAGTAGAAAGCCGAAGACATTTTTCCTAGTGCCAGAGAGTTATAATCGGTCAGAACACAGCATTAAGGTCAAAAATCTGTGGGGAATGTGATATTAATCTGTATGATATCACCATCATGAGGAATAAGAGGAGATAACTGGATGGTACACCTATACGGCGAGCCGGTTCAAGAGGGACTAGAGGGATTAGGGGTTGCACCTCTTCCACAAAATATATTGCTGATGTTGAAAATTCAGTATGTTAAGTAATGTACGTAACCCTTTTACCATATATTCTACTGATTTTGAATAACCTGTTTGATAAGGAATGCACATACCTCTTCCACCATACAAGCTACTGATGTTAAATATCCAATATGTCAAAGAATTCACGTAACCCTCAACCATACAGGCTACTGATGTTAGAGTTCTAGTATGTTAAGTAATGCATATACCTCTTCCACTAAACAGGTTGCTGAAGTTAACGATTTAGTAGGTTAAAAGATGAACGTAAAACTTCCACCAAACAGGTTTCTGATTTTGAAGATCCAGTATGATAAGGAATGTACTTACATTTTCCTCTAAACATGTTTTTGATCTTGAAATAACAGTATGTTAAGGAATGCACGTAATTTTACACCATACAGGCTACTGATGTTGAAGATATAGATGTAATATGTTAAGGAACGCGGGAAACCCTCTCACCATGCAAGATGCTGATGTTGAAGTTTCAGTAAGTTCAGGAACAATCCTACCCCGTCTACCATACAGGCTGCTGATATTGAAGATATTGAAACTTCCGTAGGTTCAGGAATCATATCGAGACTCCTTGTAAGCGATTTTTCTAACTGATGCTTTGTGTTCCCCGCTGATAGCATCTTAACACACGAATTTTCTTCATACACATTGATCCAAAGCCAGTTTAACTTGAAATTCTACTTAAGGGCGATCAGGTATTTTCGTGATGGCGCTTTGTGTTGGAGCCAAATATTCAATGTATCCTAACCCGACGACCTCTCTAGGTAATTTGTACAATTCCATCTCCTACCTTAGAATGTCACACTTCACGTCATTGTATTATGAAATCCCATTATCATCTCTTATTTCCAGACCCCTCTCTTCTTATCTTGCACATTAAAGAACTACGTGGTTCATGTCCTATGGCTTCCTGTTCACCCCTTCTACCTCGAAATTCTGGAACGATATTTTGGCAGAATCATATTGGAAGGCACATGCTTCAAGTTTAGATCCTTAAAAGAATTACACAAAGGTTTAAACATATTATGTCAAACGATATAATTGTAAAATATTCATTTATTTAATTAATAGAGAAACCTTTTTCTCGATTGATATATCGTGTATATTTAAAGTTTATTTAGAAATCTTACCTTATATGAAAATATTTCATGGTCTGACCTTGTTCTCCAGACCAGTTAACCATTGAACCTGTGAAAAACCAGATTCAATGAAGCTGCCTTAATGCCTTGATATAAAACCTTCAATAAATATGAACTTGTATAGGACAGGTCAAAATTTGACGGTTCTTTAATTCGCTGCCTATATAACCGGATTCCTAGATTAAATCTTCGAAGCGCTTCTTCATATTGTTGATTATAACATACACTGCGTGACATTGAAAATGGAACACCAAGAAATAGTGGCCAGAAAGTGATGAAACTCGGCAGACAGAGAGAGACAGGGACGAACAATAAGTGATCTTTATTTCAAAATGATAGTCATAATACAGAGCGAGAACGGCGTCGGCTTAGTAGCAAGTAGGACCACCGCGGACGGCGATGCACGCAGCAACACGTCTAGGTAGAGAGTCAATCAGAGTACGGATGGCGTCCTGAGGGATGGCTCTCCATTCCCTCTCAACCATTTGCCACAGTTCGTCTTCTGAACGCGGCTGTGGCAAGGCATGCAAACGGCGTCCAATGATGTCCCAGACGTGCTCGATTGATGAGAGATCAGGAGAGTACGGTGGCCAGGGAAGCATCTGTACATCTTGCAGAGCTTGTTGGCTAATGCGAGCAGTGTGCGGTCGGGCGTTATCCTGCTGATAAAGGGCATTGGGTATCCCCTGAAGGTAGGGGAGTGTCACCGGTCGAAGCACATCATCAACGTATCGTTGGGCCGTCATAGTGCCCTGAATACGAAGTAAAGGTGACCTGGAATCATACGCGATTGCGCCCCAAACCATGATTCCACGTTGTCGCACGGTGGGGCGTTCCACAATTGCTGCCGGATTGGACCTTTCTCCACGTCGACGCCACACGCGTACACGGCGACTATCACTGGACAAGCAGAAACGCGACTCATCTGGGAACACGACCCTGTGCCATTCCGTCATCCACGTCGATCTAGCCCGGCACCATTCCAAACGTTGGCGCCTATTCGGTGGGGTCAATGGCAGTCTTCTTAGCGGACGGCATGAGTGCAAGCCATTAGCAACCAATCGACGGGAAATGGTTCTGGTCGAGATGGAATGATCTAGGGTGTCTTGCACATGTTGCAGGATGGCGGTACAAGTGGCTTGTGGGGCCGCCACTGCTTGTCGAAGGATACGCCGATCCACACGTGCTGACGTCACTCTGGTTGCACTGACATTCCTATAAATTGCCACATTTCCTTGTTCCAACCATCTTCTCCACAGTCGGTGCACCGTGGACGCACCAAGGTGTGTATCAGCTGCGATTTGACGTATGAACCAACCTGCCCTTTTCAGTCCGATCACCATGCCCCTCGTAAAAGCGTCTGTCTGCTTGAACTGCCTCCGTTTACGATGACCTGGAATTCTCTGTTATCAGACGTGTCTTTTGACACAAGAACAAAATTTCTACAATGATTTTCCTTGAAGAAATAACGACACGAATACTGTCCTTTCTGCAAGTTCCTTCCCTTATATCTTACTCCATGTGCGCACGAGAGCTGCGCATTTTACATCATTTGCATAACTCGGTTAGGCGCGTCTACCCTGAAATGTGCATAATTTTCTGGCCACTTTTTCTTGGTGTTCCATTTTCAATGTCACGCAGTGTATTTGTATCAAAATAGCAAACTATCCTTATCGTGGAGCTTTAAATATTCTGTATAAAAAGTGTTTGTTTCAATTGTATAGGTAAATACATGAATTATATTCAAATCCTATGTTTAATCATATTTTGCTTCATTCATTGTTCATTA